>WUAM01000189.1:890501-911979 GCA_024336885.1 Actenoides hombroni
GTACACCACTGGTCACCGGATGCCAACTGGATGCAGCACCGTTCACCACCACTCTCTGGGCCTGGCCATCCAACCAGATTTTTACCCAGCGAAGGGTACACCTGTCCAAGCCATGGGCTGCCAGCTTTTCCAGGAGGATGCTGTGGGAGACTGTGTCAAAGCCTTTGCTGAAGTCGAGGTAAACCACAACCACAGCCTTCCCCTCATCCACTCGGCGGGTCACCCAGTCATAGCAGGAGATGAGATTGGTCAGACAGGACCTTCTTTTCCTAAACCCATATTGGCTAAGCCTGATCACCTGGTTGTCTTCTATATGTTGCTTGATGGCACTCAGGATGAACCGCTCCATAACCTTGCCAGACACCAAGGTCAGGCTGACAGGTCTATAGTTCCCTGGATCCTCCTTCCAGCCCTTCTTGTGGATGGGAGTCACATTGGCCAACCTCCAGTCATCTGGGACCTCCCCGGTTAGCCAGGACCGGTGATAAATGATGGAGAGCAGCTTAGCCAGTTCTTCCACCAGCTCCCTCAGCACCCTAGAATGAATCTAAGTGGCACAGCAGGTCGCTAACTGCTTCCTCTGCTCCCCATCCCTGCCTACTGACTCAGGAGCACAGTTGTTCTGAGAATATCTAGTCTTTTTGTTAAAGAACGAGGCAAAGAGGGTGTTAAGCACCTCAGCCTTCTCCTTATCTTCCATTACTATGTTCCCCCCCTCATCCAATAAGGACTGGAGGTTTTCCCTGACCCTCCTTTTATTATTAACATATTTATAAAAGCATTTTTTATTATCCTTAACAGAGATGGCCAGATTAAGTTCTAACTGAGCTTTTGCATCTCTAATTCTCTTCCTACATGACCTTACAACATCCTTAAATGCTTCCTTGAAGGACAGGGTCACACAGGCAAAGCATGACCAACACAGCTGCATCCCAGAGTGACGTGAGTCAGAAACACCTAGTGTCAGCCCTCACACTTCAACTCCTTACATGGTACAGTTTGTCAGTGGAAGTTACCCTGTGCAACAGGGTATGCTGCCAAATGACAAGGTGGCCAGGAAGAAAGTCTGGGAACAGCACTGCAGTTCATCCATGCTGGTATTTGCTTCTGCACTACCCACTGGTAATGACAGAGGCCAGCCCACAGTGATATGGGTGTCAATCAGGCTCTGGTCCTCTTCCCTTCATCAGTACATAGATAAACGAGGCAATGTTCCTTCTGGCTTTGTAGAGGCACCTCTGCCTCAATCTGAGATGTGCCTGAGAACATGCTACTCCCATCATGGACAGCTCTCGCTCTGGTACCTGTAGGAGGTAAACCCAGAATCCAGAAAGGCATGATTGCACACGCAAGCCTTTTGTCATCATTTAGGTTACACCAGGTATCACATAGCACTTAACAACAGGTAAGTCCAAACACAGTCACAGAGGGGAAGGCTTCTCACAGTAGAGCTCCTCTGTCCCACTATGTGCAGATTGGTTAGATCACTAGCAGAGAGCTGGCGAAAAGAAGGTTTTATCTATTCTGGAAACAGGAATGTGAATGCACAAGTAGGCATATGCATAGAGGGCACTATAAGGAAGGAAAATAAATGAGAAAGACAGATTAATGGGAAAAGGGTGGGTAAAATCTGACCAATTACATTAACTATTGACTGGAGCAAGAGCCTGAGCAGATAGAAACAGAAGTGGGTATAACACAATGGGAAAACAAATGTTGATTGCAACACTGCAATCCAACCGAGAAGAGCTCTGAAATAAACCTGAGAAGAGGGATCAGAATTAGTAGGAACAATTTCTTGAGAAAAAGGGTTTCTGGTGCCTTTCTTATTGACATCAAGAACTGCCAAAACAGGAAGATTTTTCAATATTCGTCCTTTCTTTCTGAAAATGTACCTTCAAAATTTAGAGATCAAAAGAGTTGACTAAGTAACAGCTCCAAGATTTTCCATCACAACACAAAGTTTAATGTTCCTTCTGTCTTTAACTACATGCTGAATCAAATAGGGTGTGCTGTACACTTTTACCAGTGAGTCTTGTCTTTACAACTTCAGAGATAAAAAAGACTTTTCTTATCAGATAAATTCAGGAGATATGAGACAGGAGTTCAACTAAAAGATACGCACTTTGGATTAGCATATGAGCAATGGACAACTGCTAAGCTACAAAGAATCAAAAGAAAATAGTTTATTTTCCCCTTCAACCCGTACTCTGGTAAATATACAAAGATGTGCTTACGTTTTTTCTTTTAAACAAATATTTCAGTCGTTTGCTCTGTAACTCTCAAGCAGAATTTATTCTTACTGGCTGCAGTACAGTCCCTATCTTTTCAACCTGCATTAATTTGATTGGTTGGTCTGAATCAGAAAAAGTGAGGTGTACATTAAACAGTTTCAGGTAATGTACTGTTTCACTGAATTTATGCCACAAACTGAGTTTCTACAGAAATCCACTTGTCAAAATATCTGAATAGTATTGTTCTCTACCATCATTGTGTCACTAAGTAGCAGTGTACTGTAATTGCTGCAAATATAACCTATGAATTCCTAGTGCAAAGGTTAGGAAGCAGACTAAGAAAATATAACATATTTTAACATCATTTTACTGTGCCCTCATTAAGTAATAGCCTGCACAAGCTGATACTCTCTTTCATCTGATATTAAATCCATGCAGGTAGATCTTACTTCTGTGTGGAAAAAGGTACAGAATAAATGATTGAAATTTGTGAATTCAGATTTCAAACTAATTACAAATCTTAACACAGAAAACTGAAATTCTTTATTGTATTCCCTTGAAATATTGGTCTGGATCATAGTGAGTACTCTGTCTCTTGATGCACTGTAAAAAAAGCTTACTTTCTTTTCAGAAAAACAGTGGGGTTTTGCTGCAGAAATTGTGGGGTGAATTCCATGCCTCTTGTTATACCACCAAACTAAGCAAACTCAATAGTCTTAGAAAACTCAGGAAACTGTGGACTCACAGGTCATCTCAGATGTGTCACTTAGTATTTCAACTGAAAAAAAAAAATTACCCTCCTACCACATTTGTTCTTCCCTCCTTCCAACTAGACTAAATTATTTTGTATTGTCTCTTATTTTTCACTCTATGTCCTGAAGCTAAACTTCTGAAATCACATGAAATATTTACGCAGAAATGTGAAAATATCAGCATTTAATGTGACATATGATGGGAGCAGGAGTGCTGACCTCCAGAGGTTCATTTTTCGTAATCAGTCCCTGAGATCAGATGTCTTCACTGCACAGCAGCACTTGCCAGCACAGAGTGTTCAAATAAAAAGAACCAGAAGACCATAAATATTATCTACCGCAAAATGTGTGAAAAAGTTATTGCTTCATTGTATAACTTGTTTTTGAAAACTGACATCAGATATATGAGACACTAAGGTGGAGTATAAAACTAGACCTTAATTGGTTTAAATTTTAGCTCCAAACAACACAGATATAGAGTACACTGATGGTGTACTCTCATGCTACATGTGCTTCTATTAATGGGTCTTCTTTTAACTAATTCAGTGTAAACAGCAACCCAGAGATCCAGAGGAAGCAAATATTTGGTGTGTTGCTAGCCTCCCGGACACGTCCTTTGACAGTCTGCCTTGGCTCATTGGTTGATTTGGACAAAAATGCCCTTGATCTTTGCCTCTGCACACACTGCAAGACATCACCCTGCTTGTTCACAGACTCCACGGGATGCTCACCCCCCATGGCCAAGAGTCCTGCTGAGCAGTTACGTCCCAGAAACTGGGAAAAGTTCTCCTCATTCTTCTTGTGGCACACACCACTTCCTGGGGCTTGGTTGGAAACAGGACCATAGCTTGACTATATAGTATTAAATAAGTTGGTGCAAGGCCATTTTTCAGACCTTTATACATAGCACAGCACAACACACACACTCACACCATTAATATTTTTCCCCTCTAAACCACAGTGGCTAAATCTGTGCATTTAAACACTTCTACTTCAAACCTAACGCCCAGGTTTCTGGCTTACACTCAGTCACTAAAATGGCAGCTTGGTGGCTGGCACACATATATCAGGGTGGAAAGAAAATCCCCCTTCCACCATTGCCTAGTGGGACTTGCAACCCCCATCCCACCACATAGCCACACCTGCTAAGTCCTCTCCCTCTCAGCTTGCAGGTGAGAACCACTCTCCATGATGTGCTACAACCTCAGAATCAAAATTATTACAAAGTCAGGTCCTTCCCAGACAAGGGATACTTCCCCCATCCTCTGCACTCACTCTACATCCTCACAGTACATGGTCATACAGCCTCTTCAACCTCTTCACTTCTCAGGGAGATGTACAAGCCGCCTTCACAAGCTGCAGCTCTCCAAATGCAGAAGGAAGTGTTTGGCGTTCAAAAGTTAATTCATTTCTGCACAATCTAGAAAAGAAAGTGCACATTTGCACAAAACTCATTGTATTTTTCGCAAACACTGTTTATTGTATTCCCTCTCCTACTTCAGTCATTCAGATTTTGTGTCATTTTTCCCCTGCCGTAAGTGTTCTTTCATTCCATCCCACAATAAAGCCTATTTCACACAATTCAGTTTTGTGGCTGTCAGTCTCTTGAGGCAGAAAGGACTCCAGGGTCACAATTCTAACTTCCGTGGCTTTGGTAAATCATTCTAACAAAGTGTCTCCAGCCTGTATCCTTATCTGCATTTTCACAGAAAAACAGAAACCCAACCAGGGCTTATTTATAATATACGTAATTTTACTAAACTGATGAGGAAAGTTTCAGACATTACTTTTTTCAAAGACTAATTTATACATAGCAATTCCCTAAAAACACTTTTATTTATTTGGATTACAGGAGAGACTCATAGAAAGGATTCTGTGGAAGAGGAAAAATGGCGTTGACTAAAGTTATTATAATGTAACTACATCTCAGAGAAAATTAAAATGTAGAATCTGCTCATTTCAAGCAATATTTCTGCTTGTATTTTCTGAATTTTCTCTGCGATTGTGTTTTCAGTTTCATTAATATGTTCCAATACTCTGACACAGGGCAGAAGAAAGAATAAATCTTCATTGTTCCACTTCTGAAAAAGGTACAGCCTGTTTACTTAGACTGAAATTTTCCTTTCCTAACTTTAATGGTCTATATTTGACCTACTTTCTTTAGACTTCCCTAATTAATCAAGGGAAAGAAATAACTATTAAAGCATAGTTTATCTGATCTATTATAGGCATCTTGAAAAGGAGAATAATGGGGTCCCTGTTTCTCCCCACTGACCAGAGACACAAGACAAGGCTCAGGTGTAGAAGTTTACACAGTAGACATACACATTTGATCAGTTACTGGGATTGTAGATTCTGTTTAGATCAAGAAGTACAATGTTTTATGTGATTCTGGCCCAAACTATTCTACGGTTCTTGGAAATTCATCAACTGATCTAACAACAGTTGTAGAAATTATTTCCTCTGAATTTTTTCTTTTTTTCATTTACTTACTTATCACTGGAGGTTGGCAATAGCTAGAAATGTCATGTGAAGTTGTACCTTGTTAATTCCTGGCAGTATTGATCCCCTTTGCCTGTTTGGTACCTCAATGTTCACATTTTCAGGGTTAAAGATTCGGTGACAGGAGGAATATTTCTTTCTCCTCCTCAGGTCAGATTGGAAGGAGCTGCTGGACTATTTTTGTTACCTCACAGCCCAGTGTTGGGGCCATCCTCTGGGTACCTCTGGCAGTTTGATTACATAAATTTCCTCTATAATAGACTTAGCCATTAGCAGCATTCTCATCTCTTCTGCTCACTGCCTGTGATGTATGATATGTATAATAAAGCATGGTGACATTTCGGGTTGCTCTTTCGTATGAGCTTCACAAAGCACTTCTTTTTAGAATGCAAGGCAAGTGTTAATCAAATGATAGTTGCTTCCAGTCTTGTGCTCTTATAACTTGTCAGCCAACAAATACTTCATCTGATTTCAAGGAAGAAAACAGAAGAGGATAAGAGGAGAGAGAGGTGATTTAGTACAAGATTGTTATTAAGTGGTTTTTTCCTATTATATTACTCATTAATTTTAATAATGTTTGAACTGTAACTAGTCATTATAAACCTTTTAGATAGAAAAGAAATAATAAAATTTTACCACAAATTCCACACAACATGTTTAAGAAGCAGTGACAACCCTTGAGACCTTAGACCGATGTCTTATTTCACAGCAGGACAAGTCACATGTAATCAAAGCCTAAATTAATGAGAGAATTCAAGAAGGCAGGAATATCAAACATCACTTCAGTTTATTCAAAATTACATTTTCTGGCTAGCAAATCTTACTGTACTTTTGTTTTTCTACTCATCCATGTGCAAACTATGTTATTGGAGGGCTAGGTGCTGGCAGAAGAATGTAAAACATTCTGTGCATTCTGTGTATTACACAGTCACTACCACCAAGAACAGGGGTGACATACTCATTCTCTTCTCCTCCCACCAGTAAATCCATCTTTATCTACCCCAGTATTCTTGGGGGCTGTATTTGATCCCTTTTCATTTGCTGCCCGTGCAGCTTCATCCACCCATCACCTCAAATGGAGAGGTTTTATTGCATAGACTAGAATTTCGTGCTAGATCAGGAGATGGTATAAGACCATGAGTGTGATGACGTAAACACATCAGGGAAGTCATTTTCTGTTCTATCTAATCTGTCTAAGCCTGTATACTGCTATCATTACTGTGACTTCTAAGTGTTTGATTATCATAGGTAATAATCTACAAATATTGCAACACAATGTTTCTGTCAGATTCTATTGTCGTTGATTCTGATCTTGCTGACTCGAATCACAGAAGTCTACCTGGGAGTGTCTTTAAATAGGAATAATCTGAGATCAGAAGAAACTCAGTTTCCCACACTCAATATAGCATCAGCATTTTGATGTTAAAACAAACTCCTTTCTGTGCTGAATTCCTCTTCATTGTGGTAGTCAAAACTGACACTTTTCCACAGGATACCCTTACTCTTATCTAGTATCTTTCTAGCATGTATTTACCAGAAGAAGCAAGACCTGAACCTCTTTGCACTTTTTATAGTACCATCTGGCTCTATCACATGCATGTCCTGACATATGACAGCAGAAGTCTTCAGTAACTCACCATCTGCCCTCTCCATTTCCCGTTATAATTACATCCAACCCAGATCCTCTCCCAGAGCAGGGAAAAGCTGCTTTATTTAGTATGGTGTATGAGCCCTGCTCAAGTGCACAGAAGGTTCAACTATCAGGCTTTGGAGAAAGCTCCTTGTGGGGTGGCACAGACAGCAGTTAAAAACAGGCAGCTAGCACTTAACACTCACACTTTGAGCTAAGGCAAAAAGAATGTGAACAGTTCCATTTCCATCCAATTATATTTTATGTTCACAGATCTGTCCTTTAGAGATTTTGGTTTTGTCTTTCATGCTAATTGGACAAAATCACATAAATCAGCTCTGATCAAAAACATTCAGCATGCACTAAATGAGGGAAAGTTGAGAGGGGAAGGTCAGTCATATAAAGGTGTGATATGGTCAGTGTAAGCCAAGTTGCTAAAGGGTTAGCCCTTTAAATGGCCAAGTTAAATAAGATACAATTGATGCTAAGTCAGCTTCCAAGAGCTCCCAAGTGTAGGCTTACGAATGCCTGGAGGGACAGGTTTGCTTCAATTGTGCCGTATTTAACTTGGCAATTTGAATGGCAAAAGTCCTTTCTAACTTGGCTCTTGATATATACATATATATATATGGCACCTTTATACGGCTTAACATATTTTCCAAAAACGGATTTTTTTTTCATGTTAATTAGATATTGTCGTATCTGTGTACGTAATATTCAGATATGTAGACACACAAACATGTAAAATATATGCATCTATTAGACATCACTAAAAATTTATGTGAATTACATAAAATTTTCCTATTTCTGGCATATAAACTATATGCAAATTTTCAGTTCTGAGGGAACTGGTTTTCTTAAAGTAAGGTCCTAATATACCAGATAGATCAGGGAGAGAGAGAAAAGCAGTGAAGGCTTCTAGAAAGAGATCCTGTCCATTTTAACTTGTTTCTTCTGTTACCTGGTAATTCTTTTGGTTTTTTTCCACTTAGGGATCAAATGAATCACCAAAGAGAACTGGGTTTCCAGTGATACTCTTTTACTAATATCTCCATTACAGACTGATGGGATTGTACAAAAGATTGGGTAAGGTCACATTGTAAGGCTAAGGTGGGCGTTCTATAGCTATTTTCCATCATAGGCAAGAACCATACTCAAATGATTGAGAGCTAAAAAGGGCTGGTGGGTTTAAATCCTTCTTAGTAAATCCATCTCCAGCACTGGCATGACTCTCTCTTTCTTAGTTTTTGTCTTATTTTCTGCTGTGATATGCACTGAACTCCCACTACTATTTGTTATTTTGGTAACCCAGATGTTCTTCTCTAGGATAGCAATAAGAAAATAATTGGACCTGAGTCAATCTGTATTGAGTTTTTCTAGAATGCCAGCCTCATTTACCCTCAAATTTTAAACTGTACATCCTTAATCATGAGAGTCGAAATTAAAGCACTTCAATCCTCTGATTTCTAAAGGAGTACTTTTCTCTTCTAAGAGCCATCCTTTTCGGGTAATACAAAGAAAGTAAATAAATTATAAAATAAAATTGAAAAAATAATAAAAAAAATAAGGTTTGCAGTGATTTACATGCGGAATATACAGGGAAGAAGAAATGGATTAAAGCACTGAGCAGATATCTATTTTCTGAGAGAAACAAGAAGCTGTTCAGTCACCTCTGCTCTGGAAAGTGTTTGTTTCCAGGATGGGCTATCCCTTTATTATATATCAGATTAGAAATTTAAATTCCACTTCCCCACTTTCTTCCAATAAAAACATGGAATTTAGAAGGCAGATTACAGGTTGATGACACTACTGCAGACTGTAAAAGAAACTGCTTTTAAGTTAGCTGCCTCACTACTTGCTCCCCTTTTAATCATCTTTATTTAACCATTGCATTCTTCAAAATAAGCTATGAAAGCATCATCTCAGAATGGATTTTCTCTGCTTCCCAATATCAGTGGCCTATTTTAGGGTAAAGGTGGTATTCTTCTGCCTGTTTGAAAGGTGCGTCATGCTTGGGTGATATCACATTCTACGAACAGTAGACTGGGCATCTTGAGCTTCTAGTTCTGTTGAAGACATCAAAAGAAAGTAAGCAAGGAAATCTGTTAAGGAAAAGTGCAGGATTTTATTACTTTTCATCATGTTTTATTGCATTGCTCGTATCATCACTTTCAGTTGTTACTATCAGTAGACTGTCCAGTTACAGGAAGCTTCAGATATCAATTATTTGTTTAGGTGGGCCATTGTAGTACTCAACCTAATGCACAGTATTTAAAATAGAAACATATATTTCAAAGGAGAACACACAGTATCTCCAGTTGATGCATGTGCAGCCACCATCATCCCAAAGCCATTATCTTTTTGCAAAAAGGCTGATGTGGCAATGTGATCTGCCTGGATATTTTATGCATAGACAAGTAGACACTACTAAAATGTTTTGAAGGACAGTTTAGAAGCTGAGTTCAATTTACTGCTTAGTCAAATGTTTCCTGGGACAATCTGGCAAGTCATTTAGGATACACCCACAAACAAATTATGCTGGCTCAGGAAGATGAGCACGTCAAGGTCACTGCCTGAACTCCATGTACGATACAGAGAAGGAGAAAGCCAGCAAGGAGAGGGATTCGCAGCAACAGGTTCTGGAGTGGAGAAGGAAGTGACAGGTTAACATGAGCTAGCAAGCTGCAAATCAGTGGAGAAAGGAATATACCCAAAAATACTGCAGTGTGGAAATAAGACTCCCAAACACAAATGCCAGCTTACATTTAGACTTCAAAGTTGTGGAATTGGCTGTTAATGTACACTAGTTTTAAAATATAGATGAAAAAGAAGGAGATGGTAAAACTGCTGTCATTCATCTTTTGCAAAATAGCTGAAATAGTTGTTTCCTTTAACATTTCCTTCAGTTGTCCATGAAGTCAACGGAGAAAGAAAAGTCAACGGAGGAAAATAAATAAATAATAAGCATCCCAAAAAGGCTTAGCACTATTCTTTTCGGCAACTCAGACCCATAATGATGACTTATAAACAGTCTACCTTTTTTTCTAAGGTTTTCTATGTAACAGCATGTCACTCCTGGGAATCTCTAATGTATGTGTTGCATTTATGAGCCCCTTCCATATTAATTCTTTTTCTGACTTAGAGTACTGAACCATTATGCTTCTCACTGACTTCAGTGTGGAAAGCCACTAACACAAGCTTATTTAAAAACAATTGGGGAAAATTTACTCTATTATACTAATAGATGAAATAGATGAAACTAATGAAATTTTACTATGCATCTTTCAATTTTAAAAATCTTACTCTATAATCTTTAAAAAAAAAAAACTTACTTGCTGAAAATAATTGGGTATAGAAAGTATTAGGTACACTGCTCAAGCTCTTTTAATGAATGTTCTTCATTCATTAAGAACCTCCAAAATTAGTAAGCCACAGTTTGGAGGATGAATAGAAGGTAAAGATACAGCAGAACCAAATTTTTAAAGAGTGTGGGGTTTCTGAGGATCATGAGTCCAAACGGGACTGATGGGTCATGTTTCAAATTATCTACATTTTTCTAAATTATGCTCTTATATGATTCATCAAAAACAGATAAATGTGTACTTTAGATAGGCAAACTAAGTTATCTGGAGCTGTCTGGAGCTAACTACAGAAGAATCAGGTCATCCTACATAACTTTGTTCAGGCTAGCACAAAGAGTTCATTAACACAATGGTGCTCTGATCTATTCAGTTGAGTAAGAGAAGTGAAATAAAGATGGTTCTTCCTTTTTGAGGGTCGTTTTTTATGAATGAGCAACCAGGCAATACTGGCCTGAGGCACAATATTCTCCAAAATAGTGACTGGACATTTTTCCTCACTTATAGCGACTATTCTATGGGGTTACTGTAGCCAAAGAAACTGCACAGAACTGATGTCTTGTAGCAGCCCTAAATACATTCAAGATATGGAAGACGTGTTTAAAGCAGAGAGCAGTGCACTTGCATGTGTCACATTCAAACACTGAAGATACTTCACATCAAGTGGTAACAGTCATGAAGCATGGAGAGAGCCATCTGTTTCCTGTATTTGAAAGAGATGTTGAAAAGAAACATTTTTTTTCATTTAGCTAAGAACATGGTTTTCATGAAACCAGAGTGTATGCCCAAAGCAAGTGAAAATGAGACCCACTGTCCTTGGGATGATGGTCATTTGAACTCTAATATTCCTCTAATATGACTGGAGGCAAAAGAATATAGGTAGGTGAAACAAAGCACTTGAGTGCTATAGTTTTATATGAGAAAACTAGGTGTGGGGCATCTCGTTAAACCCTAGATCCCTGCCATCCGGTGTTAGTGGGAACATGCAGCTTGGAGCATTGCCATGGTCCTGCAGTGACAGTGAGAGACTGCTGATGCCAGGCCGCAAAGGAGTGCTAGAAATAACACCTGCTCTCCTTCAGATGGAGATAACTCTGTGAGAAAACTATGACAGCTGTTAGAGATATGGGACACAGCTCTGATGGATAAGAGCATTCAGAGGGCAAATTTTGCTCTAGCAACTCTGAGAACACTTGATAACTTTCATAGCACAGTATGGCAGGAGATCAAAGGCAAACATCTTCTGGAAATCCCTTTCTGTCAACAACACACTTGGATGGTTTCAGCTTTCTGTGAAGAAATTAAAAATAAAACAGAACCTAAATTATCTGTTCCCATTGCTTGACAAAGTCCTTATGGGAGATTCCCACAGATCTGAAGTGAATGTTTGCTATACACCATTCTGCCTTCCCAACAGAAAGGCACCTAGTCAGCACTGGTGGGTTTTTTATAGAAATACTTGATTTTAAAGTATATTACAATAAAATATTCACAAAAGAAGTTAAAGGAAAAACCACAAGCAGATCTTTAGAGATACTAATTCCACAATCAGAGATACTTATATGTACTTAAAAAACAGGTCTTATACAGCTTTCAGATGGAAAGAAGGTACTGCTTTCATGTAGCTTTGCAGCCTTTTAGGTTATCCAGGAATCCAACTTGTTGGATTTATCTAGCAAATCAATATATTATTAGTATCTATATGGTTTTGTACAGCCACTTTTCACAAAGCTTTGTACAGAGAGAAAAGTTTTCTGTTTTCAGCAAACCCTGAAGACCTTTGTGTCTTCAAGCTGTGCAGTGGATAAGGCAGTATTTTTAAGGAACAGTTTTTCAATTTCTGAAAGCAATAACATTTTTCAAAGTTTCATACTCTAATAATAATGTAAAACTACTAGCTAATGTAAAACAACTACTACTACTACTTTTGCAATTTCCCAAGTAATGAGAGAACATGCCTTAATGCAAACCTCTGTGGTCTTAGAATACACTCACCATCAGCTAGGCAAATTTTCCTTTTCTTTTCCCCCCTTTTAGAGAATGAATATCTAATGTGATAAGCTCTAAGGTTAAGGACATCAGAAAGCATGTTAAATATTAAGCAGCCAATGACATTTGAAAACCATCATCACTAGTAAGAGCTGTGAAAAGATTCTATAAGACTACATTTCAAATGAAACTAGAACTCGAGTCAGGTGAAAAATAGGATTCTGTAATTATTGCTAATTAAAGCAAAGTCTGATTTCAAAAGAAGAAATGTATTTAAAATTAAGGGACTACATTTCCACACTAACTTCATACCTAGTCATCTACTGTCATTCACCTTCAGAACTATTTTCACCTGTGACTTCCCACATGCTGGTGAAACACAGATATTCCATTGTATGCTATAAAATCACTACCCTAATGGGCTGCAACACAACCACTTACATTATTTCAGACTGAAATTGCTGAACTGAAGTGACTGAACTCAGACTGAACTAACTGAACTGAAAAATCATATAAAGATTATGATGTTGGTGTCATAAGACTACACAGAGGCCATCGGATACCCAGGGCTAAGCTCTAGCAGCAGTGAATGCAAGAAGCAAGCCCTGGGTAGGGCCAGCCTTGAGGCAGAAGGACATGAGTCATAGTGTACCACATGGCATCAAGCCTGCATCACCCTACAAGGCTGATGCAGATGTAACTACAGAAACTGCAAGCATCGCGCTGGTTGTCTATATATCTCTGTAAGTATAATGCTTGGAATTTATTACCCCATAAACACTGATCAGAAGGTTACTATCTGAAGGACAACTTTGCAGGAAGAATACTTGTATCTGATATAGAAGTTAAAACATTCATTTACAGGAATTTCACCTTGTTGACGTTACAGGATTTTATGAAGTACATGAAAGATTTCAGTATAGCTCCTAGCATAAAAATAGCTACCTTTATAGAATTCTACCACAGCTGGGTGAACTCTCATCCCTGTTTTGTTTTAAACTGAACAGTTAGTTCATTACACCAATGGCCATTGCTCCTAGTTTATGCCTTTTATGTTGAAGACAGAATTAAGGCAGGCAGGCTGCAGAGATCCTTCTGTGATAATTGTTTGCCACCTAGGGAGTTCTCTGTGCTGAGAGAATCCCAGACATCATAAAGTGGGATTCACTACATCCTGTAGCAAACCAGCTATACAGTTGTCTTTTGTCTCGTTGTTTCTCCTCTGTGAATAGTGCGTGGGACAAGTGAGATTTGGGGTCTGGACATTATGTAGAAAATCTGGATAGAAGATCTTTAGGGAAAAAAAACAAAACAAAACAAAACAAAACAAAGAAAGGCAACAAGAAAGGTTTCTATAAGAACAGAAGCAGCAAGAGGAAGGCTAAGGATACTGGGACAGGTAAGAGGGGAAAAGCCTGAGGTCCAAAATCCCTTCTTTACTTCAGTTTTCACTGATAAGGATCCAGGAACTACAGACCAGTCAGCCTCACCTCAGGCTGGAAAAGATGATGAATCAAATCCTCTTAGAAACCTTTTCCAGTCATATGAAGGATAAGGTGACTGCAAACAGCCAACACAGGCAAATCACGCCTGATCAACGTGGTTGTTTTCTGTGATAAGGTGATTGGTGTTGTGAATAAGGTAGAGGGCAGGTGATGCCACATACCATGACTTTAGCAAGGCCTTTGACATAGTCTTCATAGTCTCTGCATCACCAAACTGTCAAGATATGGACTGAATGATGGAAAATTGTCTGGACTGATGGGGTCAAAGCGTTGTCAGCAGTGGTGTAAAGTCCAGATGGCAGACAATTAATAGTGACATCCCTCAGGCATAAATAGCAGAACCAACACTGTTTAGTGTCTTCATTTACAACATTGATAACAGTGTACTCTCTGCAATTTTACAGATTACACCTAATGTAGAGAAACAGACAATATATTGCTATTCAGAGGGACATGGACAAACTGGAGGCACAGGCTGACAGGAATCCTGTGAAACCCAGTTGGTGACCAGTCACCAGTGCTGTTCCCCAGGGCTCAGTTTTGGGGCCAGTTCTGTTTAATAACTTTATCAATGACCTGGATGAGGTGATCTAGAGCACCCTCAGTAAGTTTGCCAATGACACCAAAATGGGTGGCAGTGTTGATATTCTCAGGGGTAGGAAGGATCTGCAGAGGGATCTGGACACGTTGGATTGATGGGCCAAGGACAATTGTATGAGGTTTAACAAGGCCAAGTGCTGGGTCCTGCATTTCAGTCACAACAACCCCAGGCAACACTACAGGCTTGGGGAAGAGTGGCTGGAAAGCTGCCTCGTGGGAAAGGCCCTCAGGGTGCTGGTGGAATCCTGGCTGAACATGAGCCAGCAGTGTGCCCAGGTGGCCAAGAAGGCCGATGGCATCCTGGCTTGTATCAGAAACAGTGTGGCCAGCAGAGAAGGGAAGTGACCATGCTGCAGTGCTCGGCACTGCTGCGGCCACAGCTTGATAATTGTGTTCAGTTCTGGGCCCTGGTGTATAGGGAAGACATTGAGGTGCTGGAGTGAGTTCAGAGAAAAGCAATGAAGCTGGAAGGACATCTGGGTGTTTGGGTTTACGGTAAGTTGAATAGGAGTCAACAGTGTGCCCTGGCAGCAAAAAGGGGCAAACGTGCCCTGGGGTGAATGAAGCACAGAACAACTGACTGGTCAAGAGACGTGATGGTCCCACACTACACTGCACTGGTGCAGTTCCACCTCAAGTACTGTGTGCAGTTTTTGGCATCTCAATATAAGTAGGACACCAAACTATTAGAGTGTGCCCAGAGGATGACTGAGATGGTGAAAGGCCTCAAGGGCAAGACTTGAGAAGCCGCTGAGGTCATTTGATTGGATCATGTTGGAGAACAGGCTACAAATTCCTCAAGGGAAGCAGCAATGCAGGAGGTGCTGATCTCTCTCTGGTGACCAGATGTAGGGCATGAGGAAATGGAATGAAGTTGTGTCAAGGGAAGTCCAGATTGGACATTATGAAAAGGTTCTTCACTGAGAGGGTGTTTGGTCACTGGAACAGGTTCCCTGGGGGAGTGGTCAGGTTATCAAGCCTGTCAGAATTCAAGGAGCATCTGGAGGACATTTTCAGTTATATGGTTAAGTGTTAAGTAGTCCTGTAAGGAACAAGGATTTGGACTCAATGATCCTTATCAGTTCCTTCCAACTCGAGATATTCTATGATTCTATGAAAAGCAAATACGAAGTCTTGCATCTCAGATAGGAACCATCTCATGGGATAGTACAGGTTAGGGGGCATCCATTTAGGAATCACCTCTGCAGAAAAAGACCTCAGGGGTCTGGTGGACAAGTGGAACAGGCATCAGCAGCTGCAGTAAAGGCTATCAATATACTGGCTGTAAAACTGGACAACAGATTCAGAGGACTTTTTGGTACTTGTGAAACTACAGCTGGAGTACTTTATCTGGTCTGGGGAGTCCCCACTACAAGAAAGAGAAGGACATATTGGAGCAAGAGCAGCAAATGTACTCATTAGAGAGAGAGAGGGGGTATTACTGCCTCAGCCTGAACACCTAAGCTGTTAGAGAGGAGGTCACATGAATTGGTCCACTGCAAGTACTTGGTTTGAGGCCACTTTACCTAATTTACCAGTGGAAAGACATGGAGAGACAGCCTGAAGCCTGACTGCAGGCAGAAATTTTTTTAAGAATCTGAAATGCTTTTTGGGGTCTCTTATGCTCCCACTGTCTATACAAGACAACTGAGGGATTTCAGCACATAACATAGTGGAACTGCCCCTGAGTCTTGATTATTTTATCTTAACTTTCAAGAAAAAGCTCACAATTAAGTTGTATCACGATTTAGCAGTTTTGAGGTTATTCAGGACTTTGCACTTCTGTTGTGACACTTGGATGAGGCTTAGGAAATTTCACACTCTACCTTACTTGTCTGCAATGAGACAGTTTTTAGTAGGCAGCCTTCTGCTGCAGTACTGGTGTCAGATTTCTGATGGAATTACCGGTGGAATGACTCAAAGTCTTATGCAATTGAACTAGTGGTATTTGAAATACATGTAGACTCCATGGCTTTGGTTTACCCTCTACTATGAGTCTGAACCATGGAAACCATGCAAGAGATCTCTGACAATGCTATCAGGACAAGGAAGTTGTAACAGGAGACATTACCATGGTGCAAATATTTTATTTCCTGTTACTACTTTGTTCTATTTTATATTAATATTTTAATGCATGCCTTTCACTACAGAATCTTTATCATTATCTTTTCTTTTTTTTTTTTTTTTGCTCATAATGGCATTAACATACCCTAAAGTCCACTAAACTCTTATATGTTTGCTTCTGTGTTGAATAAGTCAGAAATAGGGACTAAACAACTAGCCCCAACTTTGTCCATTATTTTTTATGGTGACATATAATCAGGTTTTGCTCTCCAGTGAGCCTCTATTCCCTTAGTCTCTTTGAATTGCCAGTGTCTACAAGAGACATATAGTGACAGTCAAGGTATCTTCTACCTGGTTAAGTCAATATCATGGCAAGTGTCAGGAATCAGTGCAGAACTTACAGTGGATGTAGGTTGTCATGTACAGACACTTGCAAGGGAATTTTGTCTCTCTGTTCCTCACCTGTCAGAAATACTGGTCTCATTCTACCTTGTGCTCAGCCAGATCCAAAGTTCAGCTGCAACTGCATGAAATTGTTACTGCTTCAATGTTACTGGTTCAAAGCCTGGGGAATGGGAGGTGGAGATTTTACATATCAATAATGACTCCTAAATGTTTGTTTAAGTGTGGAGCTGGGAACATCTTAAAGCATACCTTTCAAGAAGCTGGACCACTATCAGGTTCAAAATAGAAATTCAAAACTAAGGCTGTTTAAATAACAAGTCACTTCTTATATTATGTGCATCTAATTTAGGCTTTTTCTTTATTTGCAGACCAATGATCTATAGTTTATCATAAACAATATATGAAAAATAATATGTTAAGTTAGAGTATGTCTGTGTCCAAGGGCCTCTCAACAGAGATACCAAGAGCTCTGAGATTTTTCAAAATTAACTGCATATGATCATATACAGGACAGACATCTTTTGCAGTTAATTTCTCTAGAAAGCATTCGTCAGACAAAGGGACGTGTTTTCTTCTTACACTGCATGGTTACAACATCACTGTACCTAGCAAGCTTGTGCATGTGCAGTTAACAGAAGAATTTGGTCCATTGCCTTCTGCCAGTTTTAATGATGATTCTTGACCTTTAACAATCCTAATAAAACCATCTCTCAAATTATGTAGGGAAATTCCAGAGAACAAAACAGTACAATATTGCCAGAAATAATTTATTGCATGTTATAAAATGAGTGAGAAAGATTTTACTAAACTACTGCAGCTCATCATAATCTTATCTGCTTAGAGATATAGCTGGGACTGCTTTCCCTTAGCAACAGCAACAAAAAGCAGTGAGGAGCATAGAGATAAATACTTCACTGGCTGATTTGCTTTATAAATCTGTATTAAACTTGAAATATTGAAACATGCATATCTGAAATCAGGGGTACACATCAATATATAAGACTCCTTGAAGAAGTGATCTGTTTTTTAATTGATACTGAGCATCCACAGCTTCCTCTGGTTTCTCTGAGCAGAAGAGTTAGGTGCTTACCAGTGATATGCACATGTTAAACATATCTGAAAATCAGACCACTTCTACTTAGGAGCATAAACTTTTGCCCTGAGATAATAAAACCATCATTCACAGGTTCCTAGCATCATTTCTATCACATTGCTAATAGTCTGCAGAGCATGAATAGTGATGTTACAAGTTCCCCACCACAGAGTGATTCCTCCTGCTTTCTGCTAACTTGCCATATAATAATTTCACAAGGCAAAGCCTTTTTTTTTTTTTTTCTAAACTTCATTGCAATATAAGTCACATATGGAAGACAACATCATCCTTTTGCTACGATAGCTATTGCATTTTGGGGGTTTGGTTTTGATGGGTTTTTAAAATAGAAATTAAGTGACTCATCAACCAAGACTTAGAAGATATAAAAATGAGCACAGCACTTTTTTAAAATTAGAAAAAAATGTATGTTATCCAGGCAAAGAGTTCCAACAGTTCTTGTTTTCAGTAAGAATTTTCTGTTCCACTGGTTGTTTATCATCACTTACTACTGAAACACTATGGCTTTCTTACATCCCCTATTTTTTGCTCTCTATCAAAATCCTCCTGCGTCTGACTGTACCTTTCCCACACAGAGCTGTGCTGGCACTTCCTGGGTCTCATATTCCCAGAAACAAGAGGGACAGTTTGTCACCTTTGCCAACACATTCTCTCTGACCTCAAGAAAAAGAGAGACAATGTCATTGATGGTTGTGTTCAGCTGTTTCCACTTCCTTTTACAACAATGTCCCCTTCCTTCCGCTATCGCAAGACTATAACATGTAACCTTAAGGCAAAGGAAACGGTGTTCTTTTCTCAGGAGATGCCAGCACATTCATTTTCAAAGCTCACATTTTCTCTCTTCAAAAGAAGATGACTGGGCAACATCCTCATCAAAGCATTTTCCTGACCCATGCTTCTTTTTATAACTTCTACAGGCTAATTGTCTCTGTCTCAGAAGGCTTTCAAGGTGTCAGTACTGAAGTTTTTATCTTTCTGCCCATAAGCCTTAGAACTAGAGATCCTAATAAATCATCCTGAATTGCACTACAGTACTCTCACAATGCTATATATAGTTCTTTTGAAACTTCCAGGACATTTTTTAAGTCAAGTTCACTGTACTAAATTGTTTAATAACCAGTTTAGCTTTTCATACTGTACCCTTGAAACAATGAGTCCAAATGATATTTTAAAATAATATTCTGAATTAGTTACTTAGCTATTTAATACAAATTCACCAGGGATTTTCTACCAAGCACAATGCAGTGTACAGTGTGCAAACACATAGTCTTTAATACATTGGAAACAATTTAATTCTGTAAGACTTTGCAATTAATCTGCACCAGTCTTGAATTAAAAATAAACAGAATTCCTAAATGATTTCATTCATTGTTATTTTTTTTTGCTATTGTAGTTATTATTATTCCTATTATTATTATTATATTCAACTTTATTAGAATAATTTATGTGTTGCAAGAGTAAAACACCTTTATTCTTTTCTTCAGGTGAAAATAGGAGTTATGTTTAGATTTTTTTTACTACACATTTAACACTTTCCACAGAATCCTCTCTAAATTTTACCTGTGTAGTCCAAAAAAGTTATTCAGCTTGAAAATTTTTGCAACTTTCCTGATTTTATTGTCATTCATTTGAAGTAACACTTTTAAGCTTCTACACAATGAGCTCATTTTTCATTTCCAGTTTAAGACTTTGAAAATAATTTCTAGAAATTCATTTTTCTTGTGTCTTACTTTCTTCAAATCCTTTTTTCACAGATCTGAAATTTTACTACTAACAGGCATCTTTAAAATTTCGTGCCCACTGCAAGAAACGTGATTTCTTATCTGCATTTCTTATTTAATGAAGCAACCATTTTTTGATGGTAGAAGACTTGGAGATACTTTTTAATTGTTGGTATAATGTGAGTTGTGAGGGCTTATGCACTTTTTCTACTCTGGCTCTTCCTTCATGTCTCCTTTAGCCTATGAGTATTTTAAAAATGAATGTATGAAAAAACCTACAGAAGCAAAAACAAGCATCAGAATAATTCCCATAAGTTCTTCAAGTCTAGTTCCACTGTTTTTCTCTCAATAAAAATCTTTATGTCTCAACTACTGGCACTAAGATGGTGCTTTGTCACTATGAAAATCACTAGCAATTTTTTAAAATATGCTGATCATACATAAATAGACATTTACACGTGTGTAAATGTACACATTTGAACATTTACACATCTTTGAACATCAACAAATAGAAGCATGAATTTATGCAATTTAGATAATGGATTTGAAATTTCTGGCTGTAAGTCTATAAAAATTTTACTGGAATAAAACAAGCAGAGGAAGGAGCTAAATGGTAAAAAGGAAAAAAAAGAAGAAAAAAAACCAACAACAAACAAAACAGTTAAAGGGGAGAACCCCGCTACTTCTTGTTATTAGAGTGAAAGCTTTTCTCTGAAAGAAAGGCCATTGCTACCTTCCTGCAAGGATGGGATCAAGGCTGTGTACCATCTCTGGTCAGAGATGGGACAGGCTGCAGCAGCCAAATGAGTGGTCTGTGGCTCCTAGGGACTTCTCATCACCCTCGATCCCATCCAGAGGTATTGGATCACACCAGGCATTCCTGTTGGTCTCCTGCATGATCAGATTGCCCAGGAACATGTGAAAGGACAGATAGGAAAGCCTCAGGGGATTTTAGCATGAGGAGCTACACCCAACATCAGAGCACAACTACATGCAGGGGATGTCTCCAAAGCCCTCTGTCACACAAGAACCCTTCAGGCATTTCTGACTGAACCTCTGAAGTAGCAGCTTTTATGATTCTTAATTGCCAGGAAAGCAAAGAATTGCTTTTTCATCGTACAGTGACATTTTGAAAGAAGCAAATGCGTCAAATGACAGATTCCCACATCCCAGACAAGAGTATGAACTGCATGTGTATGAATTAGCATGCTCCTGGCCTACTAAACATGAGCATTTTAGCTACTTTTGATTCCCAGTCTCACATAAACTGTCCATTCTCTGTAGCATGTTCTGGCATTCACCCACTTTTGTATTTTTTTCCCATGCCTTGAAATTTGCTGATGTCATATTGCGTGTGATCAGAAGTTGTTTGTGTATGACTCAGTGCAATAGGTTGACTTTCCCATAAACTTTTTCCTTCATGCTCTTTGCCAAAATGGAATACATAGGACCTTCTTAAATAATAGTGAGAACGTTACAGTACTAAAATCGTTTTAACCTGATAATACTTTTGTGAAAGTATATTCACTTTCAAATAAAACCCAAAAAAGGCTGAAGAATAACATTTAAAGTACTATCAGTATACAGATTCATTCCAAAAAATAAG
>WUAM01000189.1:918820-947868 GCA_024336885.1 Actenoides hombroni
AGAGACTCAATGCTATCATCACCCACATTCATTTGCAGGCATTCATATGCCTCCCTAATATAGAGGGCCACTCCACCGTCTCTTCTTCTTCATCTATCCCTTCTGAAAATTTGGTAGCCCTTGATCCCAGCACTCCGTTTGTGTGAGCCATCCCACCAGGTTTCCGTAATTGCAGCTATATCATTGTTTTCCTGCTGCACAACGGCCTCCTCCTGTTTATTGCCCATGCTGCGTACATTGGTATAGAAATGTGCGCAGGGAGGGTGGGAGTCATGTACATAGTTTTCGATCTTGAGGGTTGCTGGACCCTCTGGCCATCCAATACACCTATATACTGCCCTACCAATGTTGGGTTACTACATCCAGGGTTCTCACTGGCAAGGTCAGTAACAACGCCATCCTCCTTCAAAACTAGTTTAAAGCCTTGTCAACGAGCCCCACCCACTCACTTGCAAGGATTCTTTTCCCCTTGTTGGACAGATGAACCCCATCTGTCTCCAATAGACCCTGTGCCATGAAAACCTCCCCATGGTTAAGAAATCAAAGTTCTGTCAGTAACACGTGGCTTAAGGGTTAGTGCCAATCTCATGGGTTTTCCTTTTTCCTTTAGCATCTCTCCCTGTCACTAGAGGGATTGAGGAGAACACCACTTGTGCTCCTGAGCCCTCAAGCAATTTCCCCAAGGACCTGAAGTCTTTTTTTAATTGCTCTTATACTCCTCTCCATAATTTCATCACTCCCAATCTGTATAACCACAGCGGTTAACAGTCTGTTGTCTGGACCAGTTTGGGGAGTTTCTTGGAAACGTCCCTAAACCATGCTCCAGGTAGGCAGCAGACTTCCCTGTGGCATGGATCTGGACCACATATGGGGCCCTCAGTTCCCCTAAGAAAGGAATCCCCTACAACTACCACTTTCTTTTTTCCTAAGTCTTGGGGCTGGCTGACACTCCCTGGGCAACTGCATGGACGGGCTTTCCTCTCCATTCTCCTCTGCCTGAGCCTCAGTTTCTAGAGCCCCATACCTGTTGTGCATGGGCAGCTGGTAAGACTGAGAAGATTGGGAGGGGGCTCTCCTGCCCCTCCGGGGGCGGGGGGGACGACACCTACTTCCACTCCCCCCCATCTCTTAGATCTCCTTCTTTACCTGTTTTTTACTGAGTGGCAAGAGGAGATGGAAACCTCTACTTCTTGTGCAGCCCTCACTTGCTGCCCCTTCCTCAGGGATGGTATAGCCTGGCTCCACCAATCTAGCTCCCTTTCACAATCCCATATAGTCTTTAGTCTCTAAATTTCCTCCTTTTGCTCAGCCACTGTGCTGAGCAGATCGTTCACCTGTTTGCATCTGACACAGGTGTCATCTCCACCACCCTCCACAATAAGTGGCAGGTTGCGGTAGTCTCTGCAGCCAGGGGTCTGGATGCCCATATGTTTGCATGGGGCCTCAGTCTGGGTGCCCACAGTTTTCCCAGCCACAGCTTTAGCCTGGGTTGCAACCATGGCTAGACCTCTAGAAGTAACTGCCTTCAGAGGGTAAGGGGACACACTCAGATGACTCAGTTGGCTCTGGGCTTGACCTCACTCACCGATCCCTGCACTACTGAGGGGTTTAAACTACCCGTGGTGCGTGCAGCTCCGCCAGTGCCTGTCCCCGCCTCCCTCGCAAAAGAAACCAGCACCGGCTGGGGCTGCCCGCTTCCTGGGGCTGCCCGCAGAACGGAGAGCTCACCTGGGCAGTGAAAAACCACCCATCTCCCAGTCTGACCCTGGCACCAATTGGCTGCCATGGCAGCTTTTTGACTGTTCTAAGCGAACCACTTCTCCGGGCAGCCTGTTCCAGTGCTTGAAAACCCTTTCAGTGAAGAATTTTTTCCTAATATCCAAACTAAACCTCCCCGGTGCAGTTTGAGGCTATTTCTTCTTGTCCTATCGCTTGTTACTTGAGAGAAGAGACTGACACCCACCTCACTACAGCCTCCTTTCATGTAGTTGTAGAGGGTGATAAGGTCTCCCTCAAGACTCCTCCTCTCCAGGCTAAACAACTCCAGTTCCCTGAGCCACTCTTCACAGGACTTGTGCTCTAGACCTGTCACTGTTTATACCGGGAGCGAAGAGATGCAGCAACACACAAATTCAGCAAGAGAAGGAAAAAGAAGCAACTTTATTAATTTATAACCCCATTTTATATACCCTAGCCCCATAGGGCGATTGATCAGTGATCACGCATCTCCTAGGGTGATTGGCTAAAGTCCTACAACACCCATTTCAAAATATTTTTCCAATGTACCATAAACAGAACTTAACAAAACACCAGGTGTTGGTCCAGTTTACAAAAACTATCCTACTGTTTTTCATAACTTGTGTGAGAGAGGCAGGACTCTCACCGAATATTGTGAGAACCTGAGAAAATCCCTCTGCTAGCAGCTTTTCAGCATCCACATAGACCCTTAACCAGCTTCATAGCTCTTCTTCGGACATGCTTTGCCCCTCTTTGGAGACATGAATGAAGCCTAATTTAATTTTTAATTTGTCTTGTTTCTTAACAGGTAGGAGAAGAGCACTCTGGAAATGCCTGCTAATTGATCCATTTTACCAACAAAAACAAGAATGCATATGAATAAGACTTCTCAATTTCTAGAATTAGTACCAACACCTCAGATCTCCCAAGCTCTGAGAGTTCGTTTGTAGACCTGAAGCTCATTATTTACCTCCATCCAAGGTACTATGGATACTAGATACTACTTGCTAGTACTACTAGTAGTACTAATTAGGTACTACTTACTATATGTAAGAACTGCAGAAAACCAGGGAAGGCAACAACTGCATTATGTTGGATCAGAGACATGGAAGATAAGTGGCATTTTGCAAGGTCAGAAATTGATCTGAGAGGACTCTGGGAAGGGTCTGATGATCATATAAAGTCATTAATCTGAAGAATGGTAGTGGAGGTTTAATTTGGGAATGGTGTCCTCTTTTTCAAGAATGTATTCTATTGGGTTATTGTCCATAGAGCTTGTATTCAAGGGGGTTGGCATCAAAGTAAAGTCTGAGACAAGAAAGTATGTCTTTCTAGGATGAAATTTCCAACACACAAGAGAGAAGAGAGGCAAAGGAAAGAACTCTTCAGCAGTCATTATCCCTTTTACACACTCCAGGTGGCCTTCTTCTCTATTCAACATTTTTTTTTTCTTTTTTTAAAACAAAGAGACTACGAAATGAAGCTTCTCTCTTCATTATGCTAGTGCTACAGTGTCTAAAGTTCCAAGAGGGAATGGAGTGCCAAAAGTTAATTTATACGAGTTCATTGGCCCCCCCATTTCTTCCCCTCATGGGACTGACCTTTTCCAGAAGCTGGCTTGACTTGTGCCTGGCCTGTTGTCACTACTTCCATGATTTTGTAGTTTTTCATGCTGCAGCTGTATTTTTCACCACATTTCTGGTTCCAGCAGCAGACTCACCACTCACATTAAATTTAAAAGTAGTATCTCAGCACTCAGAAGGTTAAAGCATGAACATTGGGTTGTCAGATAAAGTCAATGAATGTTTGCAGTTCAGCAGTAAAGGCCAGCTGTGTAGCAGAACTTCAATGGGCATTGTTTACTATAACACCCTTCATCTCAGGATCATGTCAGGTCAGGGCAAGGCTCAGCCCCCAGAACATTGCAGTCATGAGGATGCTGCTTGCTACAGCACAGGAAGGAGTTTCCTTTCCCAAGACACCACAGCAAAGGAGCATTAGTTTGCATGTGCCTCTCAACCATTGTGCAATCAGGATATAACCACACCACACATTCAAGCTGGCAAATAACACCAAAGACTATTTTGTCTACAATTGTGTCTTCAGGACAACAGTATGATCAAAGTGCCTAAATACGTTTATATCACAAGTCACCATGAAACAGCTTCTAAGCAGAGTGCACTAACTCTGTGTATCTCCAGTTAAAAGACAGCTTCAGGGCCCAAGTTTACAAGCTTACACTAGTTCAAGGTTGACCTGAAAGTTATCTTTTCAGTGCTAATTTATCCCAGCCACATCCTTGAAGACAGAGGGGTTAAAGTGTCAAAAGCCATGGAACTCAAAATGTGGCATTCTAGACCTGCTGCAGGTGAAGGACTCTTTATACAGATTTGCAAAGGGATTTTCTGGGATTCCACACTGAAAGTTTCCACAGCATATGTAGAGGAAAAAAAGAGGCAGAACAAATTCCTTGAAAAAAAAGAAAATGTTGTGAAAAATGGTGACACTGTGTTGTAGGAATGTTTTTCTTTCCATATTCCTTCCTGTCTTTCACACCAATGTCATCTCCTGTTTATCAGTTTATGTATAAAATGATATAGTAAATATTGTATATCATTATTTTCTTTCCTTATTGTTAAGTACCCATCTTTCCTCTAGTTGCTAAATATGTGTTAATAGGTACAAATAATTTTGGACATGTCATTGTGATATAGACATTTAAATATCTAACTATTCTTTATTTGTAACAACCATCAAATAGCTATTTCAACTTTCCATCAAACTGAGTTTTATTGTCCATAATTTCGTATATAAATGTCTCTATGTCTATTTTACATTTCAGGTTATTTATACATATCAATAATAAATCCATCATAAAAATCATTCAAAACACAGGGCAATTTCACATGTAATGTTTAGGTGTTTCTTAGTGATAAAATAACAACTGTTTCAAAATTAATAATAAAGAAATTGTTAATATACAGTAATAAACAGATGTATACATCAAAGTTAGAAGTTGATAGACTAGGAATTGTCAAATACCTAAAACTAAAATGCCAAAGCTAGATCAGCTAAATAATGAGAAACTGATTGACTCAATTACCTCAGAGGAAATGAGTTCAGCAGTATAGAAATAAGCAACTGGGTCAATGGCTATCAAATAGAATATTTTATAGATTTCTTGAGTAATGCATGGCCAGTGAGATGGACACCTACAGCTTTGATTCATTAGATGAGTAAGCTAGAACCTCATTCAGAGTAACGGTATTTGTCCTGTTTAATTAATTAATTATGCATCAAAATCCTATCAGGTAGCTTAAAGCAGGTCACAGATAAACTAATTCATAGAGATCAGGTTGATTTCCTCCATGGCCAATTTATGCCTGATAATTTGTGTAAATTATGTAATTTAATACACCAAGTAAATAAATTAAACATCCCCTCCACAGCAATCCCTGTTGATACACAGAAACCTTTAAAAGGCAATTTGCTTAAGTTCCCAAATGAATTTCATTCCCAAGGTCTCTTACTAATATTCTATCACTATATTGTAATGCCACTGCACCAGCATTTTGTAGCATTTGTGAATGCATACAGCCAAGGTGTAGGGAGAGCATTTGGCCCTCCCTCCTTAGACATTCCTCTCACAGATAGATAGGATCAGCACTGAGGGAAGCAGTCCTTCCCCACCAGACTCCTTGTTTATTCCCTGTGTAGCTATTGGGGAGAATCAGGTGCTTCTGAAAGCCCCAGCAGTCCTGGCTACTTAGGATAAGATATCTCAGGTTACTCCTGCCTTTTGTGTGCAGAGCTGGAAAGCTCTGCAATGACTGTTGCTCATTATTTCACACACAGACACATTCCCGGGGATGGAGCCATGCTATGTGCCAATCCTTGTCAAAACAAGCCAGCAAAACAATACCCCTGAAAAATGTGCTGTCATCCTGACATTTGCTCTCTAGAGGAAAAAAAAGGAAAGGGAACGAAAACAAACGGCTGGACTCAGAAGCCTGCTGAAGGAGGCAGCAGTCTTGTGGCCAGCAGCACAATGGTTACATCATCCATGTTAGGGATATGTGGGTCCCACATAAAGGATCACCATACTCCAGGAGAACTTCCTAATGACCAAACTGTGGGCTGTTCTTGATGTTACTGTAATCCCTCCCAATGATGCCTCTGCTTTGTGTAGTATTCTGAAATACTCAAAGCACAATGACTCAGTAAGAGGGAAGTTTAAGCCCCAATCCCCTCTCTAAACCAGGTCTTTCTTGGCTTACATTTAAAAAGGTAATGGTGTCAGCAGTAGAGGAGGGGGCAACATTGCCAGAGGACTCTCGTGTTCATCCCATGGCCCTAGCAAGAACAAGAAGAAACAATCTTTAGTCAGGGGAAGATGAACCCTTATCTACAGCATCCTGAGCAAGGCAGAGGTGGAGCCCCAGCGCAGGGAGGCCAGTCCTGCCTCTAGCAAACTATCATCTGCTCCAAGGCAGAGAGTGATTAAAAATAAACCAGCAGCAAAGAGAAGCAGTGTTAAGTGGCATGATGTACCACAACTTCAATATACCAGCCAACACATTGTCATCCATGACCTACAGGCTTCTAATCAGAAAAGAATCAGAAGAATAAAAAGAAAAAAGCTTTAAATGGCTATCAGCAGGGAACCACAGGAGTATGAGGAAGAAGAGGCAGCGCACTTCTCTTCCTCTGGCAATAAAGCGTCTGTCCCCTTTTGTTCCTGTCAGTATAAGAACCTTACCCAGCAGACAAATGAGGGAACAACCATTTCAAAAAAGATCAAAGTAAACTCCTCTGACTTTTCCTTATAGCTTGCTGTCACTTTTATGCAACCCAGACTTTTGGCAAAACTGAGACAAATATCATGAATTATTTTCAGCCACCTTGAAACGGTAGGGTTTTTTTGTCAATACGTTATTCGGAGAAAAACACTTTGCCTGGTTCTAATCAGAATCTAATTAGAATCAGCATATGCTTTCTGCATAGTTTCTGTGTCATCTGGAACAGCTAGATGTACAAACCCAGATCTAATCAAACTGAGATGCTTGGCACTGGGAGCATTAACATCTGAAGAGTCTTCTCCAGTTGACAGAAAAAGAAATAGCAGCATGATTCAATTTACCTAGTATCTTGAATCATCCTCTAAAAATTATTATTGTTCCCCCTTGATTGTAGAGGGGTTCTGAGAGTGTGATTTAGTTGCCTGAGTACTGGTAGGCAGATATATTTCAGATGCCCCAGAGTACACACCTGGCCTGCACGTGCCCCTTTGGAAGAGCACAGATCTCTCCTAAGTCCCACGGCATACATCCCAGACAGGTGTCTCAGGTACCCTGAAGAATCCCAAATGCACCTAGAACTGCACTTTAGCCACTTCTGTGTGCTTCAGTCGGGCCTGAAGTTGCAAAAGGTGAGCCTAGGTAGCTGGGGCACTGCTGTAGCCATAAATGAAGATTACCGGGAGTGGCAAAAACTGAAGCCATGGTTAGCCTAAGATCAAACCAAGGAGCAAGGGAGCTGCTGCAGAGCAAGCCACAAGTACAGAGCTCCGTTTGTTCTTAAGTGAGTTGCTACTGTGTTATGAGGGAATTGCTCAGACACTATCATTATAAAGCTTATGTGTCAAACTCTTTGTCTGAAACCACTCCCAACATACATGTCATGAAGTCAATGCATGTATATAGGCACAAATCCCACTTTTTTGCAGCAATTTTTATTCTACGTCTATTGACATTATCAGAGTTGTACAAATTACACCTAGTGAGACAAGCAACCAAAGCAAAAGCCAGAATTTGCAAAATTGTAATCTTTGGTCAACACAAAATTCTTCTCTCTCAAATTTTCTTGCCTATTTGATGAAGCTGCCACTTGTCGTTTTGGTGTTTTCTTTTGGATAGAGCTAAACATTTTCCTGTATCATACAAAAAATCTTCAGTTTTATCATTAATCATAGAAGTAAGACATTCATATGAAACAGTTCACTTTATGGCAACACACTAGGCTTTTAAAAGGAGATATGAGAGGTTTTCCATCTTACGAGGATCAATGTAGTTGTACAACCAAGAAAAATTTCAATCCATTTTTCAAGCCATCTGAAGTCCTATGTATTGAAAAAAAAAAATTCAACAAATATAGTTTCAATTCAAGTGGTAATTTATGATTCTTTATGGCTGCAGCAATATTTGTAACACTAGCCACCAAAGTTTTTCACCAAGACTTTGTCAGGCAAAATGCAACAGTCTCCCGCCCTAATTGCAGGTTTTCATTTAAACAAATATGCAAGATAGGACAGATTATTTGCATGATTGAAAACTGTTCATCTGATTTACACTCAGTAGTTGCATATGTATAGTTGAACATGCTTAACCACTGAATAATTTCAAAGCATACAAAGAATGGACCTGTCCTGTTACAGCACAGTCCAGCTTTAGGAACAGCATCTGAACTCTTTTCATGGACTACCAACACTGATTCCTAATTTGGGCACCTATAGTAGACACCTGAAGTCAGATCCTTGAAACCCCTACTTTGTGTAATTTTGAGGCTGAGCAAGATGTAGATAGAGTGTTAATACTGAAATACCCATAGGAAATGGCTGGAGGGCTGCGAACAAGCAGGAATAACAATAATTTCAAAATACATATTATGTCACTTAAGGATGCCAGATTATAAAAAACCCAGATGCAGACATCTGTGCCAATATCCTTCAAACACTCTATCAGGATCAACCAAGGTCATAAAGAATTAAGAAGAATTAAAAATTGTTAAGAATGTGAAGACTTTCAATCATTTGCTTTACGCAAATATACTATTGGTTTGGTCTTCTATGTTCAGAAATACCAAAACACCATGCAAGTATTATGTTTAAAAGAACTTCATTATTCAACAAATGCTACAGCATTTGTTCTACTTGTTAGGAACATTATGCAGCTGATGAAGGTGGAGGTGCTTTGATCACAAGGTACAGGGAAGATTGTTTGTGCATGATATTGAACAAGCAGAAGGAAGATTGTTTGTGCATGGTATTGACCAGTCACAGTCTGTAGAATTGGCCAAAGAACAATGGATTTGTAGAGGTCCAGTTGTTGCAACCTTCAGCAGGTGGTAAGAGAAAAAGCTGCAGTGACCAATTGCTCTTAAACAGCAGAGACTCTACTGGTAGGACTAAGAAAGAGTGTCACCCTTGATAAGGATGAGGGAGAGAGAAACACTGTTGCGGAGTCTCAGAAAGAGCAGAACTGGTGGGGCAAAAAAAGAGGACATGATGTAATTCCTTGAAGATGTCAAGAGTGTATAATCTGAAAAAAAAAAAAAAGAAGGATTTTGCAGATATTCTTTGCATGTGCACCCACAAATCATCCAAACACATTGGACAGAAGCCCAGCTCCACACCCCAGGGCCTTGGCTAGCCACCAAGAAGCACCAAGGGCAACAGGATCAGGTTAACTGCAGAGACTAAGAGAAAGTATGAGTGAATGTATAAGCATCTGCTTGCAATGAAGTTTCAGCCAATGAGCACATTGATGTTCTTCTTGCAACAGCCACAGTTCAAAATAAGGCAAATCAAGTATTAATTATTAACCTGCAGTTATAATCATATAACTGTATAACATATCTTAATTTTCATCTGGAGTATTTGTGCATCATGACATGAAGTTGCCTGAGTACATTTAGGTTTGTCTTTGTAAATGCTTATAAAATTATTCTAAAACGTGTTCCTCAAAAAAACCCAAAACCTTAAGTGGAAGAAAGCAAGGTCAATCCAAAGCTAACAAGAGCACAGCAAAAAATCCTTTGAACAGACCTTGAAGCTGAATGATACACTAGAGCTACTTAGTAGTGAGATATGCAGTTCATGTGCTTGATGGCAATAATAATGCTGTTATCAACATGGAAATGCTGGGTTTAAACTTAATCTCTTCCCTGATAAACTCTCCCTTCATCCAGCCCAAGGATTTATAGCCTAGACTGCTAAAAGTATTTCAGACTCAAACTCAGGACCAAACGGTGTATCTGTTTGTCCCATTTCTGTAAGGATTGGAAGACAATGCATTTTTAAAGTCCAGACACTAGAAGCCAAGCAGCAGAGCTGGAGGATCTGAGGACTCCCGTGGGGAGCCACACAGTGAGTATAAACCCAGTGCATTCAGCTGTGCTGAGAGCTGGCCCAGGGCTCAGCAACACTCCATGCCAACAGAGCAGCAGCTGAGGCAGAAAAGTGGGGGTGGCAGTATCCACCTGACTGCAGCAAAATAGGGGAAATAAAAGTCATAAACAGGTACTTAGTGGTCATACAGTGTCCATAGGCTTGTAAGGAAAATCAAAGTCTTGTGTTAATAACACCAAAAATGGTCCTTTAACTTTTTTTTTTTAACAGTATATGAAAAGCCTATTTGCTCTTCCCTAAAATGCACATTTATTTTGAAAATCATGACTAATAAATATGTTTATGTTTCAAATGTTTACAGTGTTGCAAAGTGTTTGGTTAAAGTAAAAATAATTATTATAAGCAGTCATAGAAATGTCATTTTATTTTTGCTGATAGGAGACACATTCAAAACAGCTGAAATCAGAAGTGTATTTTTTATACACAGCGTTTTCAGCATCTTGTCCATAATTTCAGAGTTTTCACAGACTTACTGAAGTGACAGACTCCTGTGACCAAAGCTGGTGATTGGCATGGTGTGACAGACGTCTAAGTAAGAGGTGAGCCAGAACTGTGGAAGGAGAAATAGAGGGACAGAGACAATTCTGCTTTCCACAAACAGAGTCAGTCATAGAGGAATCAGTCAACTTCATGAAATGACCATTAAGAACTGAATATATGTTTTGCCCAGGAGTACATTAAGTACATGCACTTTTCTCTGTTGTCTAGGAAAATAAATGGCAGTGCCTTTCGGGTCTGCTACTTCTGACTAGCCTGTAATGAGGAGGAAAATTAGTATATAACACTTAAGAGCAAAATTAATTTTCTGATGGTAAAAGCAGAATGTGCAAATCATCAATTGGGTTTTGTTGTTGATCTGCCAGCAGTAAAATCCAGGTTGCAACATACAGCTTTATAATGCAATAAACTGTATCTCATATAGTTTCTTTTATTAAAAACTGCCTCCCAAGTTGCTTTTCTAAATAATAGACTAGTCTCAGTTAAACGATAAATACAGTTGCAGGAGAGGAGAGTGTTTTAGAACTGTAAGCAAGGAAAACAGTGTTTCAGTATGGTTTGAGCACCAGGGATGGTCTTCATCCTTCAGATGTTATAAGTAGGGTCTGGTTTTAGTGCATTCATGTCCCATAGCAAACAATTAGGATGTGTTCATTGGAATAAAAAGAGTTTTCTGAAGAGAATTTTGCTCTCTGTAACATTTAATTTGCTTTACTTTAAAATGGCAGCTGTCATGTGTCACCATTTATATAACTTGGTGCAGGATGGTCCTAGGGCACCAGGGAGGAATTTGGACCCCACAGATGAGGACAGGAAACCCTGGACTTCACATATCACCCACCCAGAGTCCACCAGTAACAGAGCAAGGGCGGAAGCATCAGTGCCTGTGTTTTCTATCACTGCCTGGCAGTCTGGACATTTTGACTCCAGGCCAAAGGATTTGGAGTCATACCTTCCTTGTTCTTCTAGTTAGATGTGGAAAAACTGATCATTATCCCACATTAATGTTTATGGAGAGAACTTCTCCATAGAATAGATAACAGGAGTAGTGTCATATCTCTTTAAAAATTCCCCCCCAAGTATACAGTATAAATCCATGCAAACATAAATATTGAAAAACATCATGGTGTAGTTATGAACAGGTCAATAGTTGTAACAAGTCTTGTATAAACCAAAGAGACTTTCATTGTTATTCTCAATTTTGTCATTACATGATATCTGCAGATATATGTGTAAAACTTTCACTATGCCTTTTCAAATTGTCAGAATCCCTGCTGCATCCAGTGCCAGCAATCCCAGCATTAATTACTGGTACGCTAAGATGGAAAACAGCACATCCCCCTCTGCTTTTGCACATAAAAACTCCACATCTACACAAGACAGACGTTGCCACTAAGAGCTCACCATTAAGACAGCAAAAGACAAATGAAGGTAGCAAATAGGTGGGACCAAACAGCACAACAAAAGACAGAGGTCTTCTTTTGGAAAGTGTCATCTTCTGCAACCAGAGCTTTAGAGAAACAATTTGTGTTCCAGACCCCCGTGTTTTCAGATTATTTTTTTTGCACTTTTCCTCCCTGGGGAAAGAGAGTCCTTCTGCCTCATCTGTCTGTGCTTCTTTTTGACCACATTTTGCCAGACTCCTATCCACGCATATGTTTACAGTGTTTTCAAAAGAGATTTGGCATCAAGGATTATCTTTTAAAAGCTAATCTTTGCAAGCAAAATAGGCAGACTGAGAGAAAAAAAAAAATCCTAATGTCATGTCTTTCACAAAATAATACCTTTTCAATAAGATTAGAAAAATACCACCAACATCTGCATTCAGGCCTATTCTTTTGGAGGGTTTATAATCCTCTGTGGGTTTTTTGTTCTTTTTTTTTTTTTTTTTTTCCTAGGGAGCGGAGCCAAGACAAAATTTAATAGAGCATAGTTTAGTTTTGTTTCAAGTGTGTAGTCCTAACGAGAGCCCATAATAAGCACTTCTCATTCCAGTTCTCCTTATAGGAATACCCTTGACACTGCCCAAAGCATCACATTAAAAACAAAATAGGTAAACACTGTATGTGATCAACAGAGTGCTGCTTCTACTTTGTAAAGCATCGAGGTGTTTATGACAAGGCTTAACATTTGAAACTCTTTATTAGGGTTCCTCATTTTTCCCTTTTTATTAAAAAATAATATACCTTAAGACATACATTGGGACTACTAAGGAGAGTACAATTAAGGACTTGCACAAACAGTCACAAAAGCAAGATCTCAGACTATGAAGTCCTTGGACACACTCCTGATGCCCCTGCTAAAGCTAACCTGCCTTTTTGCATGCCAACCAGAGCAAAACACTAACTTATAGTAGGAATAAATGGCAAGACACTGGAGGATGGATTAATAGCTCTGTGGCACTTTGAAGTCTAGATTCAGGAGTGAAAATGAAGTGCAGTTAAGTGCCGAGTATCACGGAAGTCACCAAACATAATTCTTTCCCAGTTCTCATCAAAAGTGAGTTTACAAGTTGAAGTAAGGAATTAACTTCAGACTGGTGGTCTGTATTTAGACCTAGCAAGAAATCATTGAAAAGAAAGTATGGCAACCCTGAGACACAAATGAAATGAGCTGCCAAGCAGATTTTTCACAGTCATAATTATTTTTGAAATCTCACAGCTTGCTTTTCTCCAAGTAGAAAGCAATTCTCCTCACTATTCTCTTTCACGATAACTTGGGCATCAGCTCTCTCAAAACTGATTTTCACTTGCAGTGGTATTGTTAATTATTATCATGAGATATGCAAGAATCTAAGGCTTTTAAAAAACAGATACGGTGCCTCATTGTCTATTTAATTAGAACAGAATAAGGTGTAGAATTTATCCTTTTAAATGTTTTGCAGGCAATTTTCACACATGTGGTAAGTCTGTTAGAAATTTCATGCATAGTTAGGTTTAAAGCTTCCCTGATGTTTGTCAGATACAGCTAAAGCAGTGATTTTATGTTGTAGATATAATTAGGTGGCATATTGCCATGAGTTTCCCTTTTTCTCCTTTCTTTTTACAACTCAGATGTCAAAGCAAATTATTGATCATCTGTATGATGCGAGGGGGCCAGTTAGAGGGGAAAAAAATTTGAGGCTAAATTTTCATTAGTTTTTCATTGAAATTTGCAAGTTTCTGAAACATATTGTCATCTAGATGGACTGTATCCTCCACTCCGTTCCTGTTGCTCTTATCCTAAGGCAGCTTGTCATTGAAATGGTCTCACCTGGGAAATAATTGCTTGTTTCAGTCAGGCTCTTGGTGACTGTGTGTCCTCCTCACAAGAACTATCACCCTGGTTGGGCTTTTTTTATTCTCCTGACAACAGAAAAGCCAAGAATTGAAAGAAGGAGAAATATGTCTGTACTCTCTTTGAGAGCTGGCCCACTGCCATGTTAAACCAACAGCCAAAGTCTTCACAGACAGGAGCTGCCAGTGCTTCCTTGCTACATGTGAAGGGCACCCCACAAGGAGAGCAGCCAAAGAGATCCCCACCACCCCACACCTGCAGACTTCATGCCCAAAGGTAGGCAAAGCTTTTGGGCACCAACAGGCACCTTGTGCCAGCAAATGCTCTCTATAGCTGCTTGTCAGAGATCATGTAGACCTGGTTAGAGAAATCTAATCTCCTTTTCTCTCCTACTGCATAGCTCTTCTAAATCAAGGGCAGGAGGAAGTGGAAGGGTACCTGGGAAATGTTCTGTTTCCATCTGTGTCTGCTCTTTGGGAACTCAGACGAAAGATGGGGTGGGCTTGTCTGAACTTGCTGTGTCAGTTCCCTTCACTGCTGACAGCAAGGAACATGACTCATCTCATCCTTAGGTAGACATTGAAAGCAGGACAGGTGAACCACATTTTCAAATGTCTATTTTAAGGCACTCAGGAAATTTGCTATCTAGCAGAAAATGTAGAAGATGACAATTAATTTCTCTGAAACTGTACAAGATAAATCCCAGCCCAGAAGTAGCGATCTAACCCTTTCCTGCATGTACTGTGCACAGGTTTTGAGAAATAAACATTCATCAGCACCTCCCTTTGTGGCAGACACAAAATGGAAGTGAAAAATAATTTACCTTTGCTTTCATTTTAAATCTCTGTGCTGTGCTGTTTAAAGCTTTCGTTCTTTCATGCAGAAGCTGAATTTCCCTGGTGGTATAACCAGAATAATTCTTTAAACTCTCCATTCAACAGGGGGATTTTGAATTTCTTTTAATATTTAAATACTAAAATCTAAATGCTTCTTAGTAACAAAATTACATTGCATATTATATAATTATTCCTTTATTAAGGCAATCACATCTGTAATGTTAAATAGTAACAATTCCCTTAGTAATATATACCTTTCTGATTTCCAGCTCAAAGTACAATTTCTTCAATAATTCTCGTTGCAGTTCAATTGCTTGGATAGTTATGGTATTGATAATGTGAAGATTTCAGCAGTGCCAAATTAAGCCCTTACAACCTTAAGGCTTGTTGAAAAAGCAAAAGTGGTGTTCTTTCTTGTTTTCTGCTTCTAAGTATATTGAGTCAGACTTGACCTCTTTCAACTATTACTGGGCCAAATGAATGCCTATCTGCCTCCTTTCTTTGCAGTACCCCTTCCTCTGCTGTGACTGCACAGACCAAATATCATGCCCATTTTGCAAGGTGAAGGGCAGTAGCAATTAAATCCTAAGGAAAAAAAAGTCTTACCACGAAGCTATGAGATGTTTAAGCAGTTACAGTATGACACCACCTCGCTGAGCTGCAGCTGTTATTTCCTACTCCAAATGCAAACAAGATGATGATTTCCCTCCTTACCCATTTCTTTATACCTCTGTGTCTTGCCAGTGAATCTTGTAACATTTCTAACATTACAGTCTTCTTACTTTCAGTCTCCTGCTGAACAGCATGTCAGTAGGTGGCAGCCCATGGCTCATTAAAGCAGTTCTGCCGTACTAAATTCATAGCAGAGTCTGGATTTACAGCTTTTTCAGTGGACAATTTATTATTCTAATGCCTTTTTCCTCTGTCTGTTATACTGGGGATGATGGAGACTAACAGTAATGTGTCTAAATCCGAATTTTACTGCAAATTGCCCAGCTTTATGTTCTCTAAACTGTGGCCCACAGTCAGATATTATTCACCATGTATAATGTGTAGTGAAATATGGGCTGGATATGTATGATCATGTGTTACTGTATCTACCATGTGGAAGTGAGAATAGAAATCCAGGATACAACCCTCATCATTTTTTAACAAAACACAGAAAGATTTCATTTATTTGGTTGGTTTTGAGAAGGTATAAATATCAAAGATGAAATTCCTTTGTAATCTTTTAATTCCAAGAGGTGACCTTTCAGACACATGTCCAAAACTGTGCATGTTGCAATCCAAATCCCAACAGCTATAAACAAGCCCTGCAAATTTCCCGCCCTTGATGACTTAAGAATGCACGGAACCATAGGCAACCTGAGAAAATGCCTCCATTGCCCATGCAAGATAAGTAAAGCAGGGAAGTGATCTTCTACAAAAGCAATGGTACACACAACATAAGCACATAAATGATTGCATGTACATGTCCATCTGCACCCTTTTTCTGGGTCTTTGTCACACCCACTGCCACATGGCCAAATCTAGTCAAGCTGAGGGAGGGGAATTATGTATCTTCACTGGTGGATAGCTGTGACCCGACAAACTGTTCATTTAAGGATGGGATTTTTTAAAAAAATTATAATGTTAAAAATAGGAATGTGCAAGTTGTGACAGAGGATGGCCACATCTTGTAGCTCCCAGCAGAAACGAGTTCTGACAGAGCAGGGTCCAAATGCAGTAGATCATTTGCTGGCTAGGAAAAACCCAGACACTCATGACAGCACCAATAGGCAGGGAGAAGGGGAAGAACAGGGAGGTTGGCAGTCTGTCCTGGCATGTCTGTCCCCATAGAAAGGGAGTCATGCTCAGAGAGCAGAGGCAGTTTCCCTTCCCGTATCTTTTATGCAGAGCTGCTCTGAAAGACAGTGAAGGCTATCCTTCTACCTCTGTGTGAGCATGAAGTGCAGAAACGGGTTCACTCTCACCACAGAGGTGTCCTGTCAGAGACCATTACAGTGTTCCTGCCTTTGGTGGCAATGTTTTGAGCATCTACAGCAGCCAGCAGATAAGGCTCACTTGTTTAGATAAGAAACTGAGTTCATACAGCCCATGTGACTGATATGCCTGAGCCCTGGAGCTGAGCAGAGCTCTGACCACAACTTCTCCTGGATGACAACAACACCCCTACAACATACCTGAACTTCATAATCATTCTGTTGGAGCCAACTTACTCTCAGAGGATTCAGAGGAATAAAAGAAAATAACAAAAAAAAAGATTACACAGGACTGAGGCTACTAAAGAGGAAGAGAAAGCAAGACACTGAATTGTTCCTCCAAAGGCAACCTTATTGGCCATGAAGGAGCCAAGAAAAGACTAGGTGAAACTGTTGGCATGGATTGACAAATCCAGTTATCGCCAGCACCCCCCTGTCTTATGCTTCATGATCCATAATAGCACAAGCTTTGCACTGAACCAGGCTCACAAGTAAATGCAAAGCTGACTTGTTTTAATCTGCTCATCCTTACCAGATAGAGGTTGGGCAGAAGTTACAACTCCTGTTTCATTAGGATTGGTATTGATAGGAAGTACAGAGAGGCCATGAGCAGGTTGAAACTACAAACCAAAGAGGTTTTCATCATTGTTTTCAGACATGCCACTGTGGTGGACACAAGTCTGTATGAAACAGGAGGTGCCACACAGCCTTGTGGAGAGTGAGCTATATTATAGACTCTTTAGGGAGATCTAGGAGGGGAAGGCAGCTTATGCCCTGACTGTCAGATATCCCTATAAAACACAGGATAACAGGTCAAGCAGTAGCCCTGAAAAAAACTGAGGGAGGAACTGGTAAACACACTGGAAATACTGGAATGCCTAAGAGAAGACAAACATAGCACTTGGCAGGAAAAACATATTTGACAGATAGGAAAACAGGCAGGAGCACAGAGGCTTGCTCAAAATCACTCAGGCAGTTATAGATAATTAACAAAGTTGAGCTCCAGGTATATGACCCTGTGTTTGGTCCTCCTTCTCCCAGAGATGCTCATGTGGTGTTAAGGACAGAGTTATGGAAAAGGTCTTTTAGATTCCAGGTCTTCTGTTTAAAGTATGGCTGGTTTTGATGGAGTTGTCAGCCACTCTTTCTAACCAGGAGCTAGAGAGCTGATATTTCAAATTACTCTGGAGGTCAGGACCAAATGGTAACTTTTCTAAAAGATTCCCTTTGAGAAGTTGTCCTTCAATGAAATCCTTACTGAAAATGACTTGGAAACTACCTTCTCTTCCTCTGAAATCCTTCTCCCTATCTGATATTTGAATAGAATGGTTGAAAAAGGAAAAACATTTTGAAAAGAAACAAGCTGGCTGATGAGTTGTTAAGTTTATGATTTCCATTTTCTCTCTGTAAAAGAATGAAGGAGGCTTCTTACTAGTGAGCAGAGGCACCAGTGCCCACTTCTCCTTGGGACTCTCCCTTCTGTGCATGCCCCTTGAATCTATGCATGCATATACTCCCTCCCTTCAGGAATCACCGCTGCACATAGAGGCTTACTTGTCCCTTCTTCTCCAGGTCTGTCTGGGAAAGCCAGCTACAGCATCCAGACTCAGCCCACCCTCCACATTCAGCTCAGACTCCTTTTCCTGGCAGCTTTCACCAGGCCCCTCCATGTAAACCTGGTGCCACTGCTCTCCACTTGTCGCTGATGTTACTGAAACATAGGCTCAGACATTTGTGTGGAAGGAAAATTGCAGCCCCAAATAAGGCCTCTTCCCACACTTGACTTTCAAAGAAACAAACCCAGAAGGCCAGTAAATCAGATCAAACTTCAAAGTCAGCATTTTAAACCTCTCCAGTTTCTGCCAGCTGGAAGCAGCAGAGCACACACCTTGACCCTCACATGGTGCCCTTTGTATCAGCTTCTCCCTTCTGTCTATAATCCTGTCAAGACAAGCCTTGTCACAGGCGAGGATTTAGTAACCCATTTGTGCCAGAGGGTCTGTACACCCTGTGGTACAATTGCCCAGCAATGACACCATCCATGAGCCTATTCCCCTATTTTCCCATTTTCATCAGATCTATTCATAGACATTTTTACACTTGCTATCTTTTGTGCCAGGGACAAGTGCAATGAACTGTCCTGGAACAGTATTTCTCTATCCTCCTTCAAACTCCAGCTCAGGACTCAATTCTAATGATGTATTGATCACATTCACACACATAGTGAAGTCAAATATATCAATACTAACATCCTAATAGCTCCTTAGATGAGTGAAAGATGCTGTGCAAGCCCATGAATGTACCAAACAATGCTAATAGGTAACACCAGCCTTAAAAATATGTGGCCTAAGTGCAATACTCCTAAGGAAGAGGTTGACGGGACACTCATGAAAATCCCATTCATAATCATTTGAGCATCTCTAACAGGCAACAAAGAGGCTCTTTTTCACAGAATCACAGAATGTTAGGGGTTGGAAGGGACCTCCAGAGATCATCAAGTCCAACCCCCCTGCCAGAGAGGGACAGAACTAGAGCAGATCACTCAAAAAAGCATCCAGACAGGTCTTGAAAGCCTCCAGAGAAGGAGACTCCACAACCTCTCTGGGGAGTCTGTTCCAGTGCTCTGTAACCCTCCCAGTAAAGAAGTTCTTCCTCATGTTCAGATGGAACTTCCTGTGCTCAAGCTTGAATGGTTGCAGGAAAATTCTGTGCCTGACTTTACCTTTCACCTGAGGATTGTTTTTTTTTCCTTACGAAAAGAAATTTCATTTTCTTAGCTAACTTTATTAAGAACAGCAAATGAACATTTCCACAGAAACTAGACTTTCTCTTTTCATAGAATCACAGAATGGTAGGGGTTGGAAGGGACCTCTGGAGATCATCTAGTCCAACCCCCCTGCCAGAGCAGGATCACCCAGGGCAGGCCACACAGGAACAGATCCAGATGGGTCCTGAAAGTCTCCAGAGTAGGAGACTCCACAACCTCTCTGGGCAGCCTGTTCCAGGCTCTGTCACTCTCCCAGTGAAGAAGTTTCTCCTCATGTTGAGGTGGAACTTCCTGTGTTTCACCTTGCTACCATTAATTACTTCTCGTCCTAACCCAGGGCACGACTGAGAAGAGTCTGGTCCCTTTTACTTGACACCCACCCTGCAGATATTTGTAAACATTCATAAGATCCCCTCTCTGGCTTCTATTTTCCAGTCTAAACAGCCCCACGGCTCTCAGCCTTTCCTCATCAGAGAGATTTTCCAGTCCCTTCAGCATCTTTGTAGCCTCCATTGGACTCTCTCCAGTATTTCCCTCTTGAACTGGGGAGCCCAGAACTGAACACAATACTCCAGATGTGAACTCCAGATGTGTTTCGTTAGCAGATATGCCACTTTACTTATCTATAGTTAATGAGGATACCTAGGTTCTTTTGTATGCAAATGAATATACATACCTAATTTTGTTTTAAAGGATAAAGCTTAAAAGAAACAATTGAGATGAGTGAAAGCTGTGTACATCATAGTGGGCTCACAGAGGGATTTATCTCCTTCATAGTATCGTGGAGATGGGTATTAAAGACTTTGCACGTGGTACAAGAAAACCGTGTTTATAACGTCGTTGTTTAAAAAGATATATTTTGCCTTTGACATTGCAAGTCTTCCCCTTTGTCTCAACAGCTTTTCTCTTTCTTCTTTTTCCCCATCATATTATTATATGATCTGAATAAAGAGCTGAGCAGACAACACCAGGGCCCGCACAGGAGGAGGGAGCTGTGTGATGTGTGGTGCCAGACAACATGAACATGAAAGCTCTTCACAGGAACACATTCATGACACATTTGGAAATGCTCTTCCTGAAGCTAATTATCATTTTAGAAAAGGCTGGCTAATGATGAAAGAAAACACCTTCTTATCCCCATAGCTGTCAGTATTAAGTAGGGCCTGGAAGTCCCAGGGGTGGTGTGCACTGTGGGTGCCCAGAATCCCTCTGCTTTCACAAACCAAGACAAGAGGCGGTGTTAAAATGATGCGATTTTATTCTATTTCCCCACACCAAATTTCCACCCCATTTTCAGAGGTGTTCTCAGCATGAGGAATGACAGAGCTGCATGGCAGATGTATCTGTTACGTGGTAGTGTCATCATCCTCTCTGCCCACTAGCCTCCCTCATTGAGATTTGCTGTGATGATCCAAACTCCTTAAGCATGGCCAGGAAAATGTCTTTCTTTAAATGTAAATCTGTGGTTCCTTCCACAAATCCCCAGCCCCACAGTGAATCACTACCGGAGGCTGACCAGGGTACGGGACAGGTCTTTTCTACATTAAATAACTTGTTACTGTCACTATGGAAAGGACATGAGCAAATGGCCTCAAGTTGTGCCAGGGGAGGTTTAGGTTGGACATGAGGAACAATTTCTTCCCTGCAAGGGCTGTCAAGGGCTGTCCCAGACTGCCCAGGGCAGTGGTAGAGTCTCCATGATCCCTGGAGGGGTTTCCAAGCCATGGAGATGTGGTGCTGAGGGACATGGTTTGGTGGTGCCCTGGCAGTGCTGGGTTAACGGTTGGACTTGAAGACCTTCAAGGTCTCTTCCAATGGGAAGGAGTCCATGATTGTATGGGGTTAGAAAGTTTGCCTTGCGAGTCCCAGAGAAAGCAGATTCCCAGATTTCTACAGAGTTTAACAAGTTGCTTCTAGACTTGCACAGGATGAAGTTAATAGAAAGCAACAGTAACTTTGACAGTCTTAAATACAAGAAATATTTTTCCCTCAAGGTATTTTGGTCTCTGCATAGATCTCTCTCCCTCACTGGACAGAAACTAAAGCATTGGTCTTTATCAGGATAAGGACATAAAATACAGTCAAAAGAAATCACTTAAGAGTTCTCCAAAACATCCCTTAAGGGAATTATCTTTAGCAAAAACTCTATTTAAGTAGACGTAAGTTCTATGTATTGTATATATTATATATATGCATGTGTATATGTAAATATACAACTGAATACAGGTAGTACAGAACCAAAAGCAGAGATTTTGATAGGCTTCATCTAATATAACTTACTCATTGTCCTGCAGCTCCTCAGAAACAGAACAAAAAAGAGCCACAGGCTTTTTGCTGATGAAAAATTCAATTGTATTAGTACAGAGAGATAAGCATCTTGACCTAGGTCCTACACTAAGTCCTGCGTTGGGAGGTTCTTCTTCAGTTTCAGGTGATTGTGCCTTCTGTGCAAGACAGTGTTCCTGGCTCACGTTGACTATCGAACACCAGTCCTACTCTTCCTCACTTCAGTAGAGAATTTTTGCCTCTTTGTATCCCAATCCAGGCAGCAGCCTGTACAGCATGCTCATAGAATCATAGAACTGTTAAGGTTGGAAAAGACCTCCAAGACACCAAGTCCAATCTTCTACCCAACACCTCCATGATCACTAAACTATGTCCTGAAGTGTCTCAACTACACGTTTTTGGAACACTTCCAGGGGTGGTGACTCCACCACTTCCCTGGACAGCTTGTTCCAATGTTAAACTACTCTTTCAGGAAAGAAATTCTTCCTAATATCTAATCTGACTTCCCCTGGTGTAATTTGTGGCCATTTTCTCTTGTCCTGATGATTATACTCGCGAGTGCTGGTACTAAGAGTTCACAAACTCGCACATCAATTTTTCTTCCTGGGCTACCTACATCTCTATCACGTGCCTTTCACTTTTTCAAGCTGTTCTCTCCTTTAAGACCTGTAATATTCAATATACCTCCGCAGTTCAAAATATCCAACTGCTGTTTAGACTGGAAAATAGAAGCCAGAGAGGGGATCTTATGAACGTTTACAAATATCTGCAAGGTGGGGGTCAAGTAGAAAGGGACAGTCTCTTTTTAGTGGTGCCCTGGGTTAGGACGAGAAGTAATTAATGGTAGCAAGGTGAAACACAGGAAGTTCCACCTCATTATGAGGAGAAACTTCTTCAGTGTCAGTGTGACAGAGCCTGGAACAGGCTGCCCAGAGAGGTTGTGGAGTCTCCTTCTCTGGAGACTTTCAAGACCTGTCTGGATCTGTTCCTGTGTGGTCTGCCCTGGTGATCCTGCTCTGGCAGGGGGGTTGGACTAGATGATCTCCAGAGGTCCCTTCCAACCCCTAACATTCTATGATTCTAATCCTCAGTCACAAAAGAAACAAACTCATTTTTTTCCTCAGGGGCTGCTGAAATTGGCCCATTCCTTTAAGGCGGGTAGAATAACTAGCGGGATGTGTGATGATACAGCCGGAGCACGGTGTTTTTTGGCTGCTTGCTCATTCCAACGTGCTCTGTGCTGGCTGCAGGAAGGCAGGCGCTGAGCAGCGCTTCTTTAGTGGCACACAGCTCCTCAAGCCATTTGAGTGCTTGCCCGAGCCAAGCTCTCGCAAGTACAGCATGTAATTGGCAGTGGAAAGGCAGTGGCATATGGACGGCTGGTAATCCAAAGCCGGGGCTGCAGGAGAGAGTGGTCCAGCTGAGACCTCGTGAGGCTGATACTTATTCGGTCATCCTAAGATGCAGCTGCACCCTCAATCCGGTCTTATCCCATGCACAGGACTGGGGTTTCTGGGAGAAACTGTCATCTGTCCTCTTAATCAAGAGCTAATGAAGTTGTCCAGCCCCTGCTTCTCTTTTAGCAGGTGTGTGCGGTGGGCTCTTAGGTCTTATTTTCAATGGCTTATAATGCAGATGTTAATATGAGGGGTTTTATGGCAAGGAAGGTTGATTAATCCACTTTATACCACTGTGGTGTAACACTGTGTGTTGTAGCTGCATACCATGGTGGCTTTAGGTGAGAACATTTCAAATACATGTATTTAGATCCCTTGATGTCTAATTCTGGCAAACTCGAACCTATTAACACCGAAAGCTTTCTTAATTAAAAGATGAAATAAAGGTGTCAAGGAAAGCTTTTCTAAATCTTTCTAATACAGTTCCATCTGAAAAAAAATCAGTGTTATAGCCATAATAACTATACTATTTGAAAAGAATGTTAATTAATGATTGCATATAATATGGGATTTTCACTTAAAGCTTTGCCACCCACAAGCAGTATGATAATCCCAAGACTAAGGAATCAGAATTTTTTCATGTACCATGCTACCTTTTAAGTCCACACCTCTGTCACAGAAACACAAAGAGAAAATGAATGCCTTTTCCCCATATGTAATTCTATTTTACACATTTAAAAGACAGAAGGACATCTCTTCTCCCTGGAAAAGGAAGAATCTGTAACTTCCGAAGAGAGCTTGCATGGCAGAATTCCTCTGGAGCAAACAGAGTTAGAAGTTATAAATAATGTGCCAGTCCTTCCCCTGATGAAATCATCCCATGCAAGGATACTACACGTGTTCACCGGAGTTGCTAGGCACTGTGCTGCTCTTCAAAATGCAACGACCCCAAACAAATACAACACTAATATATCGTGAAAAATACCCATCCGTTGGAATCTGCACTTTTAACAGTAATGATGGCTGCTCTTCTTACATCAGGCAGCCCAGTACTTCAAATATACTGGAATATTACTGGCTACAGCAGTGATGGAACAGAAAAAGGACATTGAGTTTGAGCCACAGACCTGCCTGAGGTGTCGCAGGGAGGCAGCAACGAAGACACAAACAGAACAAACAGGCTTTTGTGTTGAAAAGAACAAAATATCCCTTTGTGCTCCTTTAAGAATAACAAACGATGATGACGTTTCTAAGATATAACGTGGCAGTGCTAAAATTAACTCCCCGTCTCATTATTTACAGAGAAAGGATGTAAACTGCAACAGCTGCAAGGAAAACTGCCTTTTTTCTTTTTTTTTTTTTTTTTTTTTTTTTTTGGTTTATTAAAAAATTAAAACAAAGAATTTGGTAATGGAGAAAGCAGGACCTCTGCAGCAAGACTTAGAAATGTTTCATGAAAACAATTTGGCAGCCCTGAAGAATTTAATGGGTAATAATGTCCTTTCCAAGAGTTTATTGAATACTAGAGCTAGTGCAGAATTCTCTCTTAGAGCTCTACATGATTAGGGAGATGGAATTTAAGAGGGAGTGTCTTAAACTGCAGAGTAGGTCAGGAGACAGGTCTGGGTAGGAGTCCCATTACCAGAAATTAGAGGGAGAGGTTAGCAGGATAGTAACTTGCATGACATCACTACCAGTCAGTAACATTTGGAAATATGCAGATATTTTATCCTCCTGGAAAAACTGCTGATGTATTTTTCTGCACTTAAAAAACAAAATAATAAAAAAATGTACTGAGTAGGAATGCTCCTAAAACAGTACAAAATCTACTGTGGCACAGGTTCTAACATATCAAGACAAGTGCTGGGACATTTGCTACTGAATTAGGGTAAGTAATCCATAATATGTTCATTTTTAACTCTCCAAAAGCACCAGAAAGTATCTATGGTGTTGTGATTGTTTTCTAAAGTTAAAGACATATCAATGCACAGCAACAAGTATATCACACTCACAAACTAGAGCAAGGCAATTTCTCTTTAACACGCTGTTTGATTCAAATTATAACAATTTTGAGATCAGATGTCAAGCAAATGTTTTGACTAGATTGACATATCCTAGCCTATCTAGACAACATTTTAAAAAGGTCTGTCTTTCAAAGGAAATCCTTACAACTGACTACAGGTGACTTACAGAAAACTCTTCACAGTTGACATCAGTGGAGGGTTAAGTGAAGAAAAGACTTCAGATCGGTGCATGCCCTTGGAGAAAGGAGTGCTGCCTCTTTCAAGCAGCTAGTAGGCTTCCCTTTGCTAACTTTGGCTGGTGTGAGACCAGATGTAAAAACAGGATCTCTTAATACATCCGTTAAACTTAAGTTACTTGGTAAACTTAGTAATGGAACCCTCTTAGTGACAAGATGACCTAGGTGCTGCAGCATGGACAAGAGGAAATGGCCTCAAGTTGCACCAGAGGAGGTTTAGGTTGGACACGAGAAACAATTTCTTTCCCTTGAGGGTTGTCAAGGGTCTGCCCAGCCTTCCCAGGGCAGTGGTGGAGTCCCCATCATCCCTGGAGGGGTTTCAAAGCTATGGAGATGTGGTGCTGAGGGACATGGGTTAGTGGTGCCCTGGCAGTGCTGGGTTAAGGGTTGGACTCAATGATCTTATAGGTCTCTTCCAACTAAAACGATTCTATGATTCTACTTACAAGAGCTTTACATTGAACTGCAAGTCAGTACCTGGACCAACAGTACCTCCCGTCAGGGTGTGATTTTTAACAATCACTAGTAAACCTTTAAGCTTACAAACACTGGATAAAAAACAGTAGCATTGTGCTGATTTCCTCAACAGTAACTTGAAAACAGGTGAGTGGACGTCTGTGCAATTCACTAGGGACACATATTCACTATTTTAATAGTCTTCCTTCAAAACACTGCAATGCTATAAATAACTGTAACTAAATGAGAGTGGGCAATGATACTGTAGTAATATTTTGACATAGAAAGAATTATGTGTGAGGAGACTCTAGTTGATATTAGATGAGAACGTATGGTAACAAGAAGCTAAATAAACAGTTTTCCCTAAATCCAGACTCAGAAATGAAGGGTGAAGGAAATACGTGGACACCTGAATCACAGAAACACAGATTGGTAGGGTTTGGAAGGGACCTTTGGAGATGAGCTGGTCCACCCCCCCAGCTCCAGCAGGGTCACCCAGAGCAGGGGGCCTAGCATCGCAGTGTCCAGGCAGGTTTGGAATCTCTCCACAGACGGAGACTCCACAGCCTCTCTGGGCAGCCTGGCACAGGCTCTAACACCTTCACAGCAAAGAAGTTTTTCCTCCTGTTCAGATGGAACCTCCTGGGTTCCAGTTTGTGCCCATTGCTCCTTGTCCTAACAAGTGTTCAGACACTTGGACATAAATTTGGGTAGAGTTTGAAATGGCAACAGAACACATTACAACAGCTGATCTCAGAAATCAGGTTAAGTTCTCCATCACTGCCATTTGCAGGTAAAACTGGAATAAAATGGCTTACTCTGGGCTCTGATGGAACTGTTTGCATAACATGGAATAGCATTTTTACATACCAAACTAGCATATGGATACGAGTGCATTAATGTTATGGCCTGAATCTGATAAGGACATCCTGTCTCTCCTCTGCAGTCCCGGCCCCAGTTTGTCTCTGCCACATCTTTCTTTCTTTGTTTTTCACTACAGTGATCTAGGAAGCTCACGTTCCTACACAACATTAAGTCTCTCATGCTATTTCTCCACTTCATTAATAGCATGCGTTTCACCTGAGGAACTTTAAATATTTAATGGAGTTTTAACTAATTAAAACTTGTATCATTAATGGGACAGGCAGCAACTGCTTCACTCCTCAGTAAAATGGCTCTCAGAAAGAAGTCAGCAGTAGGCTGACAGCAGTGTTACTCTTCTCACAGGAGATGGAGAAGACTTGCATTCGGCCAACAGATGAAAGATTTCAGTAGGAGAGATGTTATTACCTAAATGGAAGCTCAGTCCAGAAAATGGAAGCTCTGCATTTTCAAACAACATTCTTTACAAGAAGTACAACTAATGGATTTGAGCTTTCAGTGGATTAATGTCCTGTGTTCCCAGCTCTCCTCTGGGTCCCCAGCACCTGCTCCCCAACATTTCCCAGCTACCTCTCTCATCAGTATAACTAATGAAGGAGCACTAGCTGCTAAACAGAAACAAGGCTAAAAACAGGATGAAATTCCAAGTGTCCTCAAATATCTGTAACTTGCCCTTTTAAGATGATCCAACAGATGGGCAGAGTGACCCTCAGCACTGCACTGGGATGATGACTCAAAATAAACTTGTGGCTTTCAACTCAGATAAGAGTTTAAAGAGAAGCTTAAATGTAATTTCATCTCGATTCAGGATTATATCTAAAAGTGCTGAACTTCAAGCAATCACATGGTGACAAGGCTTTTACATGGCAGTTACAGAATCATGGTATCGTTCTGGTTGGAAGAGACCTTCAAGATCATCAAGACCAAACATTAACCCAGCACTCCCAGGTCCTAGTCAGGGGCATACTAATGCATCAGCTCTTAACTACTAAAAGGAGTTCAGGGCTAAAAGTGGTTTGGGGCATGGAGAGATAGTCAGATGTAGTAATTACATTTTTCTTTTGGCACCGGTCACAACCCTTTACCTTCCAGATCAGTCGCCGTGACAGGCTCAGGTGCACATGCTGCTGAACCTGGTCCTAAAGAACAGAATAACTCCAGGTAAACTACATTCAGAGAATTGTTTGGCATGCAGAAACATGCCTGAAATATTTTGAGCTGCTTCTTGGCGAGAATGCATTTTACCCCTCGCAGGAACCGCCAGCGCCACGCACGGCACCGCGTTACGACGCGGGACGTGAAAATCAAACCAGCCAAGAAACCGCGCAGTTTCTTCGCCACCCTGTGCCATCGTCACACTGCCTTTCTGCTGGCAAAAGAAGGGGTGTAATGGTTAATCTATTGTTTATTCAAAGCCGCCAACAGAAGTTAATAGACAGTTATAAACTAATTGAGTGCGTCTGTGGTGCTATCTCCTCATTCATCTCGCTTATTCAATTTAGCCCTGTTAGTGTTCCATATGGTACAGTGCCCCTGCTGCTACAACAGTCATTCATTGCAAGAAAAACCCTGGAACAACAGGAAGCTAATAGTTTAACTGTTCCTCTAAATTCGTTTGACAAAACTGACATTTAGTACGCCACGTCACGTTGTCAGTAATCTGCAATTTACCCTTAGGCAGGCAGTGGATGCTCATTTTATTTACCTCTCGTAGTTAAAAGCGTAATTAATATTCCGCTCCGAAACAAAGATTAGAGATTTGACAAACATTGCAATTTAAATTCTCCATTATGGCAAACATTAAAATCAAACATCTTTCGCACACCCCATTGCATAAAGGACACGTGTAGCTGTAATTTAACTTTTTAGTTTTTAATACCACAAACTAATTTCTGCTGTCAGTTTAATGAGGTGGAAAACACAAATCTTGTTGCTCTCTGCGTGCAGAGACTGGGACAGTTAAGACTGCAGAGAGAGCTGCAGTCAGTTTGCTTCACAATGTTTCAGTCAAAAATCCCCAGGTTACTGTGAGTCTAAAAAAGGAAAAGTCTAAAAAAAGAAAAATCTTAAAGACTTGTAACACAAGGTTTCAATAAACAAATACTTCAGGAACAAAACCACTGCAACACCACAGCAGTTTTCTGAATTGCTGTCGAATTGCTGAAAAACTCCAATAATTGTGGGCTGGGCTGGAACTTTGTGGCAGTGTGACCCATAGCACCAAGCCCAGCTGAACTCTCCAAGGACTGTGTCAGGAGAGGATGTTCCCTTCTCAGGGTCTGACCTTCTTCACCCTGCTTTACACTGAGATGAGGTTAGACCAAGGAACCAGTGACAGGACAAGAGGAAACAGCCTCAAGTTGTTCCAGGGGGGAGTTAGGTTGAATATAAGGAAAAATGTTTTCCCCTCAAGGGTTGTCAAGGGCTGTCCCAGGCTGCCCAGGGCAGTGGTGGAGTCCCCATGATCCCTGGAGGGGTTTCCAAGC
>WUAM01000189.1:952763-984805 GCA_024336885.1 Actenoides hombroni
GGAGAGGGAGAGGGAGAGGGAGAGGGAGAGGGAGAGGGAGAGGGAGAGGGAGAGGTTACAACTCTTGCTATATGTAAGTTCTTGCTGTGACTCAGGTTACCTGATGCTCAGGCAAAACACCAATTTGAGTCTCTGTGGGAGTTTCAGCTTTTGGAAGAAAAAGGTAAGGAAATATAAAAGACCTGAGATGGTATAGGGATCAGGTCATCTGAAGTAAAATAAGGATGTCTGGAGATATAAATATTTAGTTTAAGTTTTCTGTGGGGCACAAGTCTCTTTCGTGTGAAAATTAAATGGGTTGCTTCCTGAAAAAATGAGTAGCTAGCTTCACACTTTTTAAAAGACTGGAAGTATCCAGCCAAGAAAACTTAAGTATCACATAGGAGCAAATATATAGACTGAAGTTGTTGGCTGCATCCAATGGGGCTTAAATCACTGCATAGAGCACAAGTTAATCATCAGTTGCCATATAGCCAAAGCCTATACGCAATGCAGTGAAAGTTTCGCAATCACTGAATAGTCAAAGCATTTGATTGTATGCTAGGAGAAGAGCAGAAGTCTATCGGTATCAGAAATACCAGCTGCCAAATATACATCAGGTTTCAAAGATGCTTTAATAACAGAGTTGTTGGTATCTGCATCTATTTGGAATGGAGACTACTTCAAGGGATGATGATCTGTTTCATATGGATAAGGAATCTGCATATCCTATGGTCGTCTGGTACTTGGCTTATGGACCATAGCAGATTGAACTCTCTCCAATATCATGAACTTATTTCTGAAGTGCTGTGTTACCTGGAAAGAAGATCTTCTTGGAAGAAAATATTAATTATCAAATGAACTGGCTGAGTAAATTTTTCTACTGACTAAGAGAAATGTAACAGAAATAAATAAACAAAGTGAAAATAAGTTCTCCTTATTTACATAAATGTCTTAGACATTATCTCAGCGAAGTATCAGGTGCTTGCCTGAAGATGCAAGGATAAGTCCAATCCCTTCAGTATTATTATCAAGAAACCCTAGACAATTAGCACAGAGGCAATGCCTCCAGAGATCTGCTGAGTCTGTGTCTTCACTATGCGTTTAGAGCCCTGCTTCCCAAAAAGGGCCAGACATCGCCTGCTGATGCAAAGTAGAGCATAAATCTTGTTTTCTTTTTGGTTCTGAGCACCACCTTGCTTTGCTTCTTCATTAAACTGCTTTTGTCTTAGCCCACAAGTTTCATCTTATTTTCTTGCCCCTGGTCCAGCTGACAGGGGAGGTGAGGAGAGATAGAGGGAGAAGTGATAGAGAGGCTCAGTGGGCACCTGGCACCCACCCAAGGTCAAACGACCACAAGTACACTTTAAAATACTTTCAGAGTCATCCATATGAGGTAGAAATGGCCAAGAAAGTATTCTTTCTGTCTGTAGTCTCTGATCCTATAAACTCCATCTGTGTCTTCCCTCTGTAAATCAAAACAACAATGTCCAAGATTCAATAAACTGGAATGAACCCATGTGTATTTCTTACCTTTTACAGCAGCATGACAGCAGAGCATTCCAGGATTTCACTGTCAGGCATCAATACAACTTTTTGCAATTGTTCAGGCCACTTGAGGAACATGCTAATGTGTTGGGTCTCTGTCTGGTGGGGTTTTGGTAGCAAGAGAGTGGACTAGTGGAATGGCTCCTATAAGAAGCTTCAAGAAGCTCCCCTGGCTCCAAGTCAAACCCACCTCTGGTCAAGGCGGAGCCAATCAGTGCCTCTGTGATAACATATTTAAGAGGGGGAAAAGCTGTTGAGCTAGTTTTGGTTTGGGGGTACTTTTGCTTGGGAAAGGTGTGGGACATGAGAGAGACAACCATGAAGATACTGATGACAGTGAGGAAGGAGCCAGGGAGGTATCTTGGAGCAGCCATTTCCTTTTGGCCTGTGGTAAGACAGCAGGCTGAGTCCCTGTAGCCCTTAGAGATCAATGGTAGAGAAGTATCCTCTCTGCAGCCCATGGAGGAGCCCACAGCAGAGCAGAGGCCTGTGCCCAAAGAACGCAGTGATTGTGCTGGAAGCACCCATCACTATAATTGGGGAATGTGCTCTCCCTGACCTTTGTCTTGACCCTCAAGTTTTTTGTTGTATTTTCTCCTCCTCAACTCACCAGATTGGCGTAGGAGTGAGAGAGCAGGTGCATGGTTGCTTTGTTGCCAGCTGGGTGGGATCAAACCATGACAGCTAACAATTTTCTTTTAAGAAGAAATCATGAGATATCATATGCTCTGAAGAAAAATGGTCTCCACCATCAAGAAAGCTGTTCAGTTACCCAATGCTCATACACTTCTACCTACCAATTAAGACAGGAGTACTAATGCTACTGTAAGCTGAGTGACTCTTAGCAGGAATGCAGCTAATATCTAATGACCCTTTTACCCTGCTGCCAAGGCTGAGCACCTCAGAGCGCAATAGTTGTTGCTGCACACATGAGTGTAATAATCATAAGCATCATGAGATCAACAACATTTTCTGTTTTCATGAACTGCTTTCAAGCCTGAAAGGAATGTGAGTAGAGTCAGTAACACAGAGGACAGATGGCCTATAACTAATTCATAATAATAATAACCTGATAATACATATTCTGGGTAATTCAATAATTCAATAACCTGATATTAGAGATTAATCATATCTAGCAATAGATGAATAATTTTCTGCTGAAAACTCATGTAATTGTGGACCTCTCAGAACATGATCGCTCAGGATTTCAATGCATTCAGACTTTATGTCTAAATAGCTCCCAAGAGTCTGCAGCATCTCTTAAGTAATTCTGATTTACTTGTCTCTCAATTTCCAATTACCATTCTTCCTCAGAGATAGTAATAGAGTCACACTGGTACACTGGTGTATTTTAGAGCCTTGTCTTTCAGATAAACAGCACAACTGCAGTGTGGTCCGGTCTTTAAGAAGGATATGAAGAAAGTACAAAGAAAGGAGGGGATTTGCACTCTATGCGAGACAGAGGATCAGATGCATGGCACCCTGCTGTCCATGAGCAATGAGCTAGCCAAGAGCTAGTGGGGAGAATCAGAAGGGGGACAAAGAGGGACATCTGCTACAGATCATCAGTTAGAGACAAACTAGCGGGAAAAACCTTCTTCAAATCATCTCAAGAAGCATCAGGATCATGGTCATTGACTCTCATGAGGGTCTTTAACCAACAACGATGCATATTGGAAAGGCAGTTTGCAACACTGCAAGCAATTCAAGAGGTTTCTGGAGTGCTTTGGGGTAAACTTTTTTCATGCAGGTGCTGGAGAGGGAAGGTGCTCTGCTGAATCTGCTGGTCATAAATAATGGTCAGGGATATGATGGTCTGTGTCTGCCTTGACTGCAGCAACCCTGAGATGGTGGATGCAAACTGTGAGAAAAGTGAGGAAGGCCAGTAGCAGTCTCTTTTCTGTGGTGCCCAGTAATAGGACAAGGAATAATGGGTATAAGCTAAGTTAAGTTCCATAAGAAGTTGCATCTCAACATGAGCAGAAACTTCTTTACTGTGAGGGGGATGGGACACTGGAACAGGCTGCCCAGGGAGGCTGTGGAGTCTCCTTCTCCAGTAACTTTCAAAATCCACCTGGATGCATTCCTGTGTGGCCTGCCCTAGGTGATCCAGCTTTGGCAGGGAGGTTGGACTAGCTGATCTCTAGAGGTCCTTTCCAACCCCTAACATCCTATGATTCTAACGACATTAGATTTCAGGAGAGAAGACACCAGAGTGCTCAAGGAATGAGTAGGTGGCATCCCATTGTGGACTGCCCTGAAGAGCAAAAGGACCAAGATTTTGACTGATCTTCAGACACAACCTCTTGATTCTACATGGTTCACACCATGTAGAAAGTCAAGCAAGCTCTGGAGAATATTAATATGAAAAAGAGATATATTCTGACTGAGCTTAAATGGAAAAAAAGGAAGTACCCAGAAAGCGGAAGCGGGGATGGGCTAATGTGTCCAGTTGTGGAGCCACGGCTAAAAGAGATCTTAACAAACCAGGAAGAATCCAGAGGAAAACTAAAATGGTTAAGAGGCTGGAGGAAGCAAAGGCTGAGAATACTAGGTTTGTTCAGCCTGAAGGGAAGATTAGGGATGGACCTAATGGCTGTCTTCTACCTAACAACAGGGTTATAGAGAAGATGAAACCAGAGGTGCACTGCAAAAGGACAAAAGGCAGATGCCCAGTTGCAGCAAGACAAATTCCAGTTGGATATGTGAAGGGGAAAAAAAAGAAACTGAATTTAGCAGGCTTCTCAGATATGTTGTGGAATCTCCTTTCTTGGAGAATTTCATATACCAACCAGAGAACCTGAGCAACCTGTTCAGACTTTCAATCTAGCTCAGACTTAAGCAAGAGGCAGGAGTAGGGAATCTTCAGAGGTGCCTTCCAACCTGAACAGTTTCGAAATTCCATAGTAGCCAATACAGTCTGTATATTTTATGGTTGGTTGGCATGAACATACGAAAGGAAAATTTGAAATGTAATTATTGCCTATTGCTGAGTGTTTATACTCATAGGGGTTCTATAATTTATTTACAGTGTGTCATGGAAACAAATTTTTTATGAAATAATAAAAAGAATTTAAGTTTTTCTTTAATGTGAGCAAATTGAAACAAGATAGAGCACAATAAATGTTATTTTTACTGTGCAAGAACCTTGGTGCTGGACTTTCCACTGTGACTGAGGTTAAATCACTTGACATTTAGCTCAGTTTCCTCTTTGCTTTACACCTGTGTAACAATATTTCCCTGAAGTCACAGAGCTATTAAAAGAATGAACATATTGATTTCTGAAATACACCCATAGAGCAATGACATCTTGACAGCACCTATCTTTCTTTCTTTATCCCTGAACTTATTTGAGATCACCTCACGGTTACCAATGCAGTATCAGTGACTATGAGCAGAAAAAAATCCTCTACCTTTCAGATCTTCAGAGTTCAAATGGTGTTCGCTGAATCCAGGTCTTCTAAACCCATCCAGGTTTCAGGATTCTCTGTTGCTTGGTAACTGTAGTATTATTTTGGATGATTGTGTCACCTATGCTGCCATACTCAACTGATCTTTAATGCCAATCACCATGAAGGAGGACTAACACAGACTAGTACTTGTATAGCTGCTAATACAACTTGTTTATCAATCAACTGCTGTTTGTGCTATGGGTACTTATTTGAGTAATTTTTAGCAGCTGCACTTCATAGGCTTGGCCTCCATTACTGCTTCTAAATGAAAACGAGGTTTGCACAGTAGATCTGTACCATCATTTGAATGCTTTTTCTAAATGTTCAGCAGCTACAACTTTTTCTTACAGCTGTTATATGTGCCAAAAGCCTAAATTAGAGGCTTTAATAGTGCAAATGAAACCAAATCACTCAGAGTTGTAATATCACAATTCAGTAAGACAGAGCCAAAAACTCAGTATGACCATATGGAAGCCATACAATTTTGAAAGTGTTTGTTATTTTAATTCTGAGAAGGAAAAGGCAATGATTTGTAAAAGACCTTGTTGGAAATGTTATATAAAAAGCAGTAAACTAAATCACCATAATGATTTTATATGTACTTTATATAAAATGAACCCTTCCTGAAAACATTAGCATTTGAAAAGCATATTGTTTGTGGAAAATCTAACAAATGCCATCAAGTTCCTTAAATATATTGTTGCTCAATGAATTATTCTCAGGTTGAAATACTGAAAATCCAAGCAATTGATTGAACCCATACCATAGATCCCAATTTATCGCTTCAATTAATATGATTACCATAACACTCTGCACTGTAAAACCCTCCAGCTTAGGCAGTCTTTCTGGCATTTTTCATAGGTGGAGCTTTTTCACCCACAAATTTAACTGACCCTTTGGGTTTTTTTCCTCCAGCTTTCACAAACTACAGATACAAATGTCATGTGTGTTAACAATATAATGCACTGAGTGACAACTCGATTCTTTATTTGAAATATCAGAACAAAGAATAAGTGATTATTAAAATTACGACTGACTTTAGGAGCCAGTAATGCTTGACATTCATGTGAGACTTGTTCTCAAAGAGCAGAAATCATCTCCATAGGCAAATGTCACATACAACCTCACCCTCCATTGGTCATGGCTAATAACCTGCCCATCATACCAGAGGACAAAAGGTGGCTGTACAATAGAGCAGCCAGTCACTAGAACTTTCCCAGGAAGCAGTGATAGACAGACTTGTGAGAAAGAGACAAATGTTACTTTTCAGTAAATATTAACAAGCTGTTGGGCCTAGAGAGCCCAATCCTGAATCCATTCTACAAACACATCTCCTGTTGACTTCAACAGGAGCTCAGTAGGAGACAGCCTGCAATCCAAACAGGAGGGCTAATCAACAGAACAGATATTTAAAAGTGATCATACTTAACTACTTTGCTGTAGTCTTCCTTTTCCTCTTTAACCTTCATCACTTTGGAGTTCACAAGATATCTTCACTGTTACCCATTAATTATAGTGCATAACCACTTATTCGTGAAACATTTATAAACAGAGATGCCCTTTGGGATGCAAGGGTTAGAGTTTCAATTGCAATGGGTTTCATTGTTGCAAGTATATTGGGAGAAAGCAAGCGGGCAGAGGAAATATAGAAGTGGCAGAGATCCATGTTTGTTTCTTTATTCACTTAAAGTGAACTATTTCTATTAGCCTAAAAAAAAATATATTTCCATTCTGTAGTTACATTTTTCTACAGCTCCATAAGCATAATAACATCTGTAAGTAGAGGTAATACTCCATGTCATCCATTGTAGTGTCTAATTTTCGTATTATACTGGTTAATCTGATAAAAGATGTTACCTCTGCCTATAAACCTTGTCACAGGAAACTAACTGATGAAGATTAGAAGATTGTCATTAATAACCTCCAAGCCAAAAGTCACATATGGTCTCCCAGCAGGAGAGACAGAAAGTAGAGTCAATGTATTTGGGTTTCTTTCTTCCCATTTTGTTGTCCTGGGCTAAGACATACTGATTATTTTCACAGTATGTTGTATCTAGTATTACCATAGAGTCACCCTTCATGGCTCACCAATGCCTTCCTTACAGTCAGAGCAAGAAGGATAATCTACCCTTGGTGCTGTGACGCCTAACGCTTTCTTTAAGTCAGTCTCACTGTTTCCACCTCTTCTCTTCCTCCATCTCACCTTCACCCTACAGCCACCTTTTCTCCGCAATCCTCCCTCCAGCTCCAGATCCTCCCTGCCACATACTTATCCATCCTTCTCTCCAAATTCTCTTTATCACCTTCTTTCACACAGGGGATCTCCAGTTCCCTCTGGAAAAGCTTGGCAGCTCAGACTCTCCTTTCTGTAACACTTCATCTCTAATGCTGGGCACCTTTGTCCTAAGAAAACCAAATGGTCAGCTGGGAATATGAGTACATTCTAGTTATACCAGTCATTTATCTTAGTTCTGCCCCAAACCTGTGCCAGGCAGCAGAGTAAATAAGTAACGTGAGTCTGTCACAATAAAAGGTACAAACACTAGTATGTTCTGAAAGTCATCATAAAAAAAATGCTCAAATTGGACAACAAATAACAAATTCTGTAAGGAAATATACAAAAAGGAGCTGAAAAGATAAAGACTGACAGTCCCCAGAGTCCTTATATTACTAGAGCAATTTACAGCAGAGGCAGTAAAGTTCTGCCTGGACCTTGGCACATGAGACAGGTTTTCTTCTCTAGCCTGTAATGGGCTTGAAGGTCTCACACTCAAACAGAATTAGAAAATATGGGTTGTGCAAAGTATAATTTCATTAATCTTTCCAAAAGAAAGTTCTCTAATATGTCTTCAAGGACATTATTCTGACCACTGAAAACAGAAACACTGGAGGAGAAAAGTATTTTGCTTGCCCATACTAGAAAAGCAAAAAACCACCTAAGCCTGCCCATGCCTCAGCCACACCGTGTCACACTGGTTTAATTTTCTACCTCCAGTTACTACCAGAAGCAGCCAGCAACGCAAAACTCCTCTCTTGATGGCCACTGTCGTTTTTCCATTGTTGTTCCCTGAGGTCCAGATAACCGTCTATTTTTGGAGGAGCAACCCTCCAAGAATTTAAGGTCTTTGCAAAGGGCAGTTGGTGATACGCTGTACTCTTCTTATCCAAGACCTTTGTTCAAGCAACAAAACATTTAACTCCCTCTTGTCTTATGTGTGCAGCTGTCTGTTGGAGAATCCCTGAATCTAAAAAACGGAAGAAAGCATAATCATTAAATCAAAATGTAACTAATATATTCTGTCCTTTTATTATGACAGTATATTTCCCAGGTGTTTTTTTGGGTTTTGGGTGGGGTTTTTTTCCAGCTATTTAATATAAAGGCTATTCAGAGGGAGGATTTACATAATAGTGAGAATGGGGAAAGATCAGATTTAACACCACATCTTTCAAATCAAAGATTTATCATAGTCTTAAGTTTTAAATGATTGGTTGATCTTGTAAGATATCATTCAAAGCTGCAATGGAAAACTACTGGAAATATTCATTACATGACACATAACAATCACAATAACACTTGTGAACGTTATTACTATCATCAGCTTAGCACATAAAAGTCAAGAAAATGTCAAAATTATATTTCTTCTGTGTATAAAGCTATTGGCAGATATATTTTAGGAATTTGTTAAGAATGCACTAGGAATCTAATGTTTTGTTTTACCCATCTTTAAAAATGCCATTCATGCAGGCATTAGCAGCTACTAATGTGGAAAGTATTAAAAAGAGGTGCAGAACAGCTGAAAATGTCACCTCCCTGTGTCTTGCTTTCATACTGCCAGTTTGGAAGGTCTGGCCTTCATCCTACCTTTCCTCATTGCCTTATACAAGGTTATGTTCAAACTGGGGAAATTGGAAATCACTTCTAAATCAAACAGTGTCTGAAATCTGCCCACAAATTGGTTCTCTTTGTCCAACCTAAATTTCATAGCCCACAGAATAACAGTGTCATTCTCGCACAAGTGATCAAATGTTACAAGGAGTTCATCCAGGAAGGGGTGATGGTAAACTACATCAGCAGCCATAATGTAGTCAAAGTGACAGGAAGACCTGGGGAAGTTCTTTTCCAGGTCAATTCCCCAAGACAATTCCTTAACACAAGGCTGGTGCTTGCATTTCAGCCTTGTATTTTGGAGAATGTTGTGCTGAAGGTTTCCCAGCAGTTCTGGCAAATCAGTGGCAGTCACAAGTGCACCTGTGACAGGGAGAAAACAAACATAACCTTTGAATATACTTTGAGACTTAAGTAAAAGACCATTCACAAAAGCTGCTCCACAAGGAACTGATTTCAATACAAGGAACCGATTTTAACAGGTAGCTCTCATTGAGGGGTACAGAACAATGTAAATGCTCCTAATAGCTGCTAACTATAGTGCTTAAATATATATATATATATATATATATTTATATATATATGCTTCCCAGTAGTTCTACTCTACAGATTGCCATCTAAATATGCAGGTAGGCATGGGTGGGGAGAAATCAGATTCTTACTGAAACTTAATATCATATTGGTTAAAAGTACAGGGATTGAAGAATTCCAGTTACTGACTTCAAGAAAACAGCATAAGAATTCAGCATTGCCTCAGGTTCTTTCCTTTTCATATAGGAAGAAGTTTTCTCAGACTACAGAAAGCTAAAATTCTGTTAAAATGCAGAAATCATTGCTCTTGATTACTCTTGAGGAAGAATAGGATACCATAAGAGAAGACACAACAGTGTCTATAGTAGAAAAATCAAGTTGCTCATCAGTTGCTGAAAGAAAATGTTGCATACAGATGGAAAGAAATTGATCTGACATCCAAGAGCTGTTTGATCAATGGAAGGTGATACATTAGTCAAACCCACCTCTGGCTTCACCTGGTTACCACTGACATCTTGTGAGTCCACTAGTTTCTTATTTTGGTTTTCTGTTTAACACTGTTAATGACAACACCACCTACTGGAACCTTCCTTTATTCCATCAATACACTTACAGCTTTACAGAAAAACTAACAGCAGGTTTCCAAAAAAAGCCTTTTGGAATTCACTTTTTCTTGCTCTTGGGAGCTTTCAGGCAACATTTTTTAGAAGAACTGAGCCACTTCCCTTGTCCTCCAGTGTTCATCTGAGAGATGTTTCCAAGAGCATAAGAGCAATGGCATGTACTCACCGAGTAAACTGGCTACTATGGAGACCAACCCAGTTCCAGCTCCAATTTCAATCACATTTTTGTCAACCAAATTGTACTGTTTAGAATTAGTTTCCAAAAAATAACACAGAACAAGTGCCTGTAGGGGAGGGAACCCATGAACATACTGAACAAATAAATGAAGTAAATCCCCTCACTAAAAATGCATTGTCATTTAAAAGCATGCAAAAAAACAAAAAATAATTCTTGTCTGTTCAAATGAGCAATATTCATTCAAGCACTGTCTCTAAAGGATCACAGCTCAGTATGATCTTTGAGCTCTATAGGCTGACAAAATAAATGCCACAACATGCCTCAGTATAGGCTTGCAAAGCGTTAGAGCCAGAAGGAACAACTGCAATTATCTAATCTGTCACGCTGCATAACATGAGCTATAAAATTCCAGTCAGCAATTCCTGCTTATAACTGCACTTACTTCTGGTTGAGTTAAAACATGTCCTTCACAAAGACATCTTGATATAAGGACTGCTTGTGAGAGAAAATCCACAACAGCCCTTGTTAAGCTCTTTCAATAGTTAATTATTTCTAACAATAATTAATTACCAAAAATGATACAAAAGGGACCAATAGATTTACCCCATTTCTTCCAGTTCAGTCTGTTTTCAGTTTCTATGTGCTTACCTTGTTAAGCTCAGCAAACTTTTCTAGCAATCAAAGCCTCAAAAAGCCCTCTACAGCAGACTCCTTATATGTACATTTATAAACTGTGATTAAGAAGCTGCTTCAGCTTTTCTCCCCTGTCTCATACTGACCAGTGAGTTTTAGTTCACTGTTGAAATAGAAATTGGTAACTTTATTTCTTTGGCAAAGACAGTTCCCAGCTTGTCTCCCCCATTTTTTTTCCCCCCAGAATTGAATAGTTATATTGTCTCCATTAAGAAATGCGTATGATGGTTGCCACATCTTCTTGCAATGCAGAAAACCATTTGGAAAGGCAATTATGAGTGACTTAGTCTGGCACAACACAATTACACTCTTAGTTTTGCTTTCAATCACTTGAGAAGCAGAAGGAAAGGAACAGGAGGACTGTTGACCCAATGTCAACATGATAGAAATTCAGACAACGTTTTTGCTTTCTACCTCTCAATTTAGAGCAAACTTTTATGCAAACTTACATGTATCTTATAATCAACAAAGTTTTGATATAGATGTAAGTATGTGAACACCACAACTAACTAAAGCCAGGTTACTAAAGATTGTGTCTGAGGTTTGACTGACATTTAAAAACATATATTAAGATTTCCTGTTAGTTTCATGTATTTCTGTAATTTCTTCCCTCAGAGTTTTGCCATATTCTGTTGTAGAAGCTGTCTGGCAGTATCAAAATTTCTGTGGGTTATAATAGGGAAACTTTGAAGCCTGCCTTCCTTTCCATGAAACATGCAGAAACTTTATTTTTCTGTAAAGTTTCTAACCTCACAACTAATTTAGCTGACTTTTTTCAGAAGAGTTCAAATACTGCTGAATGGAACAGGAAGGGAGAACATGAAGAGACAAAGACAGAAGAGTTGCCCACCTTCCACAGAAAATCTGGCTAAACCTTTCCCCCCCCCAAGAAAAAAAAAAAAATAATTCAAAATCAAAAATGAAAACTAAAAAAAAACCATTAAAATAAAAAAATAACCACTTTTCAGTACAGTTCATGATTCTGAGAATAATTGGCAGGCAGACAGCCTTTCCTTGAAGACATGCACTGAGGCCACTAAGAGATATAGTATAAATGTCCTGGTCTGCTAAGACAAGGAAAAATGTTTGGAGTTGAAAACAGCAGAGTACAGTCACTCTCCCCAACAGAACTAAGACCGTATTTCTTAAAAATAGTACAATCCTAGAAGGCTGATACCACTGGGACAAAAATGGATCCTCCTGGGTTTTAATCCTCTCCCTCCTATAGGTGCTTCTGGAGATGGTTCTGTTTAAGGGATGTTCTCTGAATGCCATGTCTATGGTGCATTGTGGCACCTCCCAGTGTCTTTCATTCTTAATTGTTTCAAAACAGTCAGTTAGCTGCATTGCACAGATTCAAAACCTTAAAAAAAGGTCCTTTGTATGATGGGCATGTTGATAGTTCTTATATCAAGACCCAAGGACAATGGTTCTCTCTCAGTAGATTTCTGTCTGTTTAAGAAACTGAAAGCTCCAGCTGAGCCTTTTCCCATGTCCACATATTTACAAGGTAAAATTGTTTCCCACATGAGTAGATTGAGTAGCTACTGTGAGTGTTAATACATTGTGAGCTCATATCACAGTTGTTTCCCCAACTTGGATCTGCCTGCTATACAGCTGTCTGCATTTACAAAATGTACAGAAATTTAATCATCATAAGACTGCCATATTTCCTTCAAAATACACTTGTATTGGCCAACAGGATCAAAAGTTACTGGTAGGTGAGGAGGACATGCAAGATTATACATCTTGTGTGATAGGTGCACAGAGAAGAAATACCATTTAAGCTTTGAGAACCAGGAATCCATACAAAATCAGGCCAAATTCTAGTTTGGGATTTGAAGAACAAAGACGGAGAGGCACAAAATGTTTTCCTTGGGTTTACAACACACAACCAAACATATTTCTCATGCAAAGGAAATTAATAGTTCTAGAAAACTCCCAAACTAAAAGATAACAATACTGCATAAATATTGTACCGATGGCCAGACGACTGCCCCATAACAATCGGTAGATTCTGTAATTCTTATTTCATGTCCAGCAAAGCGAAAGCCTTCCCAGGGCTTATGACTTATAACAGCAGGGAAAAAGCGCCTTTTCATCATTTCTGCAACTATCTCTTCATCTTCTTTTTCCCCTGCAAGCAAAAGTATGAAAGGTCAAAGAGGCTGAGTGGACTAATAATGAAACTACTGATCTATATTAAAAAGCTCATATTGAAGTAGGAATGTGAGTTATGTCTGTAAATAAAAATACATTTCACAATTAATGGTTAGCACCATACATGGGAAGTCCCCTGGATTCTAACTGAAATTTTCAGTTTATGACTAAATAACTTCTGTGGTGTTTTACCAAAGAAGTCAAGTTCATAAAAAGTAAAGTGGAATGTTATCATGGACTGCTTTCCATTTCAACAATTCAAAGGAAATTTTTTTAACTTCTTTATCCCTTTAAGAACAGCTGCCCTAGTACAGACACTCATGATCTTATGTGCCTGGATTTTTTTATTATTTTCCATATCCTTTTACTGTTCACTTTCCCCATATTATGGTTCTTTTTGACAGTAAACAAAAGGAGCCGCAGTATCATTTATAAGTCTGTCACAAAACTTGTGAAACAGATCCTAGCAACACAAATTATGACAGACAGGAGTGAAAGCACAAGTGTTGTCAGAAAAGCTTATCCACCCACCCCAACAGACCCCTGTCAGAGGGATTCTTTCCAGTTGGCTTGATATCCTGAATGCCATCCCTGTTGCTAAGCAAAGAATATTTATGATAGCTAACATAATCCTGGATAACTCTTCTAACAGAAGAGGATTCATTCTTTTTTAGATGAATACCAAGCCAGTTTCAGTTTTGCCATCATCACACAAAGCTGTACCACAATGTTAGAAAAGAAATATGTAAGTGAAGCTGTCCAGAGCATTTTCTTAGCAAAGCCTAGAATCATTCCAAGTTTTCACAGGAAATTTGCTTCCTCAGCCGACTGTGAACTCTTGGCAAATTAGTTAAAGCAAAACATGTTTACAAGACACACCTCCTAGAAAGCTTGCTAGAGATTTAGATAACTAGGTTACCATCTTGTCCAAAGCAGAGTTTCAGTATCATGCCTGCAGTGATCATCAAAATCACATAAATCAAGATTGAGACCTGCATGGAAACTGCAGGCCCAATAGCTATTTAAAATGAAAACTTTTACATTTTCACCAGCATAAAACACATTGGTCTATTGAAGATTCTTCATATTTTCTTTCCCCTCAAATAACTTCAGTCATAGAGCATGATGACCTCAAGTGTTGTCATTTGTTCTGCCATATACCTCAGTATTTTTGTCATAACCTATTGACAAAGTCTCTCTCCCTACCTTGTGACAGAAGGACCAAGGAATAAATGCAGGGGTGAACAAAGAAAGAGGTGATACCAAACACAACCTCACCAGGAAGATGCTCAGGCTCATTAGCCAGTGCTTTAACTTGTAACTCAACTTACTCTAAGCATCAGAGGAAACTAGAGAATAGCCACAAACAAAGAAGAAAAAACAAAAATGTTCATGTTCAATCCTAGCATGTTGACATTAAAACATAATCTGAAAGTTAAAAGAAGTCTTCTGCAAGCCTCTAATGTTAAATTGAGAGAAAACACATGTCATTGTGCCTGCAAGCAGGGAACTCTGCACAAACTTGAGGTAAGAGCCAGAGAAATGCTGCTCCAGGGCAAAATTAATCTTGCCTTATGAAAAATTAATATGAAGCTGTCTTATTACACATATCGTAAGTCTATTTAATATATCATCCTGTTTCCAGGCATACCAGATATAGCCTGCTTTTAATCTTCTCTGGTTGCTTAGAGTAGTCTGATCTTGCTCTGGGATCAGTACTAGCTGTGGAAGTAAAAAGCTATTCCTTCTATTACTTGCCAATTACATCAATTTTTCTTGATTTTTTCCTCCCTTGACATCTGTTTTGGATTCAATATTGTTGAGAAGCCATAACTTAAGTCTTGACTTATAAAGCTTCTGCCAGAAGATCTATAAAACTTTAGCAGTACTACAGCTACCCCTCTAGTGCTCAACAGGCATTTCCCACCTACTCCCTACATTATCAGCAATCTTTCTACTATGCTGCTTGCACAGCACCTACATTAAAAGAGTCTATAAGCTACTGCTGCCTACCTGAGTGCTAAACACTTCTAAAAGAAGAAGTCCAAATCTTCTAATTAATAACAATTCTTAAATCTTTGGACATCTTATCCCTTTGGTAATCCCTCAGGTGGGTTCTCTGGAGAAATTTACATAATTTTTATTTTTGTCTTCCACTGAAGATGATCTTACTATTGAGGAGAATCAAAAAGAATGTATGTTTCATCAGAGACATCATATGGTAGACAGGATTCAAAACCCTAATGAGAAATTTTATCAGGACCAGGACGCTAATGATCCTGATGAAGAGTGCTGACAAAGTAAGGACTGCAGCCTGTTAGTCAGAATTGTTTACTTATATAAAAGTTTCTCTTTACATTGTAAAAGGTACTCTTCTATTTTCTGCTTTATATCTTTCAGAATAACTAGATTCCTTGTGGGACTGCACAAAAGGAAAAAAGTTTTTTTCTATACCTGCCTTCAGAGCAATCAGAATAGAAAAATAATGAACTAGTAGGGAATCTTTCAAGCAACAAGCAAATGTGGTGGTCTGGAAGTGTTTATTTCTGTGTTAGTCCATATTATGTTGTTCAGGAAGAAAAAAAAATATTGGAATTATAATGCAATGAAGTGATTTTAATGACATTTTAAGACAAAAAGACCTGACTTATCAGTAGAATAGGGTCAGACAAGAGAAGAGGCGGCTGAACTGACTTGGCTCTCAGTTCTTATGGAATGGAAGTGTATAATGGGCATTTTCAGCATTACTCTTCTGTGATTTGGAGAGACACAGCAGTGGTATATACACAGAATTACTTTCTTCAGCCTATTCATCTCTTCGCATGAGCATATTTACACAGAAATCACTAGAGTTTCAGGTGCTAGAACCTTACTCACATTAAGATAAGACAGTCTGATCCAGTTCAGGTTACATATAGAAATTGAGATAATTTTTATTAGGGAAACAGATATTGCTTATTTGGTCTTGTGTTCACAAAGAAGTTCCCATCTATAGATGCCTCAAATTCTTCTTGGGACTCCCCAAGTAAAGAGAGACAGGGGCCTACTGAAGAGAGTCCAACAGAGAGTTACAAAGAAGATTAAGGGACTGGAACATCTCCTTATGAGGAAAGGCTGAGACCTGAGGCTGTTTAGCCTGGAGGAGACAGAGGGGATCTTATCAATGTTTATAAATTAATAGAGGGCAACTGTCAAGTGGATGGGGACAGTCTCTTTTCACTGGTGCTCAGCCATAATACAAGGGGCATTGGGCACAAACTGGAGCACAGGAAGTTCCACCTCAACATCAGGAAAAACTTCTTTATTGTGAGGGTGACAGAGCCTGGAACAGGCTGACCAGAGAGCTTGGGAAGTGTCCTTCTCTGGAGACTTTCAAAACCTTCCTGGACATGATCCTGTGCAACCTGCTCTAAGTGGACCTGCTTTGGCAGAGGGATTGGACTAGATGATCTCCAGAGGTCCCTTCCAACTCCTACCATTCTGTATGATTCTATGATTCTTGAAACAGAATTTCAATGTCTTCAAGTTTCTTAAGACGTTCTGCCTATTGGATTAATTTCTTACAGCATTTTTTGAAATATTTCAGGTAAAGTACTGTCCATCATAAAAGTCTAATGTCTTTGGAGTATATTATTTGAACTTCCTTGATTTTAGGTTAATATCAGGGCTGATGGAAAAAAGTCCTACACTGCTGACACATCTTGCATTATATCAACAGCATCATTAAGAAAACAGGTTAAACATCATTCTCAAGGCAAAGTAACCTTCGTTACTACAACTGATATGTGAACACAGCTTTCCAAAGAGACATACTAAATCATGTGGAAGACTGGAGTTGTGAAGTTAGTGACAGGTTAGTTAAACAAACCTGTGTCAAGCTGCAAAATTTTGTGTAGGGAACCAGAGGATTTTGCTGACACATTCAAATGTCACATGAAATCTTTTCTATTAGAGCAAACCTTAAGAAAGAAAAGGATGTGAGATCTGCTGAGACAGAGAAGAAGTCCTTCAAGTGTGGGAAGGGAAGGCAGGAGGAAAATAACAGGAGGTAGACCAGGTCAGAATGGAACAAATTGCAAACTGCAGCTTTTACTTTAACAACGAAGCAAATCACATGAATGGGCCTTAAGCTATATTTATCGCCACACTTTTTGCTTAGAATGAGTAGAAATAGTACCTGCTTAACATGTTACATGAACAGCTCTTCCTTTTACACCAGCTGTCACATAAAGATCATGCTTAGGAGTATACAGCTGCATCAGGAAATGATAACCTTAAAATTCAGTTGGGTATCTTCCATCAATTAATAGCATATGTTAAACCTCTCCCTACATAACTAATGATTCTGCCTACATGAATGCATTCTCCACAGGCACTGTTAAACAGCACTTAAAATGCAGGAAAAGCAGCAAAGACAAAGAGAATTAATTCAAATCATATTTAAAAGAAAAAGACACCACTGTCTAGATAGCTGAATTAAAATGTGGAAAGTAAAAAAGGAAGTAAAACGACCCTTCCACAAAAAAGCTGCGAAGAATATACTGTCAGTTAGTTTCTCCATTTTCAGACCCATTCACAAATAGCACAGACTATCAAAACATCCTTCAAGTACTTTGCTAATGGATTAGACCAGCATTAATTCAGAAAAAATAGTTTCACCAATGATTCACCAAAACAACCTACAGGGAAAAAACCAAAACAGATCAGTCTCTTTCAAATGCTGGCCTGACCCTGCTTAATCTCTTGATGTCAAATGGTGTCACAGCCCAAGGTGATAAGGAAATAAGACCCAGATGTCTTCTGCATCTCTCCTGCTCTGACAGATCTTCTCCAGCTGGCAAAAGAAATGAAATCCAAGCCTTCAGCATGACTTGACCTGACAAAGTTCAACCCTATATCAACATATTCTCCCTTCTTAAGAAGCAGTTTACTCTCACCTAGAGAGTTTAGATTTAAAATTTACCATTTAGACTTATACTTACAAATATTGTAAGAACCATGTATCAACAGCTGTGAAGATGTGCATGATTCATCTAAGACTTCTCAGCAATTGCCTCCGAGTTTGACAAATGCAGGACTACCTGTGCTGACATTAATGACTCAGTAATGCATGAAAGAAAGTCCCCAGAATTCATAGTCAGGATTCTTTAGATCTCCCCACCCTGGACACATGGAACTGGAATTATCAAAAAAAAAAGAGTCAAGATATACTTTTTATATATAATATATACATAATATATCATAAAACCCCACATATGTTATAAATATATTAAAAATAGCTACCTATATATCCCAACATCAAGAAGATACCTGCAGAAAGTTCAGTAAGGGAACAGGTCTGCAACTTGTTCTTTAACTGTAAGAGATGACTGGAGACAAGTTACATTACTACACTGACAGGAATCATCAGAAGGTAGCACTGTGAATCCATCTGGGCATTTCCAATGGCTCAGATGAAGTTTTACCCCAAAGCTATATTAGGTCCTGTCCTGGTTTTTCTGGGATAGTCACAGGCCAGCCATGGTATGTAGGCCCTTAGCAGTTTCACATCAGTCAGTAGCTTATCCAGGACAGCTGACCTGAACTGGCTCAGAGGTGTATCCCATGCCATAAAGGTCATGCTCATTATAGAGGGGGAAGTTTGCTGAGTATGAGGGCTCCTGCTCCTCCTCCCCATCCCCAGAGTGGCTTGCTGCTCATTCTGTTCCTGAGGCCTGCTTTCCTGTATATTATGACCACTGGACATTCACTGGTCTGAGAATAAGTTTGTATACTTTATATGGGCATTAGTATTAACGTTAGCTTGGCTGCTTCATTAAATCCATTTTCATATCAACTCATAGGTCTCCTCACCTTTACATGATTCCCCGTTCTTGGCTGGGGAGGGGTCATCACCTGATAGAACAACTGCTATAGTCTAGCACCAGATACAGGGTAAATGTAGACAGGTCCCAGTTCTAAGGGACTCTGGAGTCTCACAGTTTTTCCTGAGCTACTGACATCAGAGCCTTGGTCTTGCAAACATTACAGATGGCTCCATGGAAACATACACAATTCTGAATCACAGAACAGCCCCCAAATTCCAGGTGGTATCACTTTACTGTCTTTATTTCATTCCACTTACTTCTATTTCATTCCATTTCATTAAAGCCTAAGGACCCTTAAAGGAAGGGGTTAGAAGGGAAATCTAATCACACTGTTGACTTTCCAGAAGTCAGATGTAACTTACACCTTTCTAAGAATGTAAAACAAAGTACTGTTCCAATACTTATCTAATGTACACAGTTAAATTTTCCCTACCTACAAAGAGTGAAATGATCATGTAAGTGAGTGTAGACATTCTAGTACATTCATTACAAGCTCAACCTGCTGAAGTGACAGCAGTGACAAGGTGTATTATATTGAGTAATCTGAGATACTACGTCAGGGTAATATAATGCTTGAAATTTTATATTTTGAAATGCAGAAATACAAAACTGCTACCCACGGGCAACCTCTTCTCAGCCAAGAGACAAGCTGCACTTAGCTTAAAGCATGAGGACATGAGAACAAGAGTGGGGTATGCTCACAGTATCCAGTGTATGTATTTACTCAGGCTCGAGAGGCACATTTTCAATTTGAAATGCACACCACTGATATCCCAGCCCCGTCCAAGTCATGGGTTATTCAAAACCATTAGAAGGCTGAAAATAGAAGTACCTTAGTCAGTTTATCTCATGAACACCTAATGAATTCAAATGTGCCAAGTACTTCCCTTGTTACTTCATCATGTTTGTCTGTCATTGAAAACATCTCCAGGTCTAGGCTCAGCAGCTATTTAACCTCTAAAGATAACTAAATGATTTCCTTTTGACTACAAAAGCAGACTGTGTTCTAAAATTAGGTGGTCTAATGTACATTATAAAAGGCTGACAGCCAATTTCCTGATGGATAGGAAAGGCTCTGGATGAATAACTTAGACACTGTAAGCCATTGTCTGGTCTAATCTTTCACATCTTTTACCTTGTCCAGTCAAGAAGTCTTTGTGACATTGAAAGCTATTAATTCCTTGTAACTACATGCCAGAATACACAGGGAACCACAGCCAGCTGAACAGAAGGGACTCAACAAAATATCTGCCAATTCTCCCCTTCCAATAATTCTGGATTTCTAAAATATTTCTTTGAGGAAAGGACCTGAAAGTAACCTAACACCACCAATCCATGCAAATATGCCACCTTTCTCATGTGACAGCTGAGAAATATTTATTGAAACGCAACTACTGCGAAGGGGAAAGGTGAAAACAGGGAAGATGGGCACATGGCTCAGAGAGAAGAGTATGTTGCAGACTTCTCTATAAAGCTAACACATATTTTGGTTATTTGAGTGTTGCCTCCAACTTCTGTTCTATCCATCCACAGAAAGTTTCCATCTGAGTTTAGCAATGTCTGCAGTAGGGGGAGTGAAAAGGAACAGAGAAGTGTTAATTCAAATTACTACACCTGATGTTTACTGTAGTATTTGAATGCTGTCACTTTCAAACAAAATAACTCAGAGGTAAGTTACTCTAAGAAAGCCAATATGTAAATTCACAGAATAAATATTTTTAGACTATTCTGATTTGCTGTGAAGGTGCAGTTTGCTTAGTTTTTTTATTAAATCACTCCTTAATTGGGTTACACTCAAGTCTTATTCCACAATACCTCAGCTTGTTGCCTAAGAGGAGTAGAATTTGAGTTCTGATATTTCAGGTCAATCCTGCAGTGAATTAAAAAAAAAAAAAATTAAAAAAATAATGTAAGTAACAAATGATGTGAATTCCATGAGATTGAAGATTTTTTTAATGCATTTGAGGTGAGAATTAATGGAAGAGGTTGTTTGGTTGTTTATTTTCTTTAAAGATGGAAGCATAATTCAAAGTTAAGAGACAAAATAGAAGAAGATGAAAGAAGGGAAGGCAGGTGACAGAAAGATATAGCAAAAGCATGATTTAGATATAGTATAAATAAGCTCATTTTTAAACCAACACTGCTAATTACAAAGTCCACTAAATAAAGAATGGTTCAGCAATGTAAGCTCTCAGAAAATGGAGGAACTGGATGTTGGACCTTCCTCAGAAGGATTCAATTTCACAATTTACTCACCTGAGAGGTGTGTTCCAGACACCCTACAGAACCAGGTGCTTCCCTTCCATCACCACCAGACATGGGCCATCAGGAAAGCAGGCTTGCAAGAATCGTGCTAGAAGAACAGCAAGCAAGAAAAGCTCAGCTATGAATTGGGCACTCAGTTGTGAAGAGGCAGTCTTGGGATCCACACTCCAATCCCTGGATGTTTTTCACGTTTTATAGCAAAGTTTTTGAAGTCAACAGAAAAGTGTCAGTAAGGAAGGGAGTGAAAAAGGTAAAAGTGTCTTTAGAAGTAACCAAGAAAAAAAGGAATGAGACAGTAAGTCACTCCCTCTTCTCAGCTGAATATCATAACTTCTAAATTACGAGGCAAGGCTGCTTCTCACTTGCCTCCATTTCAACTATGTCCCATTTAAGGCACCCTTCTGGACTCAACCCAGAGACTTGAAATGATGGCAGGAACTGCCATGAATGAAGACATCTGTCAAACAGGGTGAGTAGAAGGAGTGTGTCCCTTCTAATAATGCTGGGAGGTATGTGAAGGTTACCAGGTCAGCATTTTCTCAGATATTTATGGATTAAAAGCTGAGCCCTGGCCAAATGAAGTGAGATGACGGAGTGTCAAGGACAAGTGTGCCTTGCAAGCTTGTTTTCCTCCTTTTGTCTCAGAGATAAAATTATTCTGGAGTGAATTTAAATAATGCAACTGTGGTAACTTATTATACCAAGAATTTAAGAAGGGAGTGGCAGAATCTGTTCTCATAAAAGTTTAGCCAGTGAGAGCTAAAGCTAATGATCAAGAGAAATCATGAGAGGAAAGAGACATCTAATGGTGTAGGTATTATGGAAAACTGATTGGATAAAGACACCAGAGGAAAGCTCAAACTGAGTGAGGACCTACCTGTGACCTGAGAACCAGCAGCAATGGGAATCATGAAAAAGAATAAGGAGTTTTAACCTGGAGAACTTGTGACAGGAAGAAGGAAAAAGGAAGGCACTGAATAGAAAGAGCTCAGACTGGAACTTGCAGAAAAAATTAACTGGAATAAGAAACCCAAGAAATAGAGATTGAGGCTGGGTAGGTGGACAACAGGAATGGGGAAAGTGGTAGAGGAAAAGGATGAGAACAAGGAAGGCACAAACTCAGGGTGATCGGGCAGGTAAGTCTCCATGCAGCAGGTATAGCACCCTTCACCTTCAGAACCTGACATGGAATTTAATATGCCAAAGCCTGGCATCAGGTGAAACTGTAAAGATATATAGTGTTTCTATACATGGAAGAGAAGCACCTGCTATATTGCTAGCTAACAAAAGTAACTGCGTTGGTAAGTGGAATATCTTTCTGTATTTAATCTAAGGATTCTGCTGTGCCAACTGGTTTTGCATACATTGACCTAATGTCCCAGAACTCAATTTATTTTCATAATTCAAAAGCTAAAAAGATTACATACAGACTCACTCCTCTCCACCCTGAATCTCACATGAAGAAAGTATCAATATTCCAGAGACAAGCTTGCAGAAGCATAGAAATGCCTGTGCAACTTTACCTCAACCCTCGTGTACTACAGAATACATAATGACAGTCATCAATATTTCAGTCTTTAGTAGTTCTATCTTTAATATTTATACTTCTGGATATTTCTTCCCCCCAACAATCATGCTTCATTGCATAGGATGAACTTAAGCTCTTTGTGCAAGTTAGAATTACACAATAGGAAAGGGAATTGCCTTAAAGAAAATCTCCAGATTAAAGCACTTGAGCAGTGCTTTGTGGAACAGCAATCTATACCAATCCCTATCAGCCATCTTCTTGTGCAATGTCAGCTTTCCAGAGAAGGTCATCCACCTGGGGTACTTTAAAAAAACTTACTTGAAAGCAAAACAACAAACATTAGTTTCAGTAAGTAAAAATTAAAGTATTGCAGTCATGCCCAAAGCTCCACCTTGTCTTGCTGAACAGGCAGCAAAGCAGAGCTGGACACTGAGCTCTCTTGAAAAAGCAGAAGCCCAAAAGCCTGACTTTACATGGCCTAAGACTCAGCTGACATTTTAAACAAAATTATTATAAAAATAAAATAATTTTTAAAATAAAATTAAATTTTAAAAGAAAAGAAAAAAAAAACAACTCTATTCAAATTTACCTGTAGAATGTAACTAGACCACATCCCAAAACAACACACACTTGCCCTAAAACCTCACATACCCCTGGTTACCCCTAAAAAGATTACTCCTGATGCTTTAGGATCTTGAAAGATGTGCAGCCACGGACTTGCTTAAGAAAAAAAGCTGCCAACAACTCCTGAAGGTATTTGAAGATTAGGTTTGAGGCTGTCTAGACAGAAATCAAGCTTGTAATAACCTATTCTCCCTAATTGACGCCCTGCAAACAAACCTCTCCTGAATAGTTTGATCATAGTCACAGCTTCATACCCTGGAACCAGTCGCAGGCAAGATGCCAGGCACTTGGTAGGAAACTGCCGGGACCAGAGAATGTCAGCAGAACAGATACTTACTGCATAGCTAGAATACTGCAACAGCGCTATCTGTTGTATTTTCTGTACAAGTGCCATAAACACAATGCTTCAGAAAAAAATGAATGAGATGATAGCTCATTGCCAGCAAGACACTTTCTTCCTTACACTTAACAACATTCCTAAGTACAACAAAAAATATAATGAAATATGAAACATTTTACCTTCTTGTCTTTCTAATTTTCTTATCAGTTCATTTTGTAGATGATTGTGTTGTGATGATGTCAAATCCATACTATGCCACAAAACCTGTGAGGGAGAAACATAAGCCTGCCTGAATAGAAGGACTTTATTTCTTTTTCCCCACATAACACTTCACAAAAAATGTTAACATTATTTTTACATGTATTGCACTGTACTTCTATTGAAAATAAAGGCATGTAGACACATAAATATCAGTATTCAAAACATAAAAGAACTGGAAGCAGCAAACTATTTCAATTTTTCTTAAAGAGGGGAAAAATCAAGAAGTTGTTTTGTTTTTTTTAAAAAATAGACCTTTGATAAATATTCAAAACTATTTTATGAATTTTAAAAATTAGAATCAATTCAAGTCAGGGTTGGTAGGCTTATAAATGATTGAAAGAAAAAGTAGCAACAAATGTCTGAAAAAAGAAAAATTGCACCAAAAAGAATCTAATCTTGTTTGAATTAATTGGCTTGGAAGGAAAGAACCTATCAGTAAAAGTTGCACATGAGAATAAGTAGGAAGCAGAGAGCTATAGACAACAGGCAGAACAGAAGAGTGCCTATAAAAAACAGACACAGAACATGCAGACTCAGGAGAAAAAAGTAATAGGAAAAGTGTGACAGAGGACAATACTATTTCCATCTGTCTGCAGAAAAGCAGACAAACAGTAGTCGCCAAGTCTTGATATTTTACAATTGGAAAACAACTGAGTTCATAAAAAAAAAAAAACCAAAAAACAAACCAACAAAAAAAGATCAGTGCTCTGGTAAGTTTTGAAGCTCTTGCACTGTTATGCAGAAATTTGGCTGATTTTTGCAGGAATGGTTACAGGCAGAGTACAGTTAATAACCTACAGACACCTAAATACTCAGTAGGGATGCAGGTAAATAAGACAATGGGTGAAGGAGTATCTCTAGTAAAAAAAAAAAAAGTAACCAAAGTAAAACCACATGCTGAATATCAAGAAAAATTCCTCCAAGTGGAATTCCTCCTGCCTAAGGCAGGTTTTACTCTCAAGGATTTAGATGAAAGAGGACAGTACAGAACAGCCCTGTCTTGTTAGAAAGGATGCACTATACTCTCTTGACCTCACCCAACAAAAGGCACATAGGTTTAATGTCTAACCTTATCATCACAATGCCAGCAGCCATTAACCAAACTGAGGGTGAAAAAATAAGAGTTTCTACACATCACTGTAATTCGCAGAACAAAAAAGTGCTCTTAGATCTATGTCTATGAACTTAGCAGTAGTGACATCATTGCGTGGGGACAGAAAAGAGATTCCACAGGATTCAAAGTCTTTGCATGCAGCTTCAGAATGACAAGTAGCATTAGAAAACTACTGAGACATTAAGCAGTAAATGTTACATGCATCGATCAGCTGGTCATCTACCTCTGAAGTATAAAACTGACAAATTTTCTTCCCATTAGAAGACAAAAATAACAGATTAATAATCAGTCCCTTTGCATTCTGAAGAAGCAATGTTGCACTATAAAATCACCCTTAAAGGGACCACCTTTGGGTTTTGTGGTCCTCTCCTTTTTTTTTCTTCTTCTTTTTTTCCTTCTAAAAATATCCTCTGAGGTACACTGAACAACTCAGCAACCTGTCTGACTACCAGAAGCAATGAAACAGCACAGAACAACTCAGTTGCTGACTTGCACTGTTTAAGGTAAACGATACCAAGTAATTTAACGACCCAGACAACAAAATACCACAGCCAGCATCCACCACGATTCAGTCACCATTACCTGAATCTTCTGCAGCTTTCCAAAGATGGTATTCTGACAAAAAAAAAAAAAAAAAGAAGTCCTTATCTGGCTGGTCGCTTCCCTCCCAGGCAGTCCAAGTGTGCTCTGAAGCGTGGGTCACACGTTGCCAACATCCCCACACCAGAAGCAGTAATAAATCCTGACAGCTGCAGCACAACCACGGAGTGGGCACCACACACCCCGTCTCTTACGTAAGGGAGCCGGTTTCATAATAGCTTCCAGTCAAGGGAGCTCCAAACAACAAAGTAACCAGGAGTATTTTTTACAAAAAGAAGGCAGTGGCTCAACATTAGTAACTACTCACTGTTACTAAAAGTACCTGGAGAATTAAACTCCGTTCTTCAGAGTCCAAAGGGTCCGCCAAACAACAAGCGCAATTTGCAGAGGGGCAGGGGTATGTAAATGTGTGCTCCTGTTGGAATGCAGAACCGTAGCAAGGTTCACAGCGCCCCAAACCCTAGCCCACTTTACCCCCGTGAGGCAGCTGTCAACATGCAGAGTTACACACAGACCACTCCTCTTCTGTACATAGAAGATGTACATTTGCTCAACAGATCGCAACCACTTACTGCCATGGGAACGAATACAGGTATTTTAAGACCTCACTTCTTTAGACTGTAACCAATTCAAGGTAAGAACTGTCTCTTACTTGACAGTTTTTTAGCAAAATTTGGCTTCAACCTCAGCTGGGCTTTCTAGGTGCCATTGAAAAATAACAAATTGCTGTAAAAAATACTGAACAAGCCCTACAAAGAACTGAAGGTCTCTGTACTTTACCACACTTAAAAGAAGAAATTAATAGAAGCTCTTCTGCATTCATAAACTATAAAACAAATCACCAAGGCCAAATCTACATTTTAAAGCTAAATTCAGTAATACTAATGGGTGATTTATAAAACACTGCTGTTAACTGGCTGTCCAGGCTGAGAATTTGCTTCCAGTGTGATGTTTTACAAAAGTAGTATCAAAATGGACAGTTTCTTGCCAAGCAAACACTACATTAAGTATCAGACTCTCTGCAACTCTAAGGGTCAAATGTTACCCACATTACCTCAGCCCTTCATCCTTTTGGGGAGGTTAATTTCATAAAAAACTTAATTGTATGGACTTGGACTTTCAAACAGTGAAACAATAAGAAATGAGGTAGAAATATGAGATGAGCAGACAAAAGAAGCAAGGAGGACTGAAATGCAGCGCAAGAACCCCAGTATGACTGGCAGCATCCAGCACTTTTCTGTCTAAAACCACAGGAGCTATAAATACATCCTACGATCATTCAGAGGCAGGTGGGGTGGGGGTGTGAAAGCCTGAGCCTAACACATTGTTTCACAAATGAATTCGCCACGAGTGCTGCAACCAGTGGGTACCTCTGAACATCAATTTTGCGGACAAATTCTGTCTTCAGTTATGGGCATGTAACTCCTAGTCTAGAAACATGACATTTACATAAATTACATCAATATTTACAGTATGTGAGGTTATACAAAGATCTACTGTACTGTATGATTTTCCATGAGATTTTATGAGGGCTTATCTCATACACTGTTCAATAAGTAACATCACTTCGAGCACAAAACTTTTGAGACGGGCATAGTGAAGGGAGTAGGAAAAACACACTAAAAGAGATGATTTTCCTTCTCTCAGCACCTAGAAATACTCCAAGTTGCTTTCAAAATTTCATTTAAGTCTGAAGTTAAGGAAACAACAGATTGCATGTGATTTTTAACAGCCATCTCGCCTCAGTTAGAATGCAAATGAATGGGCATTGTGTTTTGGCTTAGTTTTAAAATCTCAAAACTGAAAACTTGCATCAAGTCCAATCTAGGTCTTTATGAGTAAATGGACTTAAAGTAATTTTTTTTTTAGCATATAAAATCCTTCCTGTTTAAGTTCTGGACAAAAAGTACATGACAAATACAGGACAAATAGAGATAATTTATTATTTATCAAAAATTCATTAGAATATTTACAAAGCTTAAGTCACAAGAAAACATGCACACACAGTCTCTCTTTTTAAAGACTTTTTCTTTACAACTTCTTTTTTCTCCCTCTCTTACTCTGCGATTTCTTTTTTCTGCCCTTAAACACAGGTTTGGCTGTCACCATGACAATGTTTCCCAGTTCTTCATCCTCACCACTTGAGCTACTGCACCTCTTTATTTCTTTGTGGTCTGCTGCTTCCATTGCAGAAACATTTTTCCTCCTTTTGCCCTTGTCTGAATCTCTGCTTTCCGATTCCTCTACTGAGGAGTCACTAGAAGTTTCTGAAAGACGCAAATTCCCAATAAAGCCACCTCCATATAAATGTCCTTTTCTGGAATCTGAGTGTTTTCTTCTCTTTCCACTTTGGACTTCTGTTGCCACAGCCTGATGATTTGCACAGACTGCAGTACCTTCCATTTCACTGTCCTCATGCTGTTTAAGTTCAATCTCCATAACAGCAGTGGCCTCCCGAATTTCATCAGCCTCTTCTTTTTCCTTTCTCTTCAGACAAGTCACAGCTCTGCGCAGTCTTTGACTTTTAATAGCTTGTTTTTCATGCTGTGCTAGTCTGAAGAATGAATCGATTCGAAGCTGAGTCTGTCAAAAATAAAACAGAAACATTTCTGGATGCTTTTGTGATGGGAATGCAGTTGTTAGCTTCAGTATAAAACATCCCAATTTAAGTAGGCTAAAGGACTAATGAAATTAATATGCATGCAAATAGATGCGAACAATGAGATGCATTATTACAGTAACAATATACTTTATTACCCATTATGCAACAAGAACATTTACAGAAACTAATAAGCAAACTCCAGTGAAATTTTATAAGCACTGTGTGGCTGATGATTTGACATATGTTGCCATTTTCAACCCTAATACAGAGAATGTCTGTAGTGCTCTTAAGCATGTCCTTACAAACACATCCTCAGCTTCAAGATGTTAAAACAACAGAATGTTTACTAAGCAATCGCTGTAAGTGCACTTTACATTAGCAGGTGCTAGTGCAACAAAACGCCATCATTCGACTCGAGTTCATTGTAACAGATCCTGCTACAGTGTAAAGATTTAGGAATAGAGCTAGAAGCAATCCCACACAATAGGTCTGTGCTATTCAACCACAGCTAGGCTTGCTGTATAGACTAACCTAGCTCTCTGTGCTCTCCCTAAAATTGTCTAAGAGGGACAGATGCTTCCAAAGGACGTTCCAGTCAACCTGAAAGTACATGGATTTCACTACGAGTTTTAGTACCTTTTCACTCTTTTGAGTGATAGAGACAAACTGGCTTAGAGCACATTATCTATCTTCCTAATGGCAAAAGGAGAAAAGAATCTGACCTGATTCAGCAATCAGTTTTACAATGGACTTTCACACTATCACAGCATGCACCACTATCCGCTTATAAGTTTTATTAAAGGTGATAGAACATTTACTTGGAAATTAGAGCAGTAATATTAATGGGCACTTGCTCAATGGTTCAGTCTGCACTCCTCCTCAAGGGATATGGATGGTACCAAATGGTCAGTCGGACTTCACTTCTCAGGGGCATTTTTTTACAACATTTTTAGAGAGCACACTGACTTTTAAAAGTACTTAAAGGTGCTTGAGGGACCCAGAGGTTCAGCTACATCCAGAACAAACAGCAAAGCCCTGGACTTGGGATACGTGCTTGACAGATTACAAAATCTGAAACCAGCAACTGAAATTATGTAGAGTGCCTCACAGCACAACCAAATCATGCAGAAATGAAGTCCAGACAAGTTAAGTTTAACGACTTTTAAATGTACGTACTAAGATTAAAAAAACAGATGGTCAAACCCATTTCTCAGAAATGTATTTTAGATTAAAGCCTTTTCATTTTAAAATACTTCTCTTACAATTTCCCAGTTACCCTTAAACTGTACACAGTTTATACTTTACCTGCTGCAAGTTTAGCTGTTTTATCACAGGAAAAAGGATTTCATCTATCTTTGTCCTTGTCCAGCCAAAGTGATCCTGACAGAATGTGCAGAAAATTAAGGAACTTTACAGAATAGCTATTACTAGTATTTTGTAAATACATAAAATGAAAATTCCTCCAAAAAAAAGTCTGGAGGAGAGTGACTCTACTTCAAAACTTTTTCTACTACAAAACCAGATAAAATACTCCCAAGTTATTACAGCTGATTTATGTCGATGGTTCCATTATTACGCTACATATCTTAATCATGTTGTTGTATCTCTGTTAGTTAAATAACTTTTTCTCTAATATGAAGATTTCCAAATGCATGTCTCAGTGAAGGCAGAACTCATTTTGGCTACATGGTACTTCCATAAGACAAAATACTTGTAAGTCATCTTATTTCTGCACTTGTACACACTGGAATTTTCACTTACTGTTTAAAACACTTAGCTCTGCATGCATTGCCATCTACTATTCAACAATTCCCTGCAGCTCTAGCTGCAATGGATGCAAGAAATAAGACATTATTCCAAGAAATGCCATGAATAACTAGGGATAAAGAGCGGACTGAGTCACCATTTCCAACTAGGTTTTGAAACTTACTTGGGAAGGACGGGAAACAGGAGCGTGCAAACAATACCACTCTAAGTGTAGAAATAGGCACAGAAGAAATGTAACACCCCAACAAACCAGTCAGTCCAGCCGCGAGACTCTCCTTGCGTGCAAAGTGCAGCAGCCCACTCTCTCAGGAGGGCAGAGCAGCCCGAATGCCACACATCCATGGCTGCATTCCCTCCCATGCCAGAGCTGCAGATGGGGTGGGGGGCCCACACACCAATGAGAAGTTACATATTTGACACTCTGTTACTGACTCACTAACCAGCACTATGAACTTTAATCCCAGTGCTTTTCGCTAAGAAGTCCTGACATGTAGTAAAAGGATATTCTCTGATCTGCTCTACATCAGGCTTCCCCCAAGTGAAAGAACCCCTCGTCTCATCTACCACAGGCTTCAGGTATGCTTCTGCCACTGCTGGATTTGGGAAACCTGAAGACAGCTGCAGCTCCCGCAATTTCTTCTTGACTTTCGTATCATGTGGATTAGGTCTCAATTTCTTATTCTTCTGAGCCTCATTCCACCACTCGCTGAAAAACAGAGGGAAGTAATCATTTGCCTCTGTAAGATTTGGAGTATCAAGAGCCACCGTGCTAATTTCAATAGCCTCAGTCTCCCTACTTCAGTTACTACATGAGATGAGGTACAAAACTTCCAAATAAAAGATTACCAAAGGCACGTATAATCTGAAGGTAGAAAAGACAAAACCTACACAAGAAATGCAGCCATTATAAGCCACAGATAGATTCCCCCTAAACTGCTAAACGGAAGGCCATAAATTCAGGTCACTTGGGGAGATGTTCCATACATAATGATTGTTTATAGGTATGCAAGGAAAAATAAAAATAATTAAAAAAAATTAAACCAACCAAACAAAACCACACGAACAAACAAAAACATAAAAAAAAACCCCACAAACAAACCAAACCAAAAAACTTCTACCCTTCCTTCTCATTGTTAACACAACTGGCTTAGCCCTCTTCAAATCTTGTTCTTTCCCCCAGCCTACCTGTCTGTCTCTTTCCAGGTCATCCATTCCTCACTCATCAAGTCTCTTTTCTCTACGAACAAGCTACAGAACCTTCTCACAAACTCAGAGAGAATAAACCTCCATTCCACTACAGATCCAGCTCTGCAACAAATTCAGGAGCAGTTGCACAGTTCTACAGCTGTTTTATTGTCTTCATTAGTCTCACTGTAATTGCTGTATCAACAGGTCATCTTATTTACCTGCCATTTCAAATAGTGATATAATGAACTCACGTATTTTGCAGTTAACTTAGTGTCCTTAATGATGGTCACATGTTTTCTTATACACTTAACCAGCAGAAAAGTATGTTCACTAATATTCGTATTATGGAGAGACAAGATGGGAAAATACAACAAAACATACGCAAATCTTAAGAGAGGTTCCAAGCCATGCCCAGGAAATTCATTTAAGATCTCCATTGCTGTTACAAAGCCAACATTTGGGATGCCCTCAGTATAGTCACTCCCAAGCAAGTACGCCAAATTAATTAGCTTGCTCCGATCCAACCCTGTAAAAGAGAGTGCATAAACCAAAGAAAATCAGTCGATTCAGCATCTGTTCTCTCATGTATGAAAACATAATGTATTATCTGAAAGATGAAACTCAACAGGAACACAAAGGCATAACTTCTGTAAAATTACATTTAATTCAATATCAGAATTTGCTAGATTATATTCTGGAGCACTGCCAATATGCTACTGCTAGCTGAAGTATCAGTAGTTGTGCTAACTTGGCAAAATCCTGACAAAATCAAAATTTTACAGTGTAAAGATCATTGGGAAATTCTGAGTTTTTAAGAGCTAAGAGATATTATTTTA
>WUAM01000189.1:984831-1011263 GCA_024336885.1 Actenoides hombroni
ATAAGTTATTTCTTTACCAAAAGAGCCTGCAAAACAGCCAGAAAGAAGGAAGAACTCAGCTAGCCACATCTATTTGAAACACTATAAGATCTGAAGCAATTAGATTGATTTTCAGTGACTAGCTTCAGTTTAGCTTTTTTTAAAAAGAATATATATATAAATTGCATTCAGTGGAGAAAAGTAGGGATATGAGTCTAAGCACACAAAGACCATCAGCATGCTAGCCAGTATATCCATCAACTGTCAAGAAAGAATTGTGCAACGCATTGAAAAGGAGAAATAGTACAAGACTGCAGAGGAATGTGACACGAAGACCAATGGTGACTGTTTTTCCCTAACAAATAAATATATAAATACAAGCTCTGGCTTTTTACATTAATAACAGCTAAAAAAAAAAAATAAATATATCACAGGCAGGCTTTTACAGCAATCCTTCCTGAGTGAACTACAGTAGCATAACTAAGTAGGTATAAGTAGGAGAAAACATTTTTCATTCAATTTGCTGAGAAAACAAAGACCTATTTTTCACTACATAAAAATGTTTTCAAATTTTACATGCTGAAGACATTAAAATATTATTTTCAAGTCTATAGCTTCTCCCAACTTTGAAAATGTCAAAACTGATTTTGTAAGAGTTCTGCTTAAACAAGGCATAAGAAGAAGTTAAAAATTGTCTCATTTTCCTTAACATACTATGTGAAACTAAAGTTTAGTAGTTCAACGTAATTAGCAATAATTTGATTAGACTGGTACAAGAGCAGTCTGAAAGAAGAAAAAAGCTGCTAAGAAGAAAAAAAGAGCAAAATGAAAAACCTTTTACAGAGCATATACATATGCCAGATCCTCTTCTAATACATTATGCATCAGTACGTTCAAAATTAACTTCCATTTCAAGAAGACTCTAAATCTGATGGTATCAGAATATAATTTTCCCACCATGTCAGAAAAGCCATGCTGACATTTACCCAGAAACTGGTATCGTAGTACATACCTCCAGCCTTAATGATCATCATATTAACTCAGTGTATTAAAAGCAGGTGTCTGCAAATTCAGAGGGATCATCTGGCAGTAAAACCAGTAAGCCAACCGAATGTCTTTAGAGACTCTCCAAAGAACAGGCATTGTAATAACAGACACACAAAATTCTGCAGAAAATAAAACTTCTAAATTATATGTGGCAGGGCTGTCTTACTGAAGACAGTATTTAACGAGTCAACGCCTAAGGCTTACCTAGCTGGTTTTGAAAATCAATAAACTGATAATATTCAACATATTTGCTTTGACTGAAGAAATTCTTATAAACATGTCGTGCGCCAAATAGCCAAACATCACTATCATCAGTGATTGTCCCAGCGGTCTGATCAGTGAGGTCTAATACAGCACACTGTGCCTCTGCCTCCATTGGAGCTTCAATATATGGAACTCCAAACAGACGGAGAAGCTCCTGCAGGAGGGAGAGAATACAGTTAATATTTCATCTGAAGAATGAGCTTCTCCTGTACTGCTTGACTAATGGTGTATCGACCACTACAGGGCACGTAACATTACGAAAGCACAATCTACTGGCCTTTAAAAAAAGTCATCTGAAGAAACAAATATGAGCAAATATTTAACAAAGGAAATACAAATTTCAAGAATTCTGAGACTACCCAAAATACACCTTTAATGCAAAGAAAATAAAAGCATTTATATACTTCTCAGAATTAATTTGTTAGAATAAGCTTACTCTATCATAGATACTATCACTAGTATACTTTATTATGGATATGTTAACCCAAATATATTGTATTGCAATTAGTCCTTGCCTTAGGTTGCATTAACCTTTAAACGCTAATACTGAAACAGAAGTTACAGGCTTATGCAGGTGTTAATGGTGTGATTCTTTAAAATCTGTTACCCATAAACCTGGGTTACCTCACAGATTTCTTGTAAGCTTTTATCTTTAATCCCATGGAGAAATCACAATTTACCTAACATCCAGATTACATCAATTCCATACTGCTGAAAGTAACTTTCTGTTTTTCTTATTCAATTTGAACCTTTTGCAGCAACAGGCAAAGAACAAAGTGGCCCAACCTTAAAAAGCTGGTGCTTAAAAAAAAATAAAATAAAAAAATCACAATTTTATTATTATTTTATAATGCTATAACAGTTATTTATAACTGTTGGAATTTAATATTATCCCAGTACTTTCAATATTTTAAATCAAGCAGACTGAAGAAAACGAGCTCCTAAAAAGTAAAAAAGGTTACCCGTAATTAAGCAAAATTACTAACAGCTTTTGAGAAAATGCTTGCCTGGAGTGGAGGGGGGCACCACATAAGGCTATATCAAATCCAAATGATTCAACAAATACTACCTGGCTTTCTAAGAACATCTGCCCTGTTACAGAAGCAGCAACACGTTCCTGCTGCTGTTTTTGAGCCTGAAGCATATTCTGCTCAGCAGACAGGTCATATTCTAATTCTTCCAGTTCTTCCTGAAAAATAAAACAAGATTTTAATTATTTCAACAACTTGGAAGTTGTCATAGCTTCTCTAATGGAGTAACTTTTAAGACCAGAGACAGGTCTATTCATCAGAGTGCTAAAACATTCAAAGTTGCCCTCTGATTTAAAACAGACTGTGGTTAACCATCATCTTTAAGGAAAAATCAGTTCCCATAGAATTAGATACATGTATGAGAAAGCAACAAAACAGTAAGAAAAACTATTGGACAGCTTCTTAAAAACTACTTGGGCACACAGCACTTCATTAATAGCTCAGAACAAGTAACAAGGAGCTACCAAACTGACGTCCTGCCACTCATCTGCTGCGTCTTTACCACCATCTTCTCTTTCATCATTCTGATCATTTGCCAACTCCACTTCATCAGACTCCTTCAGCAAGTCCTGTGTGACAGTATCATGTCTGTCTGTCTCCACTTCTGGAAGTGTTGCTTCATCACACGGTTTTTCATCATATTTAGTAGGAAGATCAGCCTCATTACTGATTTCAGTATCCACCTCAATAAAGCTTCCTGTTAAAGGAAAACAAAATATTTAAACTTCCTGTTGTTTGTTTAAAAAGAAGTATTTGTAGGCAATTTTAAGCTGGGCAGAGATTTATTTTTTTTTCCCCCTATACACAGGAAGTAGATGTAAGGATTGTGAAATTACAAAAACCAAGTGGTTGACCATTAATACACCAGTTAAGTTCAATGTACACAACAGTATGCCTTCCTGACTCTCTGCACTGTATACTCATGTTTCAAAGTTGTAACACCAAGGGGAAAAACATAGCTCAGATTTTCCTTCCACCTCTTACATATGTAGGAATAGATGCATTTTAAAGCATTTTTTACTAGGAGAAAAGGTTAACTTCAACTGACTACAAATACAATAAGGTTCTACTTTCTTATCTTTCTACACAATTAAAAAGAACATACCATCAGAATCACTGTCTTCAGACTGTGGTATCCCTTCTCCTTCCTCCTCGGGACCTTTTGCTTCTGGAGAAAATATAATATCTTTTTGTACCTCGGATATATTATCATCTTTTTGCAAAATTACTTCCTCTATATTTTCAGAACTTTTCAAGTTTTCCTCATTTTTTGAAAAGTCTGTTGGTTCAGCATGAATCAAAGCCCCTGTACTGGTTTGTACAGGGGAACAACTTGGCTTCTGTGGGCACAAATTTGTACCCTCATCTCCCAAAGAACTTAAGTCCATTTTGGAACCATTTTCTTCTTTGTCTACATCTTCTTTGCCTTTTATACTATTGCCGATAGAAGAATAATTTTCAGCTCTGGATAGAGTAGTGTCTTTGGGTGTAATACTTTTTCCCAACTCCTGACTCTTCTGTTCAAATTCAGTGTCTTGCATAATCATTTGGTTCGGAGAATGAATTGCAGATGTAGGTATTTTTCTCCCCTCCGTAACTTCAGGAATCTGATCTTCCTCATCCGAGCTGCTAAGCAGAAAATCCTTCACTTCCGACCTTGCTGGTAGTACCCCATCAGCTCTAACACTAACAACTGCCTCCCTTTTATCATCATCGCTCAGAGCTCGCTGAATTGCCTGTAGTGTTCTTGGAGACACACTGCCTTCCTCTGTCACACACTGATCCATGTTCAATCGTCCTGCATCTTCATATCCCAATTCTTCTTCTGAACTGCTTTCTACCATAGCTGCCTGGATAGCAAGCAAAGTCTGAGGAGAGGGTGGTGCTGACACCATGTCGTTATCTTCCTCTGTCTGCAACTTGTCAGGTGTAATTATCTTTGCATTAGCAGGCGATTCATTGATTTTATTTGATTTAATGAATTCAGGAATTTTTGATGAGGGTCCTGCAGTAGGTTCCAAGTCTCTACTTGTAGCTTCTTTTGCTTGAATACCTGAAAGAAAGAAAGAACTTTGATCATTTTTTAATTTATTTATTTTTAGTAAAAAGCTGGTTTATACTAACATTCCATTTACATAATGAACATCATTATATAAAGAAACCAGTTTTCTACATATTTACAGATCACAGTTAGTTCTATGTCTAACAGTAATGCACATTCCATACAAAGTATGGGCTACATGCACCTGTAAACAGTATTCAGTTTTTTCTTAAAACTGACAGCTGCAGACTGCACGCACCAAACAAGAGGGTTTACAAAATTAAAACCTGACATACCCTTTATTAGGATATAGTGAGAAGTATCTTCAGACATTACCCTTCTAGATTCCACTTCTTTCACAAAACCACCTTCATTTTCATATTGTGTTTGGATTTCACCCGAGTGTTGCTCATTCAGTTCTTTTTGTACATTTTCTATGCACCGATTGAGATTGCTTTTCTTAAGTAACCCCCTAAGCTGGTACTGGGAGAATTCATCAGACTCCTTAAAGAAAAAAAAAAAACAACAACAAAAACAAAACCACAAAATAAACAAACAAAAAGAAGTAAAATAATAAAAAACCCAACACGGAGAAAAACAAAACAACCAACCAAGTCAATTTAAATAAAATGCCACTAGCTGTACCTTTTAAGCAAGTTCATTTACCCCACTCTAGAGAGCTTCTTAAGAGTTTCCTTTTAAGCAGGCAACATTTGTCTTATACTGGCAGCTGCACTCCCAAGTGCAACAGCAACACTAGCCCAGTAACATGCAGCAATTCCAAAAGGTACCATTAAGGAGTTCTAAATGCTGGCTAAACACAATGATGTGACCAACAAAACTTAGCTAGCTAATGGATCTGGTCTCCACCTTAAAAAACAATGCAATTATAACAAAATCCACATGTGGATGGTTTTAAGATGATGGTTCTTAGCTTACACTTGGACATAAGCGAACATGTGATCTGACATATTTCACTTTTAAAAACTAACTGTGCCTGAAAAATCCATTGCAGCAGGAACACTACAGGATTCCCCATTTGTCTCCAAATAGCTTCAGGAACACATCTACCTAAGCTACAAAAGCCTTTTCCCAGCTGCCAGCTCCCATAACCACCTGAGGGTTTGGAATCCCAACCTGCATTCACTCTTCCTGGTTTATCCACACCAGCAGTATGTCCTTGCAATTGAAATCTTGGGTGCTGATGACTTTTTCCATTCTTAATGAACCGAATTAGCTTTGTCAATTTTAGTGGAGTTAAGAGATGGGACTCAACAGACAGGACACACAGGAGGGCTCTGTTAAAGAGTCATTATCACATCAGGAGTTTTTCCTCTCAATATAACGTCTCTTATTAAACAGGCCTGGGGGGCAACACTTTCCAGATGTGATACTTTCATGTAACCTTCATCTACATTAATGGCAATAGCTCTGTGCTGCTGTCTTGAAAAATGCTTACCTCTGGCATTGCTTCAAATAATGTTCTTTTTCGCTTTGTAAATTCTTTTATATCAGTCAAGATCTCATGTCTTATTTCTGGAGGCAGCTTGTTGAAATCTTCTGATTCAATATCTACAGAATGAGGATTTTCACACAACTCTTCCTATAAATATGCAAAACAACATAAATATGTATGTTATTTTACAGCAAAGAAAGAACAATAAAATATTTAAAGTGCCAATGACAACCAAAAAAATAATAAACAAAAAAAAAAAACAAACCAAAATCTTTGTTGCTACTTCCCTTACTGTGAAGAAACCAGTTACGAAAAAAAAAGGCAACTACTACATAACAAAATAATGTAAAGAACATAATTACTGCTGTACACTATACACAGAAACTTGGGGTTATTTTTACAAAAAAGATATTTAGTATAAATGACAAAATCAGGTCATACAGCCTCAGCTAGTCTGATTTTATCATTCCAAAGAGGTTCTCCTTCTAAATGTGAACTACCTCAAAGATTAAAACCAAAAAAGACTCTTGGAAAATTTACTTTTGCTTTGATGAAAGCAGAGATAACTTTATTATTCATCATACCTTCTTAACTTATACATTTCTTTTCTCCTCTTCCCATGACATCAGAACATCAGAAGAGAACAGAGAATTTATACACAAAAACTCAAGGATGGAAGTGCCTTAACATCAATTAGTATTTGGAGAAGCATGGGAATGTTATTAAATATGCTGTCTTATATTTGCATACGCATGTGCACAAATGCATACATTTCACTTGCATCATTATGAAAAACAATTCCTTCTCCACGTGTCCAGAGAAAGTTGTCCAAAGGAAAAAGAAAAAGGTACCATAAGAAATTCCTACTCTGCCGTATTCTAGTGGAGAAAACTGCATTCGTATTTCCTTGTTAGTAGGAATTCATACAGTACTTCAAATTAACTTATTTGCTTGATAAGTAATGTTATAGTAAGACCTATACCTCCAAACACACACTTTCTTTTTTTTTTTTAACCCTTTTGTTTGTCTTTCAAGCATAGCACATCAATGAGAGGATTATTCATAGTAACAGGGCAATTAAGATGCACTTACCTGCAGCATCTTTTTTTGGCTCATTCTCACTTCCCATTCTTTTTCATCTTCCTCCTCTGAGCTAAAAATCACAAAAAGAATAAAGGATGTAGATATTTACCTAGGCAAATAAAGTTCCTATTTTAAGCAAAAAGACTTTAGTCATCGCTTCACCGATAAGCATAAAAATTCACACACATCATCAAAGCACTCACACATATATGAATATACATACAAACACACATATGCATGCATGTAAATACATACACAAGTCAAAAAGATCTGAACAGAAAGCAAGGCAAACATCTCAGTTAAAACTACATTGCGACAACCGCTGGTGTTTAAATCATTACCTGATTCTTATTTGGTCAGCACTCAAAGTATATAAAAGTGTATATAAGATGTGCAAAGAGTAATCCAATGGACAGCTCCACATTCCCACTCAGTGCTATTTAAGAAGCAAGTTTGACAAGTACAAGAAAAGCCTACTTCTGCTGAACACTTCTACAGTACCGAACGAGGGGACACAAGCCACAATGAAGCTGCCACACACTAGCTCCCCAAGGCTGAACAACCAGCTCCATTTAGTCATACAGATATGGCCACAGAGACCGAGGTAGCACTTTCATCCTTAAACATGAATCCAGTGTTGAAATTTAATCTGTGGGCCGAAATCTGCTTCTGTTACTTTCCCATAAATAAAGGGAAGGCTTCTGTATCCCAAGCTACAAACCAAACTCTCCCAAAAGAAACTGAAATAAAATACAAATTAAAGAAATAAAATGTACATACTATGGTGTCTCACAGGTCAAAGGACCTTCAGCAGCATTAAAAAATGTGGCTTATACTTTTATCTGAGTTTATTATAACCATTTAAGCTATTTTTCTTAATTCCACCTACCTGTTCTTTTCTTCATCCTCTAAAGAAGGCAATACATACATATCATCAATTTCCTCTCTTCGAACTTGTGTAAGACTGGGCAAAGCTTCATTGCTTAGGGAAAGAAAAAAAACCACAACCGTGATTAAAAGCTACATAAAAATTTACTTGCTACTTACAAACAAGGGGAAAATAATTTTTATTCTTACCTTTTGCCTTTAAGTGCAGTTTTGATAATTTGTCTCTTCAGAAATGTTTTCAAGAGTTTCTCAGTAGTTTTCCTGGAATCCCTAACAGCAACTTCCTTTCTTTGTCTTCTCTTAGCCTGTCAAAATAGGATTAATACCAGTGAGATTTTGATGTGTGCTGAAGGAACATATCCAGTGAATAAACGCTATAATTCCAAGTATTCTGTAATTCTGTATTCCGAGTCTATAAGCAACTCTTAACTCATTCTACATCAATGGGGACAGAGTCCCTGTTTAGATCCTATTAGAGATTTAGATCCTCTAAATCTTTCTGTGTTTGTTTCCACAGGTGGACTCGGGAATAGTTCCAGTTTCTGGGTACAAATGCTTGCAAGAGTTAAGTTTGGGTCCATTCTAGAGCAAGACTGAGGCTTATTGCCACCTGCAGTCTGGTTTCTACACAAATCTAACCTGAATGTATCAAAAGGGAGGTGCTGCATGCCCCAATGGCTAACCAAGACTGGGACTGTAAATACCACCTGCACAGCAGTGCACTCCAAGCCCTCCATCCTCCTGGCACAGAAACACAAGCAGAATAAGAAGGAGATTGAAAACAGCTACCCAGTATCAGTGGACGTATGTCCTATTTTGCATTGCAATGACTCAGCAAAGGTGCTTACCAAGGTTTGTCTCTTCAGAAGCGGTGCCTCTCCATCAAAAACAAAGACGGGCCGAATTCGGAAAAACAGTAACTTGCAGAGTCTATGAAACAGCGTGAGGAGGTGAGCATTTCGTACGGAATTACCACCACGATCTCTGGCTCCCTTTATTGCTTGGTTCAACCAAATACTGATATCTTAAAGAACCGTTAAGAGGAAAAAATGTGCTGTCTTACTCACATACCACATTAATAGTTGCTATAAAGCGCATTTATTTGTCTGAGAGGCTTTTGCCCACTGTTCCAGGCTTGGTTTATCAAAGCCAATGTTATCCAAATACTTCTGAACTTCAGAGATTAAATTCTTGCCAGTATCACCCTGGACAAAAGACAGAGTTGAAAGAACTGTGCAGTAAGTAGCATCTCCCCAGTTATTTTTATAAATAAATGATGGGTAACTTCTTTCCACATCTTGTCAGCATTTAGCCAAGCATGTATAATAAGTTAATGCAAAAGTACTTAAACTTTTCAGCTTGTAGTCCTGCTGAGACTTTTTACTTATAAAGCACATTAACTTATAAAACACAAACTCCTACAATCCAGCATTTGTATGAAGAACAAGGCCTTTTTTAAAAAGATAAAAGGAGCTTTCTCGGTTTTTAAAGATAAAAAAAATAGCTTAGTATTCCACATACTGTAATACATTAAAACTACTTATCAAAATGTGGTTATGATTTAAATAAATAAATAATGACATAGAAATACGGGAAATAGCCACAACAGCCTCACTCACAAATGTGGTTCCTCGGCTTTACGTTTAAAGGATACCAACAGCGAGAATCTTTCCTTCCAGCGTTTCTGGGTTTATAGGTCTCCCAGCGCACTCGAGCAGCTTCCAAAGTCCTTGAACTCCCATCTTCTTTTCTCAGCTACGTGGAGAGAGAAGAACCTCTGAGCAACAAAAGAAAGAATCACTCAACGACTGAACGACTCGCGTGCGCTTCGCGACTGAGGGTGCACCAGCACTGTCAACAGAAATAACGAGTCGGGCTGGGCCGGTTCCGGATGGTGAAATCGGGTGACGCGCAGCGTGACAGCTGCTCGCCGCCGGCCTCCACCGGACAGCTCGCCGCCGTCTCCGCAAGGACTGCCACGGCCGCCGCAGGCCCGGCTAGGGGGAGGGCGGGTGCCCGCGGCGGGCCGAGCCCGGCGGGCCAAGCCGCCTGAGCCCTAGAATCCCCTGTCAGACCCGCGGCCTCCGTGCGCACAGTGCGCATGCGCCTGCCCCGCCCCGTCCTGCCCCGCCGCCCGCTGGGAAGCGCAGTTCGCGGGGCGGAGCCCGGCGCCAGTCGCGGCCTGACGGGTCTGGGCGGCGGGTGGCGTTCCGTTCGCCCCTCTCACGCTCGGGCGTAATCCCCGGTGGTTCGAACGGTTGCCATCGCCCTTCCTGACGGTTCTCCGTAGCCGCAGCCGCCCGGGGGGAAGCGCCGGCGGGGGGGCCGCAGCGGCGCGCTGCCGCCTGAGGCAGGCGGGCTCCGGCGAGGGGCGGCAGCCACCTGTGGAGCCCGCTCTCCTCCGGGAACGCGAGAAGTACCAAACCCCACGTCCTAATAACAAAAGATGTCTCTATTTTTTTTTTCCAGTAAACATGCTTTTCCCTGCGGCCTGTGCTCTCCCCACTCCGCTCCCACCCCATCCCCAGTGCCTCTCGCTGCACCCACCTTCTCCCCAGGAATCCCTAGAGAAAGCTCCCAGCAGCAGGTCCCCAAGGACCTGCATCATCTTTTTGCTATGCTGGAAGAATTAAATACATTATGTATTTTATTGGTGAAGTGTTGACAGTCTCCAACCCAAGAGCAAAACATTTGTAAAAACAGTAGTCCATCACAACACACCTCCTTGAGAACAGCAGCAGGCTACTCCCCATTTCCCAGTGCAACTAGGGAGAGAACATAGGAAAGAAAACTGATAGACATTTACAGAACTCACTTAAGCGTGAAGTACCCTGAAGAACAGGCTTAAGTGTCCTAAAGAAATCTGAGCCCTCAATACAAATTCACCTTTGAAAAATAAAGTTTGAAAATAGTTCATCTGGAAAATAAATTTTCAAAACCTCTGTGTTTTGTTCAGTCATCAGCCCTCAGACTTTGGGAAATGAAACAGTAGAGGTTAAGTCACAGTGGCTGCACAGGCTTACGAGCAAAGAGATCCTACCTTTGGGATTACTTTGCTAAACTAGGGTTGCAATTCTGTTCCTTCCCTTACCTACTTTCCTGAAAACCTTCACTAAATGTAGGGTCAGCATTGACAAGACAAATGAAAAGCAAACAACGAAATAGAAAACCATTTTTATTGAATGAACAAAAGTCTAAAAGTCTCCCATTTTTGGTTAACAAAAGCAGCAAGCTACAAAACCCCTGCATTCCATGACAAATCTTTTTATGTCAGAAAATTAATCCTTGAGCAGGTACGAACATTTGTACACAGAAAGTTACAATTGCTGCAACGTGTTTGGGCAAACAACTGGATAATTTCAAATTGGGAGGGAGGGAGGGGTGAAGAAAGAAAGAAAGAAAAAGAGACTAAAGACACTCCACACGGACACCTGAAAAAGCTTGAATTGTTCGCTGGCCAAGAGGTATATAATATCATCAGGGCTGCCAGCAGTTATCGGCACTTGCATTCCTTTCATACAAAGTGAAAAGAGCAGCAGAAAAATGACAAGAGGTTTCAAGACCGAACAAGGAAAAGAACTGCCAACAGTACGCAGTGTTCAGCTGGCTCATTTGGCTAACGGTAAATGCAGCTTTTTAACACTGAATTTCACCAGCTTGTGTTAAGTGAGTGTGCTCTCCAGAGGCCCCAGGATAAGAATTCAGCTGCTGTACCCACAGAGCAAAAGCAAAAAACAAGGTCCATCCTCAAACCTGCCCTGCCACAGGCAATTTCTCTCAGTCTAAAACAGGCATCCAGCTAACAGAAAAGAAACTGAGACCTGCTTGACCAAAATAAGATTATCTGACTGACAGAAGGCTACTGGGAACTAAATGGAGAATGTACATTCACTCTGTAAATCTGACAATGTTTTCTAACCTATGTGATTTTTTTTCCTTTTCATAGGATATGGGTAGCCTTAATAAAATGAAGTGTTAAAAAGGAAGGCAATGTTTATTTTTATCCTTACACCATTTGCAGAATAACCCTTTTTATAAAGTCATATCATAAATTTTCATGCTTTTGAATACTAAGTATTTTCAATGAGTCTGTTTATTACATTGACTAATTTCAATCTGCTCTTTTGTTTTCAAAGAACAGGATGTAGTACAATTATTCCAAAAGAAATGATTGATTTTGCTGTCATATTTACTTTTGATTGCGAAAGTACAATGATCTGTGCTTATCTGTCAGTTTATACATCAAGCCTCATCCATTGCAACCATAAAATCAGATTTATTTCGTAATTATGAAGCTGTATCTTATACCATAATTTCTATTCATATGTATTCTAGGACTAATAAATCCCTAATATGCTGTGATTAAAACTAACTTTAATATATTACCTCTATTATCTAAAGTTAATTTTAATCATTTCCATCATAGTCATTATAACTCTGATACCCACTGTTCCTCCTCTCACGAAGATTAGATTTCTTCCACGTAGATTCCTGATGAAAACTAGCACTGAAAGATCGGCCCAGTCGTCCGTGTTGTTTTTTAGAGATATTGTCTTCACTCTCAGATTTGGAAATTCCTTGTCCTTGTGTTTGGGATTGTCTATCCTGTCTAACAGTTCCAAATGGAAAATTCCAAGGACCAAATCTTTGCCAGTTAAGTCTCTGAAAGGCAATGATGCAGTGAAGATTTCCTCCAACCTAAAAAAAGTAAAAAGGTTCTTGGTTAAACACACACAGTTGCATTTCTAACACACAGAGAGAGTTGAAATGAACATCTTAGTGGATAAAAGAATTCTTTAAGAAAGAAAAAAATCCAAAAACATAAAAAAACCACCACAAACACACTACAACAAAACACGTCCACAAACAAACAACTTGGCTCAATCAATTTTGATTGGTTCCCAGATTCAATTACTGCCTTCTCTCTCATGTTTTTAAGTTACCCTTTTTATCCTTCATGGGCTAATACAGCTCATCTTCTGCTAGTCTTTTTTTACTCTCCAGCCACTTTCACACAAATTATCTGTTCTGGTCCCTCCTCATCTTGCTGACACAGCCTTCCATAGGGTGTCCAAATTTGAAATCATCTCTTCAGCCTATCATTTCTCATAGACTTTCAATCTGAAAATCAAAAATACACCCCCAACCCATGAGATATAGCCCTACCTATATGAAAGCAAGCTGTATGTATGGACAGTAAGTCCGCACAAGACACATATGTGCATTCTTTTACATTTGATCCTACTTGACTGTACTTTCTGGCTTACATACAGTTAGAAACTCACAAATCAAAAGGATCTGTCTGTAACTTGTCTGTAGAGTATTTCCATACTTGCTGCAGCTACATTTTAGGCCAACGAGGTTAAATATTGTGACCAAATATATTGTATACGCAGACATCCTGGCTCATCCTAGCCTCTGCCAGGCTACTGCTATATTGTAACTTGTCCTACAAGTAAATATAAACAATTCTGCTATGTAGATATCCACATTTGACTTGTGTCTTCAGCAACACTTCAAAACAAATTTGGTTTAGTGAAGTTATCTTACACTGTTGAAGTACAAAGAAGTTTGCTAAAAATCTACCATGAATTTCCTCCTATCTTCATAAATTGACCTTACCTTCTTTGTTTTTCGATGCTGCAACCCTCTCTCTAGGTGTCGAATATCTAGATATTCTGGATTTTGGGTGTTTAGGTCAGTGACGATATCTGCCCACCTACAGAATAAGATTATTACTACTCAGCTGACATTCATGAAACCTCAGCACAACTAAGACTTATGACACATGCATGCAAATACAGATATTCAGCCTTAAATAGTCTTACCACTGATTTAAACAAATATGTAAAGATATAAACCCCATGGTATTAGAGATATCAAGCTAGATATAAAAGTATCACTTCTAATCAAAGCATTAACAATGATTATTCCTGCTCTTGGGAAACACGTTCCAAAATGAGTAAGAGCACTGTGAGACACTAGTTGTGTTACTCACCCTGAAAAAAACTCACCAATTTGTGAAAGGAAGAAGCAAAATGTGATTTAGGCAAGGAGAAACATTAGTTTTTACTTTATTTAATCCTCTCTTACCCTTTCACATAAATTTGTTCAAACCCTTGGGTTTTTTTCCCATTAAATGTTTTTCCCAGACACTCTCACCGTAACTCACTCCTCAATTTAAACTATCAATTCAATCATTCCCCATTCCCTCAGCTCTTGAGTTTCATAGCTCCTTCTAGCCCAACTGTAACAAACATCCCCATATTCTACACCACTTTAAGCCTACGCCTCACCTTTCCAGTTCAGTCAATGTCTAATTACCTGCTTCTCTCTGAAACCATCCTCCAAGTTGAGAAAATCCATTTCTACCCCAACCTTTTCCCTCCTACCTTAAGCACAGAACTTTCTGCTAGCTCTGCTTAGGACTGTAGCAGGACGAAGAAAGTCTCCACAAACAAATTATTGTTACAAAGGTTTATATTCTATACTCAGAAACCTCTTCCTGTGCCATTTGTAGCTTATATACCACAGGACAAAATTCTGTCAGTGGGATGTACAGCACACCATTTCTCACCACAGCAATCACATGCATTAGTCCAGCTATTTACAGGTTTTGACCTAGTCACGTCACTGGGCAAAAAAACAAAAACAGATACCTGGGGTTCAGGTACTGGGTTAGACCTGACTGGCTGTGAAACCAAAAGATAAGCACTTTCAAACAATTTGTCAAAATAGCTAAGAGAGTATGAGGATCAAAGCAGTAGTAGTCTGATTGATTTATTTTATTTTTTCCCCCCACAGCTCTTTTCCTAACACATCAAGAAAAAAAAAAAAAATCACTCTATAATTAACTCAGGGGGTGGCAGAGAAGCTCTTTGCTAAAACTTACGTTTCAGCCACGGAATTGGTTTGAGAAATACTATTTTTTTGCGCTCATTTCAGAAATTAGTATCAAGCATTATGAACTACTATGTCAAGTAAAGCTGAGATAGCTGTTCTATAGTTTACCATAACAAACAGAACTAAAGGATGAAATTTCTACATAGCACACTGTAGCTCTCCTACTCTGCACATTTAGTTTAGACATCAACTTTGTATGACCCAGACCTTACCATACAGGTACTATTTTAATGCATAGATAAGCTAATAATGCAACAGAGTACAGGCTGTACCTGCACCTGAGCTAGGAGATCTTGGTAGCTGAGTAATATCGATGACTGCAGCATAAACTCCTCCATGGTTTGTAGAGCCTGTGAGTCACAACAGGCATGACGGCAGAGAGCTGAGGTGTCTTTTCTTCCTGACTAATGTGAACTGCATCACACCCAAACAACAGAAGCAGGCTTTGGCTTTCAACAGCCCAGATGTGTCCTACCATGTGTTGTAAAACTGCAGAGACAGCCTTGAGGTCAAAACATGAAGCTTCTCACTAAAGCTCCTCCTTCTGATAGAATTATAGTATATTAATTCGAAGGAACTAAAAAGTCACTTGGTGAACCTTAGCAGAGAAATACAAATTGTTTTGAGAGAAAACATATTGGTTTATATTCTTACCAAGTAACATACCTTTTGCAGTGTATTGTTGGATGTTTTCTGCTCGGCTCTCCAATTAAGATCCAGTATTCTACTTCTTGCTGCAAGACACGACCTCTGTTCAATAGAAGATACAATCCCAGTAAGATTTATTGTGCATACTAAAAAGAAGAAGAGAGATTAACATTCTATTGTTCTTTTTAGAATTTCCTAACATTTAAAACTGTTTCCTCAGCCAAAATAAAAAACAGCTCCTGTGCTATATAAATACTGTGTACAACTGCATACAGGAGAATTTTTTGTTTTACAAGTCCTGGGAATGTATTGCTTATTATTTGGGAAAAGACAGATCTTAATGAAAAACAGTGTTACTTGAATGAAAGGCAGTCTAGTATAAGATCCAAATATATACATAAGGATGGAAATAAGAGTTGTAGAAAGCCACGCAAAAGTGGAACAAACATCTTCTTCCCTATCTGTGATGTCTCACAGAGTTGCAGAAGAGCCCCTTCTGCTATTTTTAAACTACAGTCCAACTGACAGTTGTTACTAATAGCTGCATGGTAACCTGTATGAAAATAACTAGTAACTTCAACTGCATCCTCCTAAGTATCCAATACCATGTATTAAAAAATAAACCCCTCAACCAATACTAGCTCAAGTTTGTGAGAAGTTTGTCCAAGAAACTCAAAGCCTGCTGTAACCTTGTCAGGGAAAAATTTGTGACAGACATCAGGGCAAACTGGTGAGATACAAAGGATTGTTCTGTGACTTCCTATGTATAGTTATCCCATGAGAAACTACTTTCAACTGTGACAAAACCTGAGAATTTTCTGCCTAGGGTATTAGAAAGCATATTACTGCTTGCAATAATTTCTTATAAAAAATCGCCTGTAAAATAACAATCTATGCCATCATTGTAGATGGGAAAGGATAGATTAATTGACTTACCTAAAGTCACACTGGAAGCCTGTGGTTGAACTGGGAACTGAACCCAGGTCTCCCGAGTCCAAATCCAGCAACCTAAGATCATACAGGAAGTCTGTGGGTAACCTAAGAACTGTCTCCTAAGCTCAGGCTAGCAGCCTATCTACCCATTTCTTCTGGAACTCGGATATCTGTTTCTTAGCTTCATTTTTAAAGAAAAGCTTTCCTTTGTAACTCGAATGAAAAAACAGGTAAACAAGAACTGCTGCAGAATCTATTGAGAGTGCTTATGGAAACTAAAAACAGTATTTCCCAGTAGATTTTAGAAGATATCAAGAGAACAGGATGCTCTTCTGGTCTGACCTCCAGCCTAAAACAAGGCCATAAAAGCTCCATGAAATAATCTACTTCATGTTATATTGTTAAAAGAGATCTGTTGCTAGGAAAAAAATATAAAAATCTAGTACTTACTTAAAAATAATATCACTAGTGAAGAACCCATTTCGACCATAGGTAAAGTATTGAAATTGTTGTTCTTATTACTCAACAATATAAATTCAAACTAGATATAAGGCACGTTAAGTTTCCACACACTGCACCATATTATTTCTCAAACTGCATTTTTTCATCTAGTAAATGTTGGGTTGGTTTTTTACTTTTCTCTTTCAGTGCAGATTCTTCGTGATTGATAATGTATGTAAGCCAATAACCTTTTGGTAAACTTAGGCAGACTGACACTCTGGACTTCTATTTGGGGCCTATTTCCCACACTCTTCTCACTCACAGGGCATGTCAGCAAATGCAGCGTTATTAAACACCTCCTGTATTGTTTTGGTCATATCCTAAAGCTTTTATTGACCCTATGGTCAGATTCACACTGGGAACAAATTAGAATTCAGATGATTATGGTTTATTAGCTCCAATTACTATGTCGAACTCCAGAAGTAGAGATAGTACTCTCTATTCCTTGATGTGGCTCTACATATTCAACACAGCCAAAGGCAGACTGCTTGGTATGCAAAGTACAAGACTGAGGCTCACCTTATACCAGTGACATACTCTTGTCACTGTCCACTATTTGTATCTGCTAATTTTGTCAGGGATTGTCATCTTATTCTCAGTGATACTACTCATACATACTGACCAACAGTTGAGCTTTGAGAAAGTTCGTCAAAAACCTCTGATACTTACTTGTGCTTGCAACTACTTTGAAAGAGGAAAAACAGATTAATATGATTCTGTGAATGAAGTAAAAATCCCTACTCTCAGCATATCATACAGCAGCAAAGTAAATGCTTTACAAAAGCTAAGACAAATTGCCTCAAGATTATGAATTTTTTCAACTTAAAATTTGTGGGTTTAACGTAAGACTTTCCTAAACTCAGTATGAATATCAATGCTATTATCCTCTTTTAAAACCTGTATTTAATTGAAACATTTATCAATTGTTCCATTATTTTATCCTGAATAATTTCAGATTGTCAGGGTGATATTATTCAGATAATTATATCTTTATTCTAAAAAAAACTGACATATTTTCTTCTGGTCTTTGAGATGTACTCCATCATTCCAAGAGTTGTTTGAAGAAGCCAAACATACTGTGGAAGTCAGAGATCTCTTCTAGCTCCTCTCCCCCTGATGCCTGCCAATTCTTGGTAACAAATTATTCAAATAACTTTACTTCTCTAAGCCTTACTCTATAGTAGTTGCAGTTTATCACCAATACTAGTGAACACTGAAAAAAAACAAAAAAAACCAAAAAACCTACATAACCACCATCCTGCAATACCTACACATCCCCAGTTCTCACCATACACAAACACTGGTTTCTCTAAGTACAGATTTTATCACGTCCACTTCATAATGGATTAATATCACTGTAGGCTTTTTGCTTATGGTTTATAATGAAAAAAATCCCAACACATACACACTTCTTTTGTTTCCCCTCAAATTCCCTGGGAACTGTCTGCCCCTGTAATTAGGTGGCTTTCTAGTGTTTTTCCTTAAAAAAAAATCTGGCTTTTTTCAGCCCATATTTTCACACTGGTTACCTTCACTTGTCATTCAAGTAAATAACTACCCTCTCTGTATCTGGCTAAAATGCCTTTGAACAATTTCTCAGTACCACTTACAGTTTTCTATTTAAGTTCTCTCAATCTAGACTTCTTGGTTATGTTTAATTTTAGGTCAATCCTTTCAAATCACACAGTAGTGCTTTGCTCCTTCAGACATAAATGCTTTTACAACATAAACTTAAGTGTTACTTAGAAAGACAAACAGTATCATCTTGCAATAATTTTTCTGTAAGTTTCCTCCACTAAAAGAAGCATAAACACAGTATACTACCTGTAGGCTTTACTAGCTTTTACTGGGGTTGCTTCAAATCCAATTGGGCAAAAATAATGGTTTTGGCAATGGTAGATGTAGGCCATGGATTCGTCTTTCAGTCCACGTGTTAGCTTTGCAAGGGCCCCTGCAGCTACAAAGAAAGATCAGGTTACAGTCCACAGTGCTTTGGATCCTGCATAGCATAGTTAGAAACAACAAAAAAATATTTGATAACATGTAAAATAGTTACACTGCTTTCTACATTATAGGACATGACCTGACAGGCATACACAAAATAATAAAAAAAACCCCAAAACACACACAAAAAAACCCAACAACCCAAAAGTATCTCAACCTAGTAAATAGACACTGTAACACAATGCAGTCCCACTGCCCCAAGTCGGATGTAGCACACATTAATGATACTACTGAAACCCCTGAAAGCTTTCAAACATTTTGGTATCATGAGCTTCTTGGAGGTTCCCAGTCTCAGGAACACATTCCACTTTTGGACATGCACTATTGTGTAATGTGACTGCAGTGCTCAGGTTCAAGAAAAAACTAAGAAGGCACTGAAACAACAGAATTATCAAATGGGATACCAAGAAGAAAAAACAAAAACAAAAAGATTTTTTTTCCACTTTAATAAACTCCCCCAAACTTTTCAGCATGGTTTTATCCTTTTAAAGAACCTAATAGTTAGAAGATAAGTACCCAGATGATACCAAAGGCTAACAAACTGTATACGAAAGGGTTGGGTTTTTTTCCTTAGGTAGCACATTTTTAAAAGTTGATATAAAAATGCAGCTTCATAAGCTAATGGAGAATAATCATAATTTTTGGAGACAGATGTCAGCTAAAGTCAGGCAGAATGGATGAGTTCACAACTTTAAAATCACATTTTTTTAAATTATAAAAGATTTACTAAAGACATTAATAAAACTTTTGTGTTGTACATTCTAAATTGTTATATAACACAGATTTTTCAAATGCCGAAATAAAAACATGTTGCTCCCCCAAACACATCTTCCAGTTTATATACTGCAAGATGAATGCTTTAGGATTAGCTACATACCAGTTTCTCCAGCTGTCTTGTTCTTCCCATGAGGTTTATACAGAACATATGAGCATCCCTTGATATGGAAGTGATCGTTTATTTGCCTAAACCATCTGAAACAATAACCTTAAAGATTGTAGTAACTCAAGAGTTATTAAATGCAATTTTCTTTTCTCCCACTATTCCTCTGCTTGATAGTTTAGAAAAGAACAGTCTCAGTGTGCTAAGTACCTAACATAATAGTATACAGATTGTAGATGACCATGGTACCCTAATACAAACAGAACTTAACATATAGAGAGATAAATATTCAAAGCCTTTTCCTTCATTTTGCTTTTGCAGACCTGACACAGATCCACAGGTAACCAAAGGGCTGGATGTGAAATGCTGGTCCTACTGTGTTCAGTCTAGTCACCTCTAATTTATAATTACTCAGCCTTTAGAAAGGCACTCAAATTCTGAGGTGTAAAGCTTCAACCACAATTTGTTAAGCTACACAAAGGGAATCTTCAAAGATATCAGAAAGCAGGACCCTTTAAATGAGACTTTCTCCATATCATGCTGGGCTTCTGTCACATAAGCTTCACAATGCCCAAGTGTTAGAAGAGTCCCATGCTGCAACTCCTCACAGCAGCAGTGAGTGAGGACAGGTCTACAAAGAAGGTTTTTGCCTCAGGTATTCACTTTTCCACATTACAAGATTCAAATTCACACCTCTGCAGGTAACACCTGTTCATAAAACTGTTGGGTGATGAGGTTGGCTCTCAGCTCTCCTGTTTTCTAGTCTGAGTACTTAAAAATGATTTGACCAGGCAGAAAAATAAACAAATAAGGGTTACTTTACTGCAGTGCATAAGGCACCCACAGGGGAAAAAGAACTACAAGTTCAACTTTCATCTGTATAGACTGTTGACATAAAGAGACAGAATGTTTTATCAGCTTGGTCTATAAGGATTGCTATACCCTGACATACTCCTGAAGAGATACAAAATCCGGATCCAAGTCTCCCTGCAGCAGAGAATGAGGTTTTCACGACACTCTTCAATGATCTAGCCAGTATATTATCATATTCAAGAAGGAACAGACTGCTGCCACATTTTCAAATCCAGCACCCACATTCCGTGCCAAACCCTATATATTGGCTTCAAAAAACCATCACTAGTTCAAATGCAATTCATGAAACAGGCAAGAACACTGCAAAATTTTTAAATCTCACTGAAGGGTAACACACCAAAGCCCTGTCAAGATGTTCAAGTACTATATGCTCCTGGTCCTGTTTAATCTTTAAAACTACTTTTCAGTTTAATAAAACAAACAAACATAAAAAAGGACAAAGAATTTAAACCAAACTCATCAAGATCAGGAAACAGCAAAGCAGAATTTAAACAGAATTTAAAAGTTCAAGTGTTCTGTGACTCCAGTCCCATCTTTTCTTTGTTTCTCTCTCGTTGTTGTTTTGTTTCCCCTCTCCTCCTCCTGAACAGCTCCACTGCAGCAAAGGTGCAGCACTCACTATCTCATTTTCAATTCTCAAGTTATTTTTTATATAAAGCTACTAGTATATCAGTTGCCTTTTCAGGCTGTCTCAATAACATTAATAAGCATTTAACATGCGTTTTTCAAAGACAGGAAAATAAGGGTAAGGAAAAAGTTTCCTAATCAGGAGGCTGGATTCATTACAGTATTATACAGCCATTAAATAAGCTGAACCAAAAATTAAATAGAATTTCATGTTCACCTGATCTGTGTAGCAACATCACACTATACAAAATGGCTAGTACAAAAAACTCTGAAAAGTTTCTTTGGTCGCTGTCACTTCATTATTCTAAATCTTAAGAGACTAACTTGTGTCAGACATTTATTTTTTTAATAAATTAACTGCTACTGTATTTTTAAAGGTTCTATCTTCCAGTTTTATATTATTTTTGCATACATTAACCATTAAGCTGCATCAGAAGAACCAAACATACCTCATTAAAGTTGTATTTCCAGTGAAGGGACCAAACCTAATCTCCTCAAATGGGGGCTGAAAGCCCAGTATATGCAAAGCTTCTTCTTGAGTAATAGGTGGTAAACTAAAAAGAAAAAAGACAAAAAGTACTTTTTAATAAGGTAATTAACAATATATTTTAAGACTCCATAGAGGCAAAGCAGTCATGTGTGACTTACCTTCCAGCTCCCAGCGTACTATATAAGAAATTCCAGCAAGACACTAAGGATGAAATTCCACAGGAAGTCTTGTATTGAGGTCGGCTAACACAATACCTAAAAAAACAAAAACCCAAATACATTAGTAAGCATTCCTGATTTAGTTACAGGAGCAACCTCAACTATTTTTCTGTGTGCCATGCTGTTGAAGTGCCATGTTATAGTAAATGTTTTTATATCAGTATTTTTAAAAAGTGCATTTAAAAAAAAAAAAAAAGGAACAAATACATTAACTAATTTCTTTACGTTTGTCAGATACTACTGCCCTATTTCATACAAAGCAGTCAAATTTCTAACAGCTCCACAGGAATTCTGTACAAATGATCCTTCAGGGAAAAATGGTTCTGTACTAATATAATGTAGAGTTTGATGGAGTCTCTTCTAACATGTGAACTTGCAGTAAACTGCTTCTCTACCAATTTGCTAATGAATGTCATTTCAGGTCACAGATTCCCTAGGATAACTTTCTGATGTCATAGACATACCGTAAGAACCAGATGGATTCATTAAACTAAGTGAATTTAGTGAACTGTATTCATGTAACATAGGTTGTATAAAACTGATTCTGATCAAGTATTTCCCAATGAAAAGAAAAATCAGGAGTATGACACATCAATACTATGTTTAAGGTTACTTTTTGCCTGACCATGCTAATGAACTTCCATTTTTTTTTCAGAGATGAAAGAAAAATGCTTTTTTAATTTCAACAGATAGGAGGGAAACTCTCATTCTTCTTGTAGAAAGTATGAGATTTAGTGTATGCATGCTTAACATATCCCCATTTCTACTAACAAAGAAAAAAAAAAGTATGAAGACATTATTAAGAAGTTTGAAATCAGATAACCAGCAACAGTGTTTACCAACAAACTGTATGGGGAGAGTCTTAAATACAATTCATAAATACTACCATCTCCGGAGGTCTAACACTTTCCTCTCCTTCACATCTTCAAGAGCAGAACGCTGAGGACACTCCCTATACTGTTTGCTTTTTTTGTCTATGGATTTTTTCTTTGTCACTTGTTTCTTCATGTTGCCTGCAAAACAGATTCCAGAAACAAATGAATGACTAGTTTACCTTTTATATCTTTCTTCTTAAATACTTTTAGTAATAGCATACACCTCAAACAGAGATGCTGGTTGTGTTAGTTAAGTGTAAACTGGGACTAAACATCAATTGAAGGAAAAAGACCTCAAATACATAATCAAGATTGTCAACAGGTTTGTAAAGCTGCCATTAGCTCCATAAACAAGACCGTGGTTTTCCTAATAGAATTAATGACCTGCCTGACTGCTTAGAGAGAGCAGTCAATCTGATTATTCTAATGCATTAAATCAGCCATCCCAGAAATAGACTCTCAGGCCAACATGGACTTCCCATCTCCTAATATTAAATGCACGGGGAAATACAATGAAACACTTGTTTTTCACAGCCAAGCTCTGTAACCAGCTATACTTTTTGAGGAAAACTTATCTGCAAAGCCAGTAAGAATAATTATACGCCCAAGGTCTTTTCCTTTCTGTAAGCCACTGAGGCAGTGGAAAGTGACAACTTGGGCCATATGCCAGAGCAGAAGCATTTCTGTCCCATTTTTAAGCCATCACATCCAAATGAAATAAATCACATATATTTTTGCAAAAATGACCATTCTGTAAGACATTATAATTTGTTTGTTATTTTTAAGGACACTACATGTACACATGAAAAGGCAATGGCAACTTGCCAAACATTCTCAAGTTTCACTGAACTGTTTTTCCTACTGAAGTAAACAATGATTTGACTAGCTAGTCAAGCCATTAAGAGAGAAAAAAAAAATAAAAATCTACAGCCTGGTCTAGATAAACAAAGAGATCACAGGACAAAGAAAACCAAGTGTGTATAAAAGTCCTTGACTCACAGTTGCAGGCTGTGACTAGGTAGAGAAAGAACACCGGAGGCAGCAAAGAAGCCAGTTCTAAAGAAATGAACTAATACTGTATACATAAAGCAAATCAAAATACAATTCTGTTACAGAAACCAACTGCTTTCCTAGGTAACTCATAATTTAATTTACTTCTTGTCACAAGTAAACCATAAATTTAATTTCAAAATACATCCCGAAGTACCTTGAAACATTTCTGCAAGTGACAAACCCGTGCTAAACAAGTAAAAGTAATCGTTGCACAATGCATTAGGTCCTACTAAAAGAAAGAAAAAAACACTCCAAAAACTCAAGGAAGAAAAAACCCAAACTAATCCAAATCAGAAGCCACTCCAAACAATACCCAAAAAACCCACCCAGTTAAGCATAAGCCAGCCTTATTTTAGACACTTCCCCAGGCAGCTACACTTGACTTTCACTCCTCCTATCTCACTCTTCCCTTTCCAGATGAGCAGGTTGTTGAAATGAGGTACAGGCTCTTCTGTCACACTTCCTCAAGAGATACATGTGCTGAGCAGACCCCCCAACAAACAAGTAGCAAACACGAAGCCTCTTCCTCTCACAAGATCAAATCTTCACCACCTCACCTGCTTTGTTCTTCAGATTTGTGGTCATGCCGTTGAACTCCGATTTGTCGATTTCCCATGCCAGAGGAAGCTTTCCAAGGTCGCCAGGCAAGCTTTCCAAATTAGCATCCTCACTGTAGATGATCTCTGAAGCACCAGTTTGAATGCTGAGTAAGCTAGGTGTGTTATTTCCAGCAGTTAAGGCAGCACTGCTGGACAGGCAGGCACTAACTGAAGCACTTGGGCTTTTACAAATAGATGTTACTCTGTTTAAAAAAGCATAGTCTGAGCAGATGGTATAAAATTTCTCTCGTGTATGAGTCACAGGACATCCCCATGGATAATGCCCATTTCCCCTGGACACCAAGGATGCAGTGGAGGCATCTGACATGCAGTATGGTTTCATGGGATCATGAAGAGAAGATTCTGGGGATTCTTTCCCAGGTTTGTTTTCAGTGTTTCCATTATTTCCAGAACCATTCTCCTTTTCATCTTCTGAAATGTTAGGCATTGAATGATACTGAGAGTATAGGTCAGCTAAGAATATTTTTATTTTGTTTTAATTACAACAGAGTCTTCATCATTGCCTCCATTGCCTCTGCAAGGTATTGATGAGGTACCTGAAAGAAAATGAGAAGCTAGTACAGGTGTCTCAGGCAAGATACAATATACACAAAGCTTATCTTTGAACTCATATCTAATGAGAGCCGAAATACCCTTCAAGATACATCACAACATACACTGTGTCTTCTCCTGAGCATTTCTGGAATTCTACAAACATCATTTTTTATTATTTGTGAGGCGCCAACAGCATACACCACAGCAATACCATGATGAAAGCATTATGAGTATTTACACCTGTAAACGAGCACAAGTTAAAAAATAAAGATTTTAAAGCTCCCTACATTTATGTCATTGCAGTTGATCACTTCTGTAACTTACAGTCACGATACCTTGCCTACGTGGAGTACAAAATAATTTATACGAGTTAAGAAATCACTGCAACAGCAACTTAAGGTCACTTAGTCCTGAAGAATCCTACTTCTGCTGCAAGTGAAGTTCAAGCTTACAGAAAATTACAGTAACTATTACCTCTGTTGACTGTAAATTGACAACGCTACCCTCAATCTGCTCCACTGATTTCCTCATATGGCTCTTAAGGGTTCCCTTTTATTTTTATGTGCCTTCTATGCCTCACGATGTGAGAAAGAAAAGCAGGTTTTGTTTACAGTAGCTAAGAATTAAAAAAAAATTAAAAAAATTAGAAGGCTGGCATGCTTTTAATAATCTTTTTTCAGAAGCAAATAGACTGTGTTATCCACCATCTCAGCAGTTTGCACGTCTGTGGTGTGAAGACACATTGTCACAGATGGGAGGGGAAACCTGGCACACAGAAGGCAAGAGTTCCACTCAAGAGCAGACTCCTACGACATCGACTCGTGGGCACCGAACTAATGCCCAAGCCCAGCAACCTTCTTCTGCCAGAACCAGTTCTTGCATCCAAACGCAAGCAGGGCTCTATTTGACAGATTACAGGGAAATATCAAAGCACTGACACGTACTCGGCAGTCGCCTGCAGCGAACGCAGTCAAGCGGCGGCCAGCCCCCGGTTCTGCCGAGCAGCCCCAGCAGGACCCACTCTCACCAGCTCCGCGGGGGCTCACCCACCAGGCACAACTCCCCTAGGGGGTGGGGGACACCCGGCCTCAACACCCGGGAGAGGCGGGAGGGCTGGGGCGCCGCCAATCGGGGCCTCGGCGCGGCCCTACGGCCCCGCCTCCCGCGCTGCCGCCACTCGGTTCCAGAGTGAACAGCCGCGGGGTTCGGGAAGGGGCCGCGGCTCAGCGGCACCGGGGCCCGCTGGGCGGGTGGGCCCACCTCCTTCCACAACGCCTGCGAGGGCTGGCGAGGAGGGGGCACGGGGCGCAGCGGCAGCGGCGGGGGTAGAGGGGAAGGGCGGCTGCTCGGCGGCGCGGCCCGGCCCGCGCTCCCAGCCCGTTACCTGCGCGGCTCCCGCCTGCGTCGCCTCCCCCAGCCGCGGCGGAGCGGGGACGCGAGCGCGCCGGAAACAGACACGGCGCGCGCGGGTGGGGATGGTGTCG
>WUAM01000189.1:1011277-1042907 GCA_024336885.1 Actenoides hombroni
GCGCCCCCGCCGCCCCCCGCTCCTCAGCGCCGCCGCCGGCCCGCACCAACTCCCGCAGCCGGCCGGGGGGAGGCGCGGGGGCCGCCGGCGGGAGCCGCGCTCCCCCTGCGGGACCTCACGGTGTCTCAGAGGAACCGGCTGTGCCTCTCCCGCCTGCGCCGCGCCCGCGCCTCGGCGTTGTGAAAGGCACCTTTTTGGCCGTGTCCCCCCCACGTACGCGCCCTCATGGTCTCGTCCGCTGCTGCCCCGCGGGCGGGCGGGGGAGGAGCAGCTCAGGGACCGCGACGGGGAGAGGCGCCCTCCTCTGTGGGGTCTGGGTGTCGGGCCTCGCCGCCGGAGCCGTTGTGCGCATCCCGGCTGGCGGCTGCGCGCCTCCCTGGCCTTGCTGAGGCAGGCGAGAGCTTTCGGGTGCGCGCCGAGGTGAGGCCCCGGGTGCTGTCCGGGTGTTTGGCACAGGCAAAACGAAAGTGGGAGAGCGAGCGGGAGCTGTAGGCTGGAAGGGACAGAGGAAGAGGGGTAGGGCCGGCGGCTTCACCTGCTCAGGGCAGGGAGCGCCGAGCGCATTTGGAAAACTGGACCCGTGTTGACTGATGGGTGTGAGGCTGCAGAAAATCCCCATAAAAGTTGCCCACCTTCGCTGGGTGACGCTGCCCGGCTCCAGAGCAGACGGCTGCTCCAACTCCTGCCCCGGCAGGCTCGGGGTCACCCCCCTGCTCGCACTGTATCCCCTTCGAACGCGGCTGCTCCTTACCTGGGCTGTGCCGCCTGCCCTCCACAAACGGGCCCGCCCGGGCTCCGTGCCTCTGTCCGCGGCTGCGGATCCTGACGCAGGGGAGCTCTGCCGCAGGACGCAGCGCAGGTGCCCGGTGCGGGTTGGTGGTGAGGCCAGAGGCCACTCTTAGGTGCGCGATGTGCGGAGAGCCGCGGGGTGCCCGGAGCCCGGCCCTGCTGCCCCGACCTGCCGTTAGCTTAAACTCGGCTCGGCTCACGGTAAGTCTTCCTGGCTCAGCTTGAGTACTGCACTTCTAACCTGGGTACATCTCCCGTTCAAGGTAGGGAGGCGTCGGAGTGTAAAAGTGAGTGATGGTTTTCTCCTGGGGAATGATGGAGAGACGTCTGGAACTTTCATTTGCACCAAGTTTCTCTTGTTTGCCCTCTGCCAGTAGTAAGAATACGTGTAACAAACAAAAATGCCCCGGGGGATCTGTCTAAAGGAACAAAAGGTTATTTCAGGTAACAGTCTGGAACTGCTGACAGTATTTCCCATCTCATCTTCACTGCGGTCAGCTTGTTTTCAACATGGACAACCAGGTACACCAAAGACGTGAGTAGAGCACTTCTGGTACTGCCACAATCATTTAACATACATTTATTTTTAAATACTCAAATTTGTAATATTAAATGATTGCTTTTATAACAAAGTAGTTATATAAAATAAAAAACAAAATGGAGAAAGATCAAAAAGTTGTATGGTGTCCTACTGACAGAGGATTCAATGTGAGTAATTACAGCATGGTGCCCTCAGCCCACAGAAGGCTCTCAGCAATAATTTCTGTGAGAGGTGCTGCAAATAATGAAAAGAAGATTCAAATCTCTCCTCAAATTGTTAAGAGTTACTGGATATTTTTCAGTAGTTAGACAATGCAAAGGTGTGACAGTCCTCTAGCAATGGCAGGCACAGCCAGGGTTGTTGTCTTCCTCATCTCCACAGGGGTAAGACCTTGATCAGATTCAGAACTTGATGTGGCTTCATCCTATGGCAACTTGCCTCTCATAATGGAGACTGTCCCCTATGCCTTTGCCAGCTGGAAGCCCATTGAGCCTTCATTGGCCAACACCCTTTGAAGTAATTAAACAATTCTGCCTCCAAAGCATTTTTCTCTGAGACAAATTATAGACATTAGGATAGCAGCAACGTTGGCTTTGCCAGCCAGGACTAAAATTAGGTTTCGCGATTTATTTTACGACTTGTTTGGGTGCTGACAAATAGTTCCAGTTCTGTACGCAGATTCCCTGAGCTGCACTTAACATGGGGGGTGAAGAGCTGGAGGAGGGAACGGCAGGAGGGTGGAAGTGTGTCACCTTTACTTCATTACTGCTGTGCTTTTTTTAATGTGCCAGTGCTACCCTGCTAGGAAGAGGAAGGATGTTCTGTGAATTCTATAGCTATGAAATTTCTTTTTCAATGAAAACATCTTTGAAGTTCTCTTCCATTAAAGGAGACTGTCACATACAGCAAAATGTAAGATGAGAAGGGGTGTGATCTAAGGCTTTAAAACACATCAAGAGAGTAAAGGTGGGAAGGGAGAGGAGCTGAAGTCATGGATATAAAATAGGGCCTGCATGAATTTTTAGACAGGAAATTGAAAGTCTTCTAACTGCTGAATGCCCTGAAAAATCATGTCAACGGAAACAACAGGAGACAAAAACTATGCTATTAAATTTGGAACTTGATATTTTTTTAAAGCATTTTGTAATCAAATTGCTATTTGGAGAAGACATTCGGTGACCCATGTCTCAATTTTTTTGTGTGGTTTTCTGTAAATATATTTGCAATACTTCAAAACACAAAATATAACATCTCTTTGAAATTCACTACCTTGGTGATGCAGTTTGATTTTCTGTTTTGTTTGCCTTAACTAGAGAAAAGCAATGAAGAACAAACCTGAAAGTATCTTTTAGAATTTACGTTCTCCCATGAAGAAGCCCCCCAGGTAACAAGTGATAGGACAAGGGGAAACAGCCTCAAGTTGCACCAGGAAAGGCTTGTACTGGACAGTACAAAAAAATCCTTCACCAAGAGGGTTGTCAAGTGCTTGGAACAGGCTGCAGACAGAAGTGATTGAATCACCATCCCTGGAGGTATTTAAGACTGTAGATGTGGCACCTAGGGACGTGGTTTAGTGGTGGACTTGGCAGTACTGGATCAACAGCTGGACTCGATCTCAAGGGTCTTTCCCAACCTAACAATACTATGTGTAGTTAAGAACATCATCATTTCATGCAGCTTTCTGCAACCTGCGGCTGGTTCGTTTGACAAAGGGCAGCTGAATCACCCAAGGCGCACGTCGGGCGGGTGCCTCTGTGGCAGGGGGCTGGGGAGGTGTCCCTTCCCCTCTGCTCCAGGCAATCCAGGGCAGCAACCTGAGCTCCCCGACATGGCACACCTACTCCTGCTGCTCGGGGGAGGAGTTTGAAAACTCATTTTCTCAACTCGAAACGCTTTTATTTCTCACCCTGATGTTATGGAAAGAGAGTGAACCGGGAGGACTTGATCTCATGACACGGAGAAACAGCAGAAGTCCGAATGCGTAAGGCAGGCGCAGGGGCAGAGCCTCCTTTCCTCAGTCCCCTCTCTCGGAAGCGAGTCCCCCAGTGCACCCCGGGCTGACAGGGCTCACGCGCCACCGCCCCGCACTACAGCTGCCGGCAGCGCCGCTGCGCGCGGGAAGTACGACACGTCCCGCCCCGCCCTCGCGGAAGCGGGTGGGCGTGGCCTGCGATCGTTCCGCCCCCGCAGGCGCCGCGGGACTGGTACCTGAGGGGCTGAGCGGCATCGGCTACGCGAACTTGCTCCCTTACCCGCGCCTCTAGCTCATGCGGCCGTACCGAGGGCGGGACTGCCCGGTGCCGCGGTGAGGGAAGGAGGAAGGTCCCGGCTGCTCTCCCTCCCGCGCCTTGGCCGCGGTTCTCCGCCGGGGGAAGCGCTGTAAATGTGTGGGCTGTGGCCGTTCTGTGTCGCCCTGGGAGCCGTTGCGGCGGGGGCCGGCCGGCCGAGCCCCGAGCGCAGCGCGGTATGGGGGCCCGGGCTGCGGGCGGAGGCTGCGCTCCCCGCTCGCTATTTTTACGTGCAGGCCGTGGATGCCGAAGGGCAGAGGTAAGCGCGGCGGTGGCGGCTTTTCACGGAGATTGCGGGCAGAGAAAAATCCGAGACATCGGTTAAAAAGTCACGTTCCCTGCCTGCTGACCCCCTCCTGGTGAAGAGGGTGACGCGAGTTAGGCGGGGAGCGGCAGAGGTATCTACCCGCCCTTCCTCGGGCATCAGCGCCCACGACGTGTGCGCGACTCTAATCCCGCTGGGCAGCCGCTGGAATATTTGCGGCCCTGGGCCCAGCTCGTATTTGCTGGGATCCTTGCGAGGGAGCGAAGCGTCCCGATGCACCCTTCTCCCAGTCCCAACGCTGCCCCGTCCCCGCGGGGCACACCCTGCCCGCCCACGGCCCAGCTCAACCACTTTCACCTTCTAGGCAGAAATTTACTTAAGATTTGCTTGTCGAAGGGGAAGGCTGAAGGCTCTTTACCTGACTTTTTCCATCTATCGCTTAGAGAAAGCTTATTAAACTTTTTAGGAGTATCAAATAACTGTCCGAGGGGATGAGATGAGGAAACAGGATGAAAATGTTCAGCAGCAAACCATGCGTATCAGTCCAACCAACAAGATTTATTCTGCTTTGTTAAAATCTTAACAATAACTAATATGGTTAATTTATGATACACATGCTCAGGTGTCTTGCTTGTTTCCACTGTTAGGAACATCAGTATTTCTCCTAAACACACAGGGACAAGACCAGTAGAGTCATTTAGAAATTACTCAATAGGTTATTAGGTAAACTTCATAGAAATGAAATAAGTAAACTTAAGTTTTGAGAGGACACTTATGGTTTTCCCTTTCTTAAGGAAAGAAACCCTGATGGTACAAGCTACATAGGAACGTGGGAGTGCTCCATCCACATTGTCCAGATTAGATGCGCCATGGCACATGCAATTCTGCAAGTTGCCAGTTCAGTTTATCCTGGAGAGTAAATATTTTCTGCATTTAGTTGAACTGGCAGCTCTCTAGTATGTCTGAACACATTTCAGGAAAGGTGACCAGGCTGCTGGGCTGTAATCTGTTAGTCCAGCCACTCTCACCACCTCTCTATCCCAAGCTCTCCATATGCACTTGGGACCGTGTTTTAAATAGGTGGAAGAAAGTTGGCAGATACAGCATTTTGACTGTGCCAGCTTTGTTAGTACCTCAGTGATGTGATAACTTCATGATTTTTCAAATTCTTTTAATTGGCTTCATGGAGATTTTTCTGTGATTAGTGTATGGTGAATTTTACCAAAATGTAAATATAGATTGAATTACATGATCCCACTATAATGTTTTTTTCTCTACCAAGACACTGGTATTTGTAATATCCATTTTCCCCCCTCTGTATGAGCTACTGTAATGATTAAGAAGTTTAATTTTATCCTTTACTTTCTTAAATAATCCCTGGAAAATGAAGTAATCCAGAAACAATTTGCTTCTGTATATAAAATAACAGACTTGTTAAGCTGCTAAAGTGAAGCTTGTTCTGGTATTTTTTTCTATACAATCATAGAATGGTTTGGGTTGTAAGAGACTTCTAAAGATCATCTAGTTCCAAGTCCCCAGCCATGGGCACCTTCCACCAGACCAGGTTGCTCAAAACCCCATCTGTAAGAGCTCAACTATTGATGTCTCAAACCTTGTGTGGTGATAAGATCTGAACAGAGAATGAGCAAGGCTTGTCTGGAGGGAGGAGGTGTCAGTGGCTCTCAATAACCCCCAAGACTCTACTGCCTCAGCTTCTTTCAGGGGATCGTAACAATTCACCTCCCTTGTTGCCCACTGAGTGGGACAAGATACCATCCAACACGGCCTTGAACACTTCCAGGGAGAAGGCATCCTCAACTTTTCTCTGGGAAACCTGTTCCAGTGCCTCAAAGCCCTCACTGTAAAAATTGTCCTCCTTATGTCCAGTTTAAGTCTGTCCTCTTTTGTTTAATATCTTTGCCCCTTGTCCTATCCCTACGGAACAGGACACTAAGATATATCTACCAAGATCCATTTATCTGCATGCTCTCTACCTTCCTGTTCATTCTACAATTGAGCTACTACTAATCAAGAGCTATGCTGAATTTTTAAAGGTGCTCTCTTCCCATATAATCAAAGACCGTATTTCCAATACTGTTCAACACGTAGGGCACCGAGTGATTTTGGAGGTGTGTTCACAAGTATCTGAGTGGAACCTTCTAACAGCATGAGCTGTTTTAGGTAGGCTAGCAAAATTATCTTTGGAAAAATGATGCCTGCCTTGTGAACATTAGGATGAGCTCACAAAGACCTAGCGTGGCTCAGTGAAGTCACTGGAAATCTGTCACCTTGAAAAAGGAGTGGACCAGATTAAGAAAGCTGTTGTGTGCTTCCTGTTTTATTAAGCTCCCACTTATTCTCTGGGTAGGTTCACTTCATCACCGGGTGAAAATGCGTTCCAGGTGAAGATCACTGCTCCTGATGAACAGTTCACTCGGGTTGGTGTGCAAATATTAGACAGGAAAGATGGTTCCTTCCTCGTGAGATACAGGATGTATGCAAGCTACAAAAACCTAAAGATAGAAGTCAAAACTGGAGATAAACATGTCGCAAAGTCTCCATATATTTTAGAAGGTAAGAAGCAGCACTACACACAGCTTTCATATCGTGGCTTTTTCTCACAAACCATGTCCCAGAATGTCTTCCAGGATTAGCATAGGATTCTGTGGGTCTCAGTACTTCTCCAAACTATCATATCCCATTGGAATTATGGATTCATTTTAAGTGTCCTGCATGTACTATTCAAAATAATAAAAAGAAACAAATGCAATGAAGCTGTTGCTTAGCAATTATATGTAGAGGGCTCACACAGAAGCGGAAGTAGCTTGGCATGACTCCAGTTGGGAGTCAAAGAAAAGTTCAAACATACCCATTTAGAGTTGCTGAAGGTTTGGCCCTAAGCAACAAATGCTTAGTGCCTGACCCTCTTTTGTCATCTCAACAGCTCAATCTTGTGACTTACTAAAAATAAGAATTGTGTTCCTAACAGGACCTGTTTACCATGAAAACTGTGACTGCCCTCAGGAGGAGAGCAATGTGTGGCTGGAAGAGATGAACTGCCCTCAAATCATTCCACAGATTCAAAAAGATCTAGCAAATTTTCCTATTGTTGATCCAGATAAGATTGCAACAGAAATTCCACAGAGGTTTGGACAAAGACAGAGTTTGTGTCATTACACCATCAAAGATAATGAGGTATGGAACGGTTTGATTTGAAGTCCATACGGGATTTGGTAGCAAGTCGTACAACTGGGCTGTTTGGCTGTTCCCAGTTGAAAGGCTTCTTGTAGAATGTTCTTTAAGAAACTTCCATTGCTTGCTTCTCTGTCCTTTAATACTTTGCAGTTTGTTTATGAGCTCAGCAATATCTGTCCTACCTGGTGAAGTGCTTTTTGGCCATGTTACAACTGAAGAAAGAAGCACGGCAAAGACAAATTACTTTCCAAGCAATCAATATGTACTGGGCACAGACCCAAGTCTCCTAAATGCTAATTAAGCTTCCTGTTCTCTAACTAATATTGTGGCAGGGTGTCACGATCATCTAATAAATAAATACATCAATAAATAAATTATGTTGTGCATAATTCAGGAGTAAAGAGACACCACTCTGAGGATCAGAGCTATGATTCTTTTTAACAAAACAGTACTGACTTTAGCAGAGTTTACTATGGAAATGAGACCAATGGAACACAACAGAAACAGGCAACCAGTTTCCGTTTCTATGAGACAGACCTAAAATATCTGCCAAAGCAAGCAAAACTTGTCCTTTTTTTCGGTCACTTTTCTGTGATGAGTTAGAGATGAGATTTCTAAAGCTTCCCAGATGATTCATAAATCCATAGAGGCACACAGTCTGTCTGAGTAGTTACTAAGTGATCAAAAGAGCTCTAAATTGTACCAGTTGTCTTCTGAAATGGAAACACCAGATCAGTAAAGCCTTCTGTTTATTTTCAGGTTTATATAAAGACGTATGGGGAACATGTTGGCTTCAGAATATTCATGGATGCCATACTGCTTTCTTTGACAAGAAAAGTGAGTACATCTGTGCAGTCATTTATTCTCTATGTCCTAAGCCTAAGAAATACACTTCAGCATATTTGCTGCTGTTTCTGTTTAAAGGCTTTTCTTGTTCTTAGATGGATTTTCCTTGCTTGGCATGTTCTAGAATGCTATCTGATCAGTGGACAGACTATCACAAATGTTAATTAAATAACAGGCTTTTATAGGAGAGTTTCATAGATTTGGACAGAGTGTGAGGCTTTTTCTATAGACTAAATAAATCATCCTGTAGTATCTAATAGAAAATTCTGTCACTGTAAGTACAGTTTATGGGATGACTTTAAAAGAAAAAAAAAAAGAGGGAATGTATATCATTCTCCATTAAATTCTATATGTGAAAAACAAGATGGGAAGGATTGAGAAGAAGCATCAAAAGGCCAACTGTCAGCATGCTGGGAAAGTCCCTTGGTGTACAAGCAAAATGCACCACACAAACTCTTTCTAGGGAAACCTTGGGGAAAAAAAAGGGCATTATGTTTGTAGTGACAGAATATAGCAGGGCTGAAGTTTCAACACACTCAAATAGGTGATTATTATGTAAAGAGTGTAGGAAGGAAAATACAAAGATAGCAACATTAATATGTATTTTTGACTGTAAAAAACCAAAGCAATATGTCTTAAAAAGGAGAGGAGCTACTGAACTATGGAGTTGCTCACCTAAAAACTTCCTTAAAAATCTAATAAAAACCTAACACATTATTTAAAAGCAGCTGAAACATAAGGTAATAGGTATGAAACAACATGAATTTATCATAGAAAATAAGTTGTAACTATAATTTCTTTATATAACAAGGTAATAGGCTTCCTGTACGGATGTCAGATATCTTAATTTTAGTTAGGCTCTTGAGGTTACGTCTCACAAGTTTCTCATAAACAAGACAGGAAAACTTTGCCTAGAAGAAACTGCTGTAACCTGCTTGCAAATCCTTTCTTACATAATAGTTGCCAAGGTTTCCAGACATGTGAAGGGTGTTACAAGTATATTGTTCAGAGATTTGTCCTAGGTTCAGTCTCTATTTATTAACTTTGTTATATTTTGACTGAATGGTGGACTAAAGAATATGCTTATTGAATTTTCAGATAGCAAAATTGAAAGAACTTGCAAGCACCTCACAGTACAGGATCATAATTAAAATTTTCTTAAATAAGTGAAAATGTATGAAAAAATGGATAACATAAAGCAACAAGGGCAGGATGCTACACAAAGGCTGGATAAGTCATGTAGTTACGACAACTATTTAAAATAGGGAGAGAGTGGTTATTTTCTGCAAAAAAATGTGAAGGTTACAGTATCACAAATTGAACGTGAGTCAGCAGTGGCATGCTGTTTGCAAAAAGCTAAACACACACATTAACAGAAAAAAAAACCCAGATGTAAAAAAATGTAAAGCAACCTTTCCACTGTAGGCAAGAGTAGTAATGGATCAGTTTTTCTGCCCGTGTCTGCCTTTTGGCGTCGTGCCTCAAGAAAGATTGTTTAGTTGCTGACATTGCACAGGAAAGTGGTAAGAATGACTAGACATACAAATGAAGATTCATTTAAGTGGCAATTTCTTAATCTAAGAGTATTTAAGGGAAGAGACAGATGTAGCCTAATTATCTAAAAGGAATTATATATGGAATGTGGAAGTAGGCTGTTCTCAGCATCAAAAGTGTTAGACAAGAAATAATGGAATTAAATTGCATCCAAGGTATTTAGGCTAAATGGAAAAGATTTGCTAACTCCAGAGACAGAAACTGTTTACGGATCTAGAAAACAGCTTGTCTCATCCCCACTAAATATTTCAGGAATTTCTGTTAGGGAAGCATCACTGAAAGTCAATAGATCTATTGGGTTGGGGAAGAAGATTTAACCTGTTGAATGACTCTGCTATTGGGGATGTAGATAAACTACAATTTGTAGCTTTTCAGTGTTCTTTATAACCATTAGATGGCACTGTGCTAATAAAGTTTAGTACTGAATATTAGAATGTGTAGCCAGTCCCCCTCTGAAACAAAGTTAAACAATAAAACCTTCTCTGTCAGTCTGTGTACTGAAGACAAAATGTATTGCTTTGGGTGTCTGTTCTTAGAATTTCTGGATGCCTCTGCCACAGATTTTCCTGTATTGTCAAGTTAGAGAAGAGTTATATTCAGATGAGAAAAAAAAAAATAATTCTCAGAAAGAGTAGTCAGACACTGGAATAGGCTGCCCAGGGAGGTGGTTGGGTCACCATCCCTGGATGTCTTTAAGGGACATTTAGATGTGGTGTTGGGGGACATGGTTTAAGGGTGAACTTTGTAGAGTGGGGTTAATGGTTGGACTCAGTGATCCCAAGGGTCTTTTCCAACCTGAATGATTCTGTGCTTTAGGATGGTGTTTGGTATTTGTCAAATTATTAATTGCTGTCTTTGTTCATAAATTAGAACCTTAATGAGGCCGGTTTGGGCCACAGAAGAATCCTGAAATGTTAGCGTGTGACCAACTGTTCTTATATGCAGAATAAATTGGATTGAGAGGAGAAATGCTTTGATGCATATATGAGTCAGCAATATGATGAAACTCTAATTTTTAGGTGTATATGTATCTTTTAATTTGAGAATTATTACTATTCATAATTGATCTTTCTTGAGGGAAGATATTTTCTCATGTAGATAATAAGATAGCCGATTATAACACTTGAAGAAAATATTCTAATGGTACACATAAAACCACCATCTCTAAATGATCTGTTAGTAGTCAGGACAGAGATCTCGGAGTTATTCCGACAGTTGTCCAAAAATGCATAGCAATGAGACGTTCACAATAGTCAAATACCAATTAAGACTTATTAAGGAAGGTAGCAAAAAAAAAAAAAAAAGGAAAAAAACGAAGAAACCAAAGATTATGTCAGTGTAACACCTGTGACGTGTTTATCTTCTTAAAACAGCGCAGTTCTCATTTCACTTTCCCCAAAGGAACTACACAGCAAGAAGGCTGTTCAGGGGCATGCAAAGACAAGCTAATTTGATGAAGATTATTTTGCTCTAAAAGAGGCGCCTGGGGGGGTTGTAGTGGAGATTAGTATTTTTTAAAAAAATGTCATGAAGTGAACTGAGAACAGATATGGCACCAGTTCTGCACTGACTTTATACACACCTTCAGGGTTCTGTAAAACTCAACCATATGTCACCTTCTGGTCTGCAAATTGAAATGTCCCAGCGTTTTTGGTTTCTCCTCACAAGGCAGCTGATCCATCCCTATCACAGTAGCTGCCTTTCTTTGTACCACCTTCTACTTTGTTTGCAAGTACCAGAACCATGCACAATGCACACAATCACATCAGATTTTCAGATAGCAGTAAAAGTATGCTGTCTGTCCTGTTGTTACAACATTTCCTGGCCATCAACAGTATTTTGTTGGCTTTTTGGCTGCTACACTGGTTTCAGATATGGTTCCATCCTACCAACCACTATAAATAGGTGAGGATGTTATGCTTAATAATTAACCTCAGCGCTAACTAAATGTGGTCTTCCCATCATGGCTGTTCATTTCTGTTACTCTCCTTCTGCTGGATTTCATCATCATTTAGACACCAGGCAAATCAGTTCACTGATGTGACAGAAAAATTACTTGCCACCCAACAGCAATTTTCCATACAGTCAACAAGGTGGTCCTACTTACCTGGGAACTATATAATTGCTTACTAGATCCCAGTGCTAGCCTGCTACAAAGATTGCATGGCTAATTATGTGAAGTATAACAAGTAACCATCCTCTAAACGGCGGTGTTCCTATCCCTTTAAAAAATGAAGTCATTTGACTTTGTGCAAATCTTTTTAAAAAATCATTGTTATCTTGTAGGCTTTCCTCTGTGGTCTCAGTACTTCTTACATGTTTCTAAACTTTTAATGGCTTATTACAGGTACATTAAGTATATTAAGTGACCTGGCTATTTTTTCTCTTAAATGAGGTTGTTGTCAGAATGCAAGGTGCCAGCAGAAGAATACTGCTTTGTATTAAAATGCATTTGTGCCTACTTTGCTTCTGTTTAGGTGAAAATGCCAGATGTAGAATTTTTTGTTAATTTGGGGGACTGGCCTCTGGAGAAAAGAAAGTCCCCAGAGAACCTGCACCCCATCTTCTCATGGTGTGGGTCCAGTGAGTCAAAAGACATTGTCATGCCAACATATGATTTAACAGACTCAGTTTTGGAGACTATGGGACGGTAAGAAATTGCTTAAAATTTTCACAAAATTCACAGTGCATGATCTTCCAAAACGATACTTGTATTAACAGTATATTGACTTTTTATCTGTTCATGGAGATATTGGCACCTTGTAGGTAGACAATAAGTGTGAAATCAGTATCTTAACATGAACCAAGGTATGTATTATATAACATGGATGACAAATATTGAAATACTTCACTGTTTTATTTTAAAAATCAAAATTAACCTAAACATGGTCCCTGAAAAATTAATCTAAACTTAAGTCCTTGAAAACAGGACTTCGAGGGCACGTTTCAAGGGTGGGCATTTCGCTTGTTTGCTTTGTTTCACCCCCACGAGCTTGTTGAGAACTGGCCAGGTATCTTTTTTTCATAATTTTCCAAGAATCTTTTTTTCTATACCTGCTAAAGGCAAACATAGCCAGAATTCTTGACATAGGACCTACCATCTCCCACTTCAATTACTGATCTTAACTGGCCTTGGTAACTGCTATGTTGCTGTCTTGAAACACTACAAAGCCAGCTTCTGAGAGATCTTTGTAATCCATTTAGAACCTGTTTATCATTTCACTGCATTTAGTTCAGGTTCCTTGTCTTCATTATCAAGACTTTTCCTAAATCTTCCCCGTTCCCATCCCCCCATTTTATGTGTTTTAATTTAGCAAAGATTTTAAGGAAGTGAAATGTGTTGTATTAAGCTAGTTACCTTACCCTGCATCACCTTCATCTGGCAACCATATCCACTCCTTGCTATATTTTCCCATGACAACCGACAGGTACTCTTTCCATGCACCACGTAGCCATTGAACTGATGCTGTCTTGCCACAGGCCTGTGACCTTGACATTCCTTCTCTCTTTTTATTGCTGCAGAAGTACTATTACAATACATGTACAGGCGTGCTCATGACTTACCTTCATCTGTGGTATTTGCCTAGTGGTACTGTAAACATTTTTAAGTAATTGCACTTAAAAAACCTTGCAGTAAGGTTTCACTAGTACATCACTTCTTTCTCCTCCAGAGTCAGTCTGGATATGATGTCAGTTCAAGCAAATACTGGCCCAGCATGGGAAGACAAGAATACCACAGCGTTCTGGAGAGGACGTGACAGCCGCAAAGAGAGGCTTGAGCTTGTAAAACTCAGCAGAAAATATCCAGAGGTCATAGATGCTGCTTTCACAAACTTCTTTTTTTTTAAACATGATGAAAGCCTCTACGGCCCCATTGTTAAGCATATTTCATTTTTTGATTTTTTTAAGGTAAGCCACTAACTATTTTTCATAGAATTAGGTTCTCAGTATTTCGCATTACCAAATAATTGTTTATATTATCGATAATAAAGTGATTTTTAGTTTTTCAGCACAACACCAGTAACAAGCATGAACAGGAATCCCTTCAGCGGGATTAACTTCTATGTAGCTCTTACACTAAGGATAATAATGTTTGATTTACATCTACAGGTTCTGTAGAACCTTGTGTAATCTATGTAACCCCAAGTTCCTTTTTATTTCTTTTTCCTGATTCAGCGATCAGGACTACTAACATAACTAACATAGTGGGAAAATCAGTGGATGAAGTGGCACATCTACCCCCACATCCGAGGATGAGCGTCTAAGAATTTCCGGAGAACTTAATTGATGGAAGAGGGCATCTCTCTGTACCCCGCACTGTGATGAATTCCAAACTAAATAATAAAAGCTACTTAAACACTGATGCTTGCCTAGCCAATCCTACATTTCTCAATATCGGCAAGTCAGTAACACCAGTGCCCTCAGAAGAATACAACCTAACCAAGCTACTTAGATCTGCTGTTTGTTAATAACTTCTGGTCATTTTCTTTCCAGTATAAATACCAAATTAATATCGATGGCACAGTGGCGGCATACAGATTGCCTTATCTACTAGCAGGAAACAGTGTGGTGCTAAAGCAAGACTCCATCTACTATGAGCATTTTTATAACGAGCTGCAGCCATGGAAACATTATATTCCATTTAAAAGTGACCTGAGTGATCTACTAGAAAAACTACAGTGGGCAAAGGAGCATGATGAAGAGGTAAATATATATTTAGAAGTACTCAGCAATGTTTCTAGACAAAATAGAGAGAGGAAAAAGTGCATTTCTGTAAAACAAACAAACAAAAAGCTATCAGAAGGACTTAAAAATTGTCATCAACTCTACAAATAAGAAAACCACTTCTTCAAAAATACATAATACTGCCTTCAATTTGAAATTTGAACTTTGTATTTTTGTAAGAACACCTTACTTTTAAGAACACTTAATAAATAAGTTATCCTAAGCTGTCCACACTATACTTAACTCCAGAATCAATACTGGCATCCTGAAATAACTACTATTTTTTGAGAATTTAAAAAAAATTCCAAACTTACGTTTTCTTTGACAGGCAAAAAATATTGCAAAATCTGGACAAGAATATGCAAGGAACAATCTCATGGGAGACCACATTTTTTGTTACTATTTCAAACTTTTCCAGGTTAGTATGTTTTCAATGGCTTCTCCACAAAAATGGAAATCCCCCAGAAAGAATTCGGGGCAAGGGAACAGCTGGAATTTGGCCAGCCCAGTACTTCAGCCCCCAAAGCAAGCAGCAGCAATTAAATTGGTTTACAAAGTTGCTTTACAGTTGGTTCCCAAACACTGTATGTAGTTATTTCCCATGAAACCCCTTACGACTACTCCAGTGCTTTGAGAGAAGCAATTGGATCCAATAAATCTTGATCTAATCTGCAAGAATATGTTGCCCACAGTGATCAAAGAATTCCCAATCAGACACACATGCTGTGAACTACAGCTGAAAATATCTGTGCATTAGCACTGAGATACCCAAAGTGCAGTGAGGCACCCGCAGGGGCTCCTGCCTGCCATTGAGTATCTGCTTACCCTGCCTGCCACAGCACAGAGTCACAGCTTGTGCAGCCCCAGAGTTTTTCCAGGATTACTCAGATGAGTTGGTGCTGCATTTACAACCAGATGTACAATCTAACAAGATTATGAATTAATGATACCTTCCTTTTTTAAAACCAGGAGTATTCCCGCTTGCAAGTGAGCGAGCCAAAAATCAGAGAGGGGATGGAGAAAGTGCAGCAGCCCGATGATGACCTTTTTCCATGTACTTGCCACAGAAAAAAGGTACAGTACATAAAGCATTAAACGTGAAGCGCTGGATGTCTTCAGTTCTTGCTCAGCCAAATAGGAGCAGGTGTTGTGCAGGACACCCCTTGGTATCAGTTACTAGACCAGACCATTAACGTGTCAAATTTAGAAACATTTTTTTAATGTGTTTGTAGGACTACAGTTAAAAATTGAGTTTCCAGTTAACTGAAAAATGTTTCTTCTTTCTTGACTGCAGGCCAAAGATGAACTCTGACAGAAAGAAAGTAATTTTTTAATATTTACCTACATTCAGACTGTCATCTTAAGGAAAGTCGAAAAATTCGGATTAAAATGCCAGTGGATAATGTCCATGGATATTATGAAGTTTACTGTATCATGATCTACATATGGAAGACAACTAAGCATGCTCTATTTCCTTTTTATCATGCAGTGGTTCCAGAGGCGTGTTCAGTAACGTTTTTATAATTCTTTTTTTAAATAAAACTTGTGTTTATATCAGTCATTTGTTGCTGTCCTGAGATACCTTGGAAATGCAGGTACTTTTTATTCAGGCTTGTTACGCTGAGTTTATTCACAAGTATGTTCTGCAAAAAAGGGCAGATAGGAATTGTAAAGCTAGGACCCCCACCTACCCTGGCCCATGGATCTATCCAAAGTCAACTTTTTCAGACCATGACTTTGTTCTGTCTGAGAGAATCAGCATTCTCAAAGACAGTGATGTGGGGTTTATAATACATCTTTTTAACCTGAAGGAAAAACAGTGCTAGCAGACACTTTAGAAATATTAGATAAAAATTTTAAGTTCCACACGGTTTTTCACAAATGCTTTGTCTGTGAAACTCAGACTTTTTGGTAATATGAAAATAAGTAGCACTGAACAGTGACTACTGAAACTGAACCAATCATTGTTCCCACAGTCCAGCCTATTTTAAAAATACCTGCTTTCCACTGATACTAAGTAATTTGTTACTTCATAGAATCATAAAATATTAGGGGTTGGAAGGGACCTCTAGAGATCATAGAGTCCAACGCCCCTGCCAAACCAGGATCACCCAGAACATGTTGCACAGGAACACATCCAGATGAGTTTTGAAAGTCTCCAGAGAAGGAGACTCCACCACCTCTCTGGGCAGCCTGTTCCAGTGCTCCATCACCTTCACTAAGTTCCTCCTCATGTTGAGGTGGAACCTTCTATGCTCAAGTTTATACCTGTTGTTCCTTGTTCTATTGCTGGGCACTACAGAAAAGAGATTGGCCCCTTCCATTTGACAGACCCACCCTGCAGATATTTATAGACATTAATAAGGTCCCCTCTCAGTCTTCTCCTCTCAAGACTAAACAGCCCCAGTTCTCTCCATCTTTCCTCACAGGTGAGATGCTCAAGTCCCTTACTCATCCTTGTAGCTCTCCACTGGGACTCTTGCCAGTAGATACCTGTCTCTCTTAAATTGGGAAGCCCAAAACTGGACGTAGTATTCCAGGTGTGGTCTAACTAGGGCATACATCATCTGAAAATAAGCCAGAGATTTAAAGTCACATCTGAATTCATCACATTCTGAAGTTAATGCATATGTTTCCAGCCCAAAGTGAGGATTTATTTTCTCTGTAACACAATCAGTGAATTTAAAATCCATATAGCTATTGTCTTTGCTAGACATTATAGCTTACTGAACATTACTTCCAGGAGCTCAGCATTCTTGAGGCATCTTTTGAGAAACAAAAGGATATTGTATCCGAATAACATTTTTGACTTTCATCTGCCTATTATTTTTACTGTAGTAAAAGCAAGCCTAAGGAATTGTTTGATCATGTGGTAAACAATGTATGTTACAATTTAACTACACTAACTTCCAGTCTTGAATAGATAGTTTTTTGGGTTTTTTTATATACAATACAGCACCAAAATAAAACTCCTATCTAAGCACCTGACCTAATCATGGAAAGCCCCTGAGCTAACCAGGGCTGACTTGGCGTACATTAGGCAGCTCTGCACTGTCACATACAGCAGCTCCTCCTGAGAACAACCTCCAGGCCTAAACTGCCTGCTCACATTCAGCAAGCTGCAAGCCACAAAGATGCAGGACGACCAGAGTAGTTTTTTGTATCTTTTCTGTCCTTCCTTTAAAACTTTCTTTATTGTTTTGCATATTTTTTTTTAATTCATACAAAAAAGTTTTATTTGCATATACCCTTAGACCTCTGAAAACTTGTCTATAAAAACATGCCTCCTAGAAATAACAAACTCTTAAGTTTGCTGCACTTAGGAAAGGCTAAATGAAGATACTGCTTAACCCCTGCAAATCATTTGTGCTTCAGTTCAATATTCTCTCTAAGCCAAGAAAAAACTTGGGCATTTATTTCTTCCGTGATGTCATCTGTTGTTCGTCCTTTGACTGCCATGCCATGGTTTGCTTTATCAATCCAACAGATTCTTTTAGGGGCTTTCATTTTGCTTGCCACACCTTCTAGTAATTGCTATGGAGAAATTAAGAATGGAAAAGTTAGAGAATCAGCTGCTACAAACTGCAACTCCTAAAACCTCTCTCTGACTTTGCCTGTGCAACATGTAATAGGCAGCTCTTAAAACAAAAATGGATCTGCGTGTGCTCTAAAAACACCTTGATAGAAAAGATGTGATGGCACTGTATTCAGTAATTCAATTTGTTTCACCTTCACTCAAACACAGAACAGCACAAAATTAGAACCTGAAGAAATGAAAAGGCCACGACCCTGTGCAGGTTCCTTCCCCACAGATGAAGGAATCTGCTTTTACTGACAGATTGTAATACCAGCAATAAAATGACAGAACTTCTTCAGTCAGATTTGTCTACAGTGGCAGAGTAGCAATATTATTCCCTAGGGATCGGCTTCCATTCAACTTTCTCAGCGAACAGGTCTGAAAAACTGCTCGGGTCTTAATGTGACTTAAGTCTCACTTATTTTGGCAACAACTCCTCAGGGAAGCACTGTGACCTCTTAGAAGCTGTCCAAGCATGGAAAATGCCAATTGCACACAAATTCAAGCTGCATTTGTACCACTGTATTCTCATCTCCACACATCTGTTCCTCTTCTCTACAAAAACATTGCTTCCTACCACAGAATTCTGACTTGTGGGTAGAACTGCTTTCCTAGAAGAATTTGTCATGAAAATGTGATGAATGTGAAATTGGTAGCACAGTACAGCATTTATGGTTTGCAACCTGAAATGGTTAAAACAGAATAGCAAGTAATTCCTTCCATAGGCTGCTTTTAATTTGTACAGTCCTGTCAAAAAAGACGGAACATTTAAATCAGCAGTGTTTTAGTGGCCCAAAGATGAGTTTGCTAAGTGGATGATTAAGTATGATCCCAAAGTTTTAAGCAGCAAAAAGGAAGCACCCCCAGGCTTCCTTATGTGCAATGACGTTTCCTACCTATGGCTTCCTTCAGAAGATCCATATTTAGAAACAGCTGTTAATGGCAGTCACAGCTGTGTACACCAGTAGAGATGCCACTCAGACTCACTTCTATTCCTCCACACTGCCCCTTCATAGCAGGATTTACAGGGATACTTACTTTTTCACACATCTCATCTGCTGATCCTGAGACAAACAGCACTGGACATCTGATAAATAATAAATCTTCATCCCGGAGCTTGGACTGAAGTTTTGGTCGATGCAATGGGTAAGATAAACAAACTAAACCTTGAATGAAGTCATCATCATCATCCCCCTCCTGGCTAAGCTGACGTATGGCAGAGGCAGCAGCTCGTGAGCCCATGGAACGGCCTGGCTCCCATAAAATAAAGGAAAAAAAAAAATATGTATCTGCTGTCACCTCATCTACTTTTTGAGAATATGTTTCAGCGTACCAATAGTAGAAAATTCTAGGGGTGCTTTTATTCATCTACACCATGAAAAATATTAATCCTAATTTCAACATTTTCTGCTAAAATATTTCTCTGGTTATATTGTGATTTCACATCCCCATTTAAAAAAGAAGTGCGTGTGTGTGTGTGTGTGTGTGTGTGTACATACACGCAGGGAAGAGAGAAGGATCCTTTGCAATACTGGAAAGAACAGCAGCCCATCCTGGGAGCAGAGGGAAGAGACAGTTTCTATGCTCCAGACCTTTGACGTTTGAGACAGCAATACTATTATCTTGTATACATTTTCTCATGCAACTTTAATCTGCTCAAATTAAAAAACAAATTTTCACATGCCTTACTCCCAAAACAAATCCAACAAGTGTTTATGCACACCTTAAACTTCAGCCTAAAAGTAAAAAGAGGGGAAAAAAACCCCAAAAAGTGTCAACTTGTAGCATGAGGTCAGTAACGGCAAGAGGATATCAAAATGTCTCCTCAAAGAAGAGGCATATGAGCTGACAATGCTCTTTAATTAAGTGTTAGAAGTGGCCGATTCCAGTGGGATTACCTTGCATCAGTGCAGATTTGGTTTCACTTAGAGAACATTTAGAGTTTCCCATATCAAGTTATTCCTAATCACACCCATCTACATCCCTTTTCACATAACGTAACTTTTTTTTATCTGCCGCTATGTTACATCTACCAAAACCTTTTCTGGGACAATGGTTTTCTATTTTCCAGTAACCAGAATTCTTCAAGAATTAAAAAGTGCACTGGACTATCAGAGAACTCGTACTCTGTCACAATTGATAAGGAAATTTTCTCACAAAGTACCTAGAAAACATGGTCTAGTGCTCTTCCTCCTTCTGGAGCGAGATCTGCGGCATGGTAAGGAGGGTGAACAGGTCTAGACAGCCATGCTCCCAAGAGGATCCAGTGACAGAGGCAGGCTGGATGTTCCTATCTGCCACCTGAGCAGCAGTGCTTCTCAAGCCAGCCATGGGAGAGCCGAGCTGCGACCCTGCTCTGTGCAGCCACCAGCTACAGAGCTGACACCTGACCACAGATCTGCCTGGCATCAATGTTCCCATGGCAGTCAGTGGACTGCTAATCAGTTACTGAAGGTTACAGAACATTCAACTGTCAGCTGAGGGCTGACTTGCTCTCTCTAGGCAGTACTGACTAGTGGGGGTTTATTCAGCTTGTTCCCGTGTTAGACAGCAAGCTTCTAGTGCCCTCCTCAAACTGAAACCTGTCATCCACATCTGCTCGTACACTTCTTACCAAAGTGGGATAGACTTCAAAACCAGAGTAATTACTGTTTCCTATCATTAGAGAAAATTGTAGGCAATAAAAAAAAAAAAAATACCTGCAAGGAAGACACCTGAAAGTTTATAATCATCAGAAAGCTTTAAGTATTCCTAAAGAAACAAGAGAAAGAGAAGCATTACAAGTCAGAATTAAAATACAGGGAGACACAGGATTTTCTTTTGGAGCTACACAAAATGGGAAGCTCAGCACTGCAGATTAAATGAAGAACAAATATAAGTTGCTCTCTTGGTTTTGCACACTGATTATTTCATAACATTTTGCATCAACAATATAATAAACATAAGCAATTTGCTCTCAGCAAGCCTAGAATTTCAGATGCACTACCAGGCTGCCAAAAGATAAACGATTACCGTGTATACTTACAGTAACAGACCACACTCACACTCTCAGCCCATCAAAACACAAAATAAGTTAGCAAAAATGCCCTCCACTGAGGCTGAGGCCATCTATTTCCAACCAACAGGGTAAGGTGCAGTGCTATGTCTGACAGAAAAGATAAAACTCAGCAGCAATTTTTTTCAGTTTTTAGATGAACTAATCAGATGCTATCTTAGCAGAGGCCTTTAAATTACCTTTACACAGCAGCGTATTAATATAAACTCACTAACTCCTTCAAAAAAGACTGGAGAACAGATGCACATTAAAGCTAGAAAAGTCTAATTTCAAATTAAAGTATATATAATCACAACAACATCATGTAAGTTAATTCTTTAAGAACTAGACTTAATTCCCTGATAAAAATGCCTGACGCTCAAGCTACCTTTCCATGCCTCAGTGATAGTTACATAATCAGGAGAACAATTTATGCTCTTTCCCATGCACTCCAGAACAGGACAATACTCTAAGCTGATACTTTTACAACAAAGGTTGCTCATTTTAACAAAATCCCCATGTAGAAGAACATCCTAAATAATGTAGCAGAATCAGAAAGAGATAAGCATGTGTACATAACAGTGTGAAGTGATTTTGAAATCAAAGACTATTTAGATTCTAGGGCTCTCATATTGCTACCCCCAATCTCTTTTGCTTCAACTTCTCCTGTGACCCAGAGTCCCCTACTTTTTCCTCAAAGTCTTGTTCTCCCAGCCACCAAGCCTCGGAGACCCAGCACAATTCCCAGGTCAGCTTCTTTCCTCTCAAAACCACTCCCAAAGCTGTATCACTTAATCCCCTTCCCCTCACCAAGCCCTCCCAAAACACCTACCTCTTGTTTCTATCCTAAATAACTTTAATTTTCCCCAGCTATCAGCCTTCCCACAAAACACCCTTGCTTTCTTTGCATCCTCTTCTCAAGCTTTTCTTTCTCTCCCTGAACTCAACTCCACATACTTGCAGCAGCTATTCCAGCTACTGCCCATATAAAAATTGTTCCTGCTGCTTCTGTTCATGAGTAGTGCTCCATTTAGCCAACCATTGCTTCTGAATTTTCCACTGTTGCTTAACTAATCTCTGGTCAGAATTTAAGAAACCCAAAAGATGACACCCATGGATCTAAGCTTGTGCAGAATCTGGTCACTTCTTACCACAACTGATTTGAAGGCCTTAGCCCTATAAGCAATGTTAAGGCCTTTACAAGTAAACCGCAGGCACAGAACTCCATGGGATGCAAGGCAGGCTGCCAAAGACACTAAGTGAGGGAAATTCATATCTCCTCCAGCTCCATGGGTAAGAATCACTCCATATGTTGATTTCTTCTCTGGGACAGAAAAGACAGCATTGAGATATTTGTTTCCAAAAGGTATTTTCACCTTAACCTAGAAATGAAACAAAAAAACCAATTTATTTCTTCTTCAAGAAAGCAATTTCCCAGTCTACACATTATGATGATGAAAATTGGACAATTAAGAAAACAAAACTGCAAGTCCACTTTTATTTCTTCTGTTTAAGAGTCCTAAATGAGTGACTCTACCCCTGGCTCAAAGATTTTCCATGCAATAATGGTCAAGTCACTTTATGACTGTACACCTTATTTTTTCCATTAGAAAATGAAGCATCCCTACTTTCAAAGGATGCTTCATGGCATAAACTGAAATGTTTCTTACCTCCTCTATATAGCTCTATCTAGCTGATCGAGAACTAACCACCAGACTTGACTTGAATATTATGTCTTCCATGGTAAGAAAAAAATATCTCTTCCTTAAGACTTGAAAATGAGTAAGAAATATGAACTCTTCTATGATTACAATCTCATATAGTGGAAAAAGTATTTTTATCTCCCATTTCTCACAGACATTATTAAAATAAAAGAATTAAGAAAGCCCCTAAACATTTATTACAGCCAAATGACTTTGCATCTGTATAGCCATATGAAGTATATAGCATCACAAGAACTCCATGCTGGCAACAACTGGTTAATCCTGTAGCTGTAGGATCCATGTACAAGCTTGATTACATTGGGAAAAGACCAAACCAGAGTACTATGAAAAATGGATTTGAATACCTTAGATATTACACACAAAAATAAGAAAACAAAAACATCACAGGAATTACTTTTTTCATTAAGTGTTCAATAGTAACCGATGCCAGATGTCACAAGATACTTTTATAATTGATATTCTAAGTTAGGCAAGACACTCTCTAAACCACAGAAATTAAAAGACATGAAGACATAATTCAGCAAATGTTTCCAAATCAGATGGGGGCAACCACTGAGTGGAACATCTGCTTGCACCTAGTTGAAGACTGAAGTTTCCCCAAGGACAGGGGAGAGAGAGCACAGATGCAGACAAGGCCAGTGCCAAGGCTGGCAGAGGGCCTCCAGTCATGGCAGACATCTCGAGATGCCGAATGAGACCCGAGGTCGGTCAGATGATGTTCTGCTGAATGAAAGGGAACTGCACAGGATCTGTGCCCCTGTACGTGCTGCAGCTTCTGAAAGCAAAGAGGGAACCACCCCAGGGCCGGGACAGACCGAGCCCCGCAACCTCCCGAGTGCAGCCCGAGGCCGCCGCGAGCCCTGAGGCCTGGAACCCCGCTGAGGCCCCAGGGGAGCCTCACGAACCAACGGCTGGCCGTGCCGCGGATAAGGAGGGAGAGCAGCCAGCCCTGCCGGCTGCAAACACCCGCCGCCGGCCTCCGCCCCAAGACGGGCTCAGAACGCTGCCGTCCCTACCTCTAGCGGCCCGCTCATACCGGCACCGGCGTCGTGACGTCACGCGACTGACAGCCCCGCCCTCCTATCGGCACTAGGAGAGGGCTGCCCCGGGGGAGGGGCCGGCTTCCACAGAGTTTGATTGGCCCACAGGTGTGCAAGGCCCCGCCCCGAAGGGCGTGGCTAGGCAGCGCAGGTTGCTTGTGGGGCGGGCAAAGGGCGGCGGCTGCGCGGTGGGGTGCGGGGGGTGGGGGGTTGCAGTCGGCTTGGCCGCGGGAAGGGGGAACAGATACCGGCATCGGTATCGGCATCGGCGAGGGGTTGGTTGGGGGCGGGAGCTGCGCTGAAGGTTTGAGGGGGGCTGGCGGTGGCGCTGGGCGGGGCGGCACCTCTAAACCAGGCCTCGAGAGAAACCGCAGCGCTTGGGCCGCCTCCGGCCAGCGCCTGGTACCGGGGGGATGTTGACAAGCTCCTGGGTTACCGGCCTCTCCCGTCTGACCGCACTGTGGGTGTGAGGCAGTGGTAACCGTAGTTGTACAAGCTGTTGATGTGCCATGAAGCAAGATGTCACAGTCGCAACAGCCAGAGAGAATTGAGTTACTAAAGCTTCATCCCACTTGCTTGTATTTGTGCTTGGGATTGCCCTGCCCCACGTGCAGGACCTTGCACTTGTCCTTGTTGAACTTCATGAGTTTGGCATGGGCCCACCTCTCAAGCCTGTCAAGGTCCCTCTGGGCCGTGTCCCTTCCCTCCAGCGCATCAGCTGCACCACACAGCTTGGTGTCAATGAATATGTGGAGGATGGAGAGACTCTGTTGTTCTTTGATCCTTTGGTCCATGGGAATAGGGTCAGATCAGTCTATTTTTCCTGTGCTTTTCCTGCAATTGGGAAGACAAGGGTCCTTTATATTGTTAATATGTCAAAGGCTAGGAACTTTAAATATAAATATATATATATTAGATTCCAACTCATGGGTGTATTTTTTATGATGGATAAATTCTGGTTTTATGAATTCCTGCATATGTAATGTAATCTGTTGATTTCAATGTGAAGGAATTATTTTTTAAAATCATATTTCTTTTCTTTACATGCTTAAATATGAAATAAAGTCTAAGCTTAAGCACCCACCTTTGAAAATCCTGATTATATTTTTTTTCTGAACTTCTGATTTAATATTTTTAATTTAACATCTAAGAAAACATGATTTCTTAGATGCATGGCATCGTTGTATAAATTTAACCTTACACCTGAAAATAGAAATTTAATAATCTAAATTTGTCATCAGATATGAAGACTATGAAAGGCATATGATTTGATGTGTCATAATGAGAATATATGTTGTGTGCTATAATAACCTATACACTTCTGTAAGCGTCTCTGACAAGAGTTGATATGCCAAAGACAGCTGGGTTTGAAGAAACGGTGGCTGTTTATCAAAGAATGACATTATCCCCAATCTAAACTTGGCACCTGTTAACTCTCGGTAGCGCTTCAGACAATCCTTCTTCTTTCCCTTGGATTATAAATACAACTTTTCATACCAGAGACTTAGATTTGTACGCGATAGGAACAACAGAGATGACCTTTCCTACTAACCTTGTGTCAGGAAAGATTTGTTTAGAATGTACAAAATGTACAAAATAATATGGTTTGTTTTGTTTTGTTTTTCACCAGTATTTCAGTGTAAAATAACTAAAGGCTGAAGGGCATGGGGATCAGAAACAGATTTTTTTTTTTCTTCTTTCCTTAAACTTTTTAATAAAAGGCCATCAATTTTTTGTTTGCTTTGTTTTGTTTTAGGCTGAAGAGATACAGATTTGTTTTAAAAGTTCAACTCTCAGTATAAATTAGAAACTTGAGTTTTGACCAAGACCCTTACTTTTCCTTTTCCTGAGGATGTGGATCCACAGGAGCACATGCATGTGATGTGTTCACAGGTATCAAAAGCACCTTTGCTAATTTTCTGAAAGTGATCTGCAAGCTATTATTTGATTAGCTAGTACAGTTTCCTGAGTTAAAAATTAACATCCATAACCCTGACTAATTTTTAACTACTGTGTCATACTTCTTGAGGGTACAAAAAGATTTTGAGGTCCTGTGCGAAAGAGGGAGTGGTGGACAGGTTATAAGGAGAACCACTATAATGTGCAGAAAAAGACAGCATTTTAGTGTGATGTGTGTAAATCCCCATGTCTTTACAGTGAGCTGGAGAACTTGGCCATTTGCACTGAACAGCTTTCTCCAGGAATGGTGAAGGACCAAGCCACACGTTCACATTCTGAAGATATGGATGTTGAACACCAGCAAGACTGGAAACTGGTCTTGCCTGTAACTGCCCTTGGGACCTTAGTCTAGTCAAAAAAATGAATTACTCAAACCAAACTGAATCCATTTCTATTACTGGAGAATTACCGTTAGTAGAAATTACCAGTAATTCAGCCTGATAAAATGTATTCATTAGGTGAATCATTCATTTGACATTGATAACAACATCGTTGTTTTATTATTATAGGTTTTCTTGTGATCTTATCTTTCTCATTGTGTCTATCCATCATTGATTAGCCTCTTCAGATGGTAAAATATATCAGTAACACACCTACTGTAATGTCTATTTTTTTAGATATTGTTTTTTATGCAACTATAATAGACACAAAGGACTGGTGTCTTTTGTAGCGTTATATTGGTTGCAAACTCTGGGAGCACAGACAACATCAGGGAACAAATACACAATGCATAAAAACTTTGTCTCCTGTGCAAACAGCACAAGACTCTCTGGGAACATTTCTGGCTTTGTAATTGTGGTGCTAAATGGAGGGTGCTTACTTTAATTAAAGAAGGTGTCATCATAACAAGTGCTTCTGGATGGCAGCTTTTGGATGCTATACGTTTCTCAGGGTCTTTGTTAGAGATTTCGTATTCCCTTATTGTTCATTATAAATGCAACCACTTTGTGTTCCAGTGGCAGCTGTTACGATTCATTTGTGTGCTGGGAATGCACGGGGTCTGCTGGCAGGAGGTCTCTCTGGCTCTTCTCTCCCCTTGGCTGATGGTGAGCTGACCTGGCCAGGAGCCAGTGGAACTAACCTTTCTGCTCCCACTGCTGCAAGGGAAGAATTAATACTTTTGGCATGTTCATACAGTCTTTGAATGCTGAACTCAATTCCATGTATGTTTTCAGTCTGTTTCTATCTATTGCTTTTTCAAGAGATTAACACGGTTAGGGATGGTAAAGAACATCGCTGTCACTGCGAGGATTACCTTTATTGTGAACATTGTGTTAAGATCTGAGACTCTTTAACATTTCATTCTCAGTCCAAAAACTTGATACCCTCTGCAGACATCAGTCATCCAAGTGAGCTACTTAGCTGGAGATTATTGCTATTTATAATTATAAACACTGTGTTACAGCCCCTAAATACAGGAACTCTACTTTCTGCATCTTGTTGCAAGCTCCTAGGCCATTTTCACTTCCATTAATAAATTTGTTTTTCCTAAGATGCAGAAAATGACATTGCACCTCTCTTTAACTTCCACAGATTCAAACAAATTAGAAAATGTAGCCATAAGTTGTCAGAAGGGGCAACTGCAGAGTAACCCTGAGGCTCTGCAGATGTCTCTCGTACCTTCTCCAGTTATCATTCCTCCAGGTCATCTCTTTCATTTGTGGAGATGTCTGCATTCTAATCCTGTTCTCTAAAGCATTCCAGCAATCCCTCTCAGCCTGGCATTGCCTGTACACTTAAGAAGCACATTATCTACTCTGTAATCCAAGATATTTCTAAACATAGTGAGTTCCAGAAAGGAGCGCATGGAACTCTCTTCCATTTATTCTTCTGTCCCGATAGAATATCACTCGCATCACTGAGAAGTGTTTTCTGGCTTTGCACGTGTACTGTTGGAAGTTTTAAATTATGTTATGATTCTCAAGTCTGATAGAAAGAAGCAGTGGCAAAATTTTCTGATGTTGACATCTACTGCTGTTCACAAAAACTGCTGCGCTGATAGGAGGGAAAATAATTTGGTTTGACACAACTTAGCAAACCCATTCTGGATACTGTTCATCTTTAAGTAGATTTCCGTGTACACTAAGCATGTGTATTAGATTTAATAGTGCCTAGGAATTGAAGTTAAACTGAAAGGTCTAGGTATTGGCTTCTCCTTATTTTCCTCTTTTACCTTAACACATTGTCATGAATTTACATATGTAACAGGATCTAGTTTGCTACCAGCTATATATACTTTTGAATATAAACATCCATACTTATACATGCACATATGCACATCCGAAGTGTTAGCAAGCGAGGAAAGAAGTTTGTAACTGTCTGAAAGCTGACAGATGTGGGTATGGATGGCCCCAGGCAGATTGGTACTGCTCAGAGCCATCTTCTAGCTCACAGAGTGCCCAAAGGACAGTTCAGACATCACTCAGCTGTGCTTGTTGGAGTCTTAGGTGTGAGAATGCTTATGTGGCTATTGCCAGCTATTTTAAATCGTCCCGGTGTCATGCAAAGCTATGCTCAATACTCAGCAAACTAGTGAATTCATATCAGTGCATGTGCTCCATGCATCAGTTCTTTCAGTTGTTAGTGTCTTGCTGCATTTGGTGGTCCAAGTAGGTGGGCATTCTTGGAGTCTTTCATTTAGTGCCATGTCTAAAATCAATCTAAGCATATCTCGAGAGATGACATCTGTCTTGGAGTCAAGTATCTTTATTTACAAGACCTACCCTTCTGAGGACAGGAGAAATCAACTATAGAGAGACAATGTCCTGCCTTATACCCCTCCTGTGTTCCCAGCCACGTCACTGGCTGAAAAGCCTTTCCCCCATCCTTTTCTTGAGTCCTTGTATCTGTATTCTCTCAACTGAGCAGAATTTACCCACTTTCTGTTTCTGTGTACTATACTTTTTCCATTTCAGCTGTCCTGGATTCATCTTCCTCTCTTTTCTGCCATGTCTCTCCCAAGGAGAGGTCAACCAGAAACAATTTGTTCAGGATCTTCCAGTCCTGAGAAAAGTGTTCAATCACCTCGGTTCTTACAAGTGTGCTTCACAGCTTCTACAGCAATGGTTAAGCCTCATGTCAATGGTCTCTACCCTGCCCATTTGCACTCTGCAGTTTTGGTTGTAAGAGTGATGAAAGACATGCATAGAAACTTGAATGTTATATGGTGACCAAACTAAGAATGCTCTCTGAATAAGGCTGAAAGACTTGCTCTGACTATGCTGCTTTTTTCTTGTGCTAGGGTCAGTCAGCTGGAGCTCAGCTGAAATGAATGGATCAAAGCTGTTATAAATTTGCATAGAACTCACTTTTGTGGCCATTGCAAAGGCTTTGATAGGTTGGAAGAGAAGATTTGGGAATGGTACAGGTAGTAACACTCATATTGTACACGTGACTTACTTAAAATCCAGATTTTAAATAAAGCTGAGCCTCATAAGCACTTCTCCAATACCCCATCAAATGTGTCCTGACCTATTCTTTCTCTGAGTTTCTTGCTATGTGAAGTTAACCATGTCAGGTATCCTGACCTCCACTTGGAGTTATGGGTTGCATGTCACAAAACCTGGCTTCATTTTACAAGGGCTTGTTTATTGCCAAGTGGAAAATCTTCCACAAGATGCAAGAAATTACTGGAGTCCACATGACAGCTTTTAGCCTCCAGGCGCATTTTGCACTTCTTTTCCTCAGCACTTGTAAATCAATGGATTATGTGACACAAACAAGTTTAGAAGAAAGATGAAGCTCAAGACTTCATCCACTGTGAGTACTTCAAAGATCCTGTAGCATCACACGACTGTTATTTATGTCGGACTGGTCATCCCAGTTCTAACCTTTGAACTTTTGGGCATGCAACCTTGCCTTGATCACCTGGTTACTTCAACAAGCAAAGCCCATTCTTTGGAGATTGATCGAAGATCACAGGTCTCTCACATGTCTGTTTTGCAATTTATTCCATTAGCTGAAAAACAACCACAGAAACAGTGCTCATTGCACTTTAGCTTTCTGGGAAAATGCTAAGGATAGTAACATTACACTCAGAAGGTGGAGGACTCATTTCCATGAGGAATTCATAGGCCTTTGCCAATGGCAGCAAATCAGCCTGAGGATGTCTGAGCAATGACATCAGGCACACAGTCCCTGGTGTCAAGAGGAGGCAAGTTGCTGATAAAGTTAGAAGGAGGCAGGCAAACTGCATCACACCTATGCCAGTTTATGCCGGTGCACATGGTGAGGCTTTGGCCTTGTGCTTCATGGCCTGATGGACAGGGGCAGAGGGAAAGGGATGGTGAGAAGGAGACGTAGGGAAAGATCAGTTGCAGGGTGGAATTTATGGTGCTAATTTGTTTTGTGGTTTAGTTGCTGCTTTCAGTCCTTCCAATTCTATACGCTCCAAAGGCAATATTTGCTCTCTGTGGTTTTTCTTTTGATTGTGGTTTTGTGGATTGATTGTTTGTTTGTTTGTTTTGTGATGTTTGTTTGTTTTGTGGTGTTTGTTTGTTTCAAAGGGAATAACTGCAGGTTTTATGGGCAGTGAGTTTAGAATTTTGACCCTTAAGAAAATGAATCACTTCCAGATTAAGGGAGATCTATCAACCCTCAATTTAGATCAAGATCAGATTTAGCCCAGTGTTGTATTGTGGCCAAATCAGTCAGTGGTGTCAAACGGTGTTTATAAAATGTGTCGTTCTCTTGGACGTTCTGTTCGCTTTGAGCTCTTGGCCTTGTCCAAATGCTGACTGAGATTATAGGCCCTCATGTGGTCTGTACCCTATCTAAACCAAAAGTCAGGTATGAATTTGGATTAGCAAAGAAGGAGGTCAGATCAGTTGATCACAGAGCTTTGTCAAAGAAGAGTTGAAAGCAACTAATGTTTTTACATCAATTTAGCATCAATGCATCGATCTAGTAAAATTCTTAATTTTTTTTCTTTTAGCATATATTAGTGGATTCCCATGGAAGGAGATGCAGCAGAGATGTATCTCAGTAGATGCTTTGATGTCACTGCAGTTAAACGTCTTCTAAGTGGTAGGACATTTTCCTAGGACCACAGAAATGAGAGAATTTAAGCCAGCTATGTCATCTAGTCTTGTGCCTGACAGTGCAGCCTTGTATGACATTCACTGTGGTAGCTGTCGGATAGAGCAGATTTATTTTAATGTTCATAGGACAAAGTGTTCATGTGCAAAGTCCCAGTCCCAGGGCTTACCTGTATTATACTGAATACTGTCTCGTAATGTTTAGTAGTGAGCTGCACTTAGAGCTTCATACTGGACATGATTATTCAACTCCCAAGAATGTTTCTCTTTTTTTGCAGGGCAGGCAAATTTTATGCAGACTGATGCACCCCAAATGCAGATTGTGCTGACTTATGACCAGGCAGGACTCCCAGGTAACTACAGGTGAATCCATCAAGAAGAATTTGGAGGATGTCACGTGCCATTTTGTGTCCTTCTCTTTCCTGGGCTGACCTCTCTCTGTCCTCTCTCTGATTTGGTTCGGTGGAGGTTTGTAGAGAAGAGTTTGTTTTCTGCAACTCTGCCATTCTTTGACTCTTGCAGAACCACCTCTACATTTCAGGGTGGCAGAGTGGTCAGAAATGTCACATTGTCATCTCTCAGGTATGTCCCAACAGTGTTTGTTACCAAAGTGGTGAAACTGGTAGTTGAATGATCAGCAGCCAAGTGTCTCTTCTGCCAGCCTGCTTTACTGTGTGTTTCACTCACAACCATGTGAAAGCAAGTGGTGACTTGCAGACCTTGCTGAGAGGTCTCATCACCAGCTTGCTGGCCAAACACCCAGAGACTTTGGGGAACCTGAAGATGGAGACTTCACAGTTTCATGAAGATGTACTCCTTTAAGTTCCTGTGCTTATGGGTTCTTTTTCTGGCCACCTTTCACAAGTTTTCTAGTTTATTGTTTGAGACTGAAAATCCCTCAAATACATCAAGTGTTGCTTTTTCTCCTCCAGTAGTTACATACCTTTCTTTACCTTTCCAAGGACTCTCTCCTTAGCCTGCCTTCTTTCCTTCCTTCCTTCCTTCCTTCCTTCCTTCCTTCCTTCCTTCCTTCCTTCCTTCCTTCCTTCCTTCCTTC
>WUAM01000189.1:1043007-1069195 GCA_024336885.1 Actenoides hombroni
TTCCTTCCTCCCTTCCTTCCTTCCTTCCTTCCTTCCTTCCTTCCTTCCTTCCTTCCTTCCTTCCTTCCTTCCTTCCTAGAAATGCAGGAACATAGTAACTGTAGGCTTCCCTCTTCTGCATCTTACAGATGGTGAAAAACTACTGAGAAGAGCAAAGGAAAAAAGTGTCAGAAATATTAGTAAATAGTTCTATTTTCCAGTTTACTTTTCTCAGTCCTAAAGCAACTGTGAAAATAAGAACACATCTTTGGAAGATACATGTACATTTACTACACCATTTATATAACAACAAGTCTCTTACCTCACCTGCCTGCAATTGATAAAAGGATTTTCCAAGCCACAAAGACTGATTAGAGCATCTTGAGCCTCAAGGGACCACAGGGATTATCAGTAAAGTTTTCTGCTCTGTGCAGCATGGGTACACATGGAGACTTCCAATACAGACACACTGGTGGGCTATGCTCAATCTCAGAGCTTCCTGTTCTTCATTTGCAGTGCTAATGTTATGCTTATTGCAGACAACAAAATATATCCGAAAAAACAAAACAAATCAAGCTTTTCTAATATTTATGTTTATGTTTATTTATATTTATATTTATATTTATTTATATTATCATTTAATCTTTGGCCAGAATTTTAATGGAGTGCATTTTCAAATACCAGCACCCACAAAAATATGCAGATACACTTATGCACATGTAAAACAGCACTTTCTTTTTATTTTTACTTCTACAAGAGCTGCTTTCAAGTTAATGAGTATTAGGCCTGCAGGATGAAATAAATTTCCATCTGGAAAGTCTAATGCAAACTCAGCACTTAAGCCTCGTTAAAGACCTATTTTGAGAGCTTAAATGGTATTAAATGTTGTAGGAGCCTCATGTCATGTCTCTGCAAGGCGAGCAGTAAAGTTTGTTCACTGTGAAGTAATGCTCATGTTAATAGCTACAGGTAGGGTGACTGGGAATCCATGCCTGGAAAACCTGTGATCTTGCTGATTTCAATGCCCTCTCTGGCATCCCGTGAAAAATCTCACATGACGGCTTTGAGGATGGTAGGATCCCTTGCCAGTCAGCTGCTCCCTTAAGGAAATTCTTCTCTAGATATTCCCTGGATGTCAGAAATCCCCGTCAAAGCACCCATCAGAAGGGAAAGAGAAGCAGTGCTGTGAAAACAGCCTGAGGTATGTCTGTAGTGCCCTCCTTTCAGATATACCCATCAAAACCACTTCTAGGCCAGTAGTATCAAACCAGTAAAAGGTTGTGTCACGGAGCTTAGCTTGAGGTGTTGTGTTCATTTGTGGGGTAGGGTTTGAAGCACAGACTGAAGCCCGTGCTGCTGCGGGAAGCTAGCCACCAGTGCTCAGTAGAACAATGAGCTTGAAGGTACATCCACAGAAAGGGTAGAAACATGTATTGAATATCTCCCCGACATCCCAGTCCTTTGGGATTTGTATAAATAAGCCAGTCATTGTGCAAGGGGTGCCACGTTTATGAAACTTGCGTGCAGCTTAGGCCAAATGGGTGTGGCTAATGCCATGGGGGTGAGGGCATTAGCCACACCTCCCCCCCTGCACCACCGGGCTTACGGGTAACCCTGCAAGGTGCCTGCCTCTCGGCAGGGCTGTGCGTGTCAGCAGCAGTGTCCTGGCTTTCAGCATTCAGCTGCTGCAAGATCAGTGTCCCGCAGGGAACATGTTTTTGTAGATATGCTTCTCAGGCCATGATTGCTACACATAGCGTTAGTAGGCAGCCCGTGAAGCAGCTGTGTGACCCAGAGGTAGGCAGGTCAGGGAGTTTGCTCTAAAGATATGAGACCGTGTCTGAGGCTGTATTTGAGACAGGAATGGTCTCCGTGTAGCACAAAGCTCTTCTAAGGTCCCTCTTCCCTAACTGCTTGCAATGTCTAGCTTTGGAGGAACCTCCCACCTTACTATCACCATGTCTCAAACAGTAATTTCAGTCTGCCTGGCCTAGCAGAGTGGTAGGCTTCAAACTGATGCCAAGACATGATCAATAAACAACCAGGTGCCTGCAGAAAGATCAAGGAAAGCAGCACTGGGAGTGGTTGTGGAGGAGATTGACAAAAACATGAGGTGACTCCATCACAGCTATGCCTGGATGTATCCCCAGGCAGTAGAGAGGTATCTGCAAAAGCCCCGGCAGTGGTGAGGTACCTGCAAAATCCCAGCTGGACCCCATTCCCTGGATGGACTTTTTTTCTCTGGGCAAGTGTGCACCACTGATGTGTTCTCATCAGCCCAAAGTGCTGCTACCAGTCAATCAGGAGAGGTGACAAACCCCTTGCCAGCAGGGGACAGCCCTGGCATGTCTAGAGGCCTCTGGGATGGGCTGTTGGGGAGGAAGTGATGGCTGAATTTGTCTTTGTTTCAGTCACTGGAGAGGAAGGATGCTCTGCCTGCACTCTCCTGGGAACCAGGCAATGAGTTCACAGGGGGGTGGACTCCTACTGCTGAAGCAAGTCTTTGAAGGTTCATCTTCTTTCCATTTTCTTCTGACTGCTAGAAGTCATGAGCATGTGGTTCAGCCTCTGCTATGAGACAAGATGTCCACATCCCATTGGAAGGTAGACACATGAGGTTATACTCCCTTTAACTTCGTTCCTTCCCCCGTCAGTGACTGCCCAGCCCTCTTCCTGCTCTCTCCTATATTCTTTCAGGGAGTTTCTTTACGATGCTCCAGTAGAAGGCCTTGCTGCACTCCTGCTGGGTTGAGGGAAGGAGCCCCAGTGTGATGAGGTGGGAACAACCCAAACCTGTGTGAGAGAGTGAAGAGAGCAGCTATGACTGGGGGTACTCATGGCAGACTTTCTTATGTTACTGTTTATTATGGAAAGTTGGAAAGTGAACTGTCCTCAGGGTATTTTTGATCACGAAGGTCTTCTTGTTCACCAGAAACCTAATCCCCACAGAGGTAGGAGGATTCCAAATACTGATGTGCAGAGGGTAATGTCCGGTGCCATTCTTTGCATCAGGCTTTTTAACTCACATAATAGCTTGCCACAGGCTCTGAAAACTGCGAGGATAAAAACCCATGCCAATGGACATGTAAAGTGAGCAGAATCAAAATAGAGAAAGGTAAATTGTGTTTCCAAAACTTAGGGAGGTCTCAGATGTTGATCAAGATAGCTTCAGTCTTTGACGGTGCTAGACAGTTTAATTTGCCCACTCTCATACATTAGCAAAATCTTTCTGTGTATAATGTCCTCTGGACTTTGGAAGAATAGCCACACATTAAAAGAAACTCTCATTTTCAATTTAATGGAAACACATCTCAGTGACTTTAAATATTTCATAATTGACAAAAGTACCCTCTCTCCTAGGAACAAAAATCTCCAAGCTCATGGAAAAGCAGCATCAAGTTTTCCCTTGGTTGCAGAGCTCATTTTTTCCTGTAATTGGATGTTAACACCTCTGACACTATGACAGATATCAGAGGCAATGCTCTGCCACCTTCCCAGCCAATCGGTAGTTGAGACAACGGCAGGGCTGTAACGTGTGCTTCTGACTTCAGGTTTCAGTTTCCCAGGGAGGGACCATGCCAGAGTATTTCCTCCTTCCTCAGAGGTATGGGGAGCAGAATCAGGAGATCACCGGCCTGATGGTGCCTGGCGTGTCAGGTGTCCAGCTTCAGCCTGTTTCTCTGTGCCGTGGGGATCCAGTTGCAGAGTTAAAAATCCAGATGACTTGAGAGATGCTTGAAGTGAGACGTGTTCACCTGGGTTCCAAAAGCTCACTGCACATTTTTAAAGACATGTACATCAAAGGCTTTGTAAGGTCTTTTTTTAAAGAAATGTGTGTACATACACATGTATATGTGTAGAGTTCATGTACACACATAGGGATATATATATTTCAACCTAAACTTGACTTTTCTTAGGTGTGTGTATAGCCAGGAGCACTGAATGGGATAACGGGGTTATGCCGGGTGGGGGGTATACATGTGTAAGAGGTAAGGGAGCAGATTATTGCCAGCACTTTCAGGATCCTTCTATACAATAAAATCAGAGGATTTTAGGAAAAGTTGCTGAGAGAGGCTGGGAAGTTACAGGATGTGAGAATAATTACTTGTGAAGAGCTGCACCCTCTGATAGAAATAAACACTCACAGGCTCTTTTAAAATAAGAGGTAATCTTAAATATGAAGAGCCCTAAATGCATCTGCAGCTTAGTAAACAGCTGCTTTACAGGTCATATTTAACTGAAGAAGGGATTACTTACAACTACATCACATCCACATCAGGTCCAAAGGAGTTTGCTGCTGGGGACCAAGGTCACACAAGCTCGTTATCACATCCATAACTTGAACATGCCATGCGTTACTAGATGCTTAGAGTTACATGTGTCCAAGTGATAGGTCACATCTGCATCACTGTGAGCTTTGTTGAATTGGAATTTGGGGTAGTGGCTTAGTGAAACAAAAGCAATGAATTAGGAGGCCTGGTTTATATAGTCTAACAGGACTGTGTTTCCCTGCTGGCATGAATGTCTCCCATTGCACTAGGTGGCTTTGAATCAGAGACATTATAGCACGTGTATATTAAAGGCTGTAATTCAAAGTGTTCATCATCTCCCTATTCTCCATCCCGCTGTCTGAAGAAGGAGGTGAATTCCCTGTCCAGATGTGACATCTGCATGGGACAAAAGGACACCTAGCCATGGAAAGCTCACTATGCTGAAGTGATTTACAGGAAAACAGACATGGTCCCCATTCTGGAAAACTCGGTGCTAACTTGAGTCAATAACAGAAAGTAACTGACAGTAGAAAGGTGAAAATAAATAATGCAATTGCTTAGGTACCGATGCAGCAGGCTTGGAAGGGCCAGAGTCTCTGGTCTGCTGAGACCATGTTACATTGCAGATGCAGTAAGTAATGCACTTGGGCACTTCTTAGGTGTGTTTAAATTGCATTTTGACTAGTTATTGGACATGGTTTTCCAGCAGGAAACCGCAGTTCCCTTTCCAGAGAGAGACAGTAATCCTGGTGCCTGGATTCTCAAGCCACCTGACAGAGGTGCCTGGATGAGGTGGTGTAACTGCTTCTCTCCATGGTCCAGCAGCCCAGCAGAAAAGGCAGCCTCAGTTACTCACTGTCCTCTTAAACTAGAAATACTGTAATAATCATGACAAGTAATCAGGAACCTGGTCAGAGGTTTAAATGTAGGTCTTTAAAGCAGGAAGAGGAGAAGATTAAAAAAGCTCCTATTTCTGTGAAAGGAGTCTTTGCTCGTGTAAAGCTGTGCCAGTGGACTTTTCTAGCCAAAAACCAAGGAGACAGTGTCCTGGGAAAAAGTGGGTGAGCCGACTTCTCAACATCTCTGTTGTTGTCCATGTACAATGCAAATGCGCTGGCTCCAGGTACTCCTGAATCTGTCTGGAGAAGAGGCTGCAGCACTCCTGCAGAGGACAAGCCCTCAAAACACAGGTTTCATTTCTAGTGTGGGAGTACCCCATTGAATTGATTTGAATGAGTCAGCTGCAGGACTCTTGACAGGGTGGGAGCCTCTGTGCCAGGACAGGACAGTGGATGGAAGTGAGAATGTCTCTCGTCTTCCTTCTCCTTCACTTCTGCTCCACTTCCCACCACACAGTACCACTCTCTCCTTGCATTCACTCTGGTGCTGGTTGGCCACTGTGGCAAACTTTCTCCAGCAGAAGACCCCCTTCTGTAGAGTGAGAGTTACAAAGCTCAGTGGCATTGCAGCCAGGGAGTGCCAGGGTCACCTACAGGCTGGGAGCCAGCTGGGCAGGTAGGCACAGTGGTGGGAGCAAAACCTCCTGCTTGCAGCAGCAGGTTGCTGCTGGCTGGCTGCACTGAGGGTGTCCAATTCTTGATGTGGAAGTGGGTGAGCCTCGTCCTTCATATCACCAATGGGGATGCAAAGTGAGACAGCCCCTGGCTTTGCTTCTTTTCTGTCCCACCTTTCAGCAATGCTGCAGAGCCCAAATTATGTCAAAGGGAACTTTCTGGAGACAGAGGACACCTGTCTTTTAAATGTTTCCAATATATTGGTACAAATTAGTACTCACAATGGAAAAAATGAATACTGCATTTGTATTCAGAGATCAGAGCAACAGAACAAGCACAGAAGCTCTCTTATTACAGTCATCAGCCCAATGTTATAATTAGTATTATATATATTATAAAACATTATACATACATATCATTATTTCCCTCTTATATTTAACAGTTACTTTTCCTCCTCCATTTGAGGCAGGCTGTTGCTATCATGCTGTCTTTATGATTTCTAACTTGGCTTCTGCAATGAAATAAAAAACCAGTCCTCACTTTGCAAACATGTGGTCATGCTTCTTAAATGAACCAATGTGATGCTCAGAGTACCGAGGCTGTAACTCAAGTTGCTGATCACAACCTGCCAAAGTAAGTTTTCTTTCAGGATATTGCCTTGCATTGAACCTAAAGATTGACTTACAATTTGTTGGACCATGCAGGATATCTGTTACTGTTAGGAAGAGCGAGTAGCCAACACTGGCAAGACAGTCTCATAAATACTGTATCACTATTACTTACTGGTGAATTTAATCAAAAAGGTAAATATTATACACAACAGGCTTAGCTGTGTGCATGTTTTTCCTCCATTGCTTATGATATATTTATTAGTAGCAGATAAGGATTTTGATGTTTCATGAGCTGTGATTTAAAACCAATAAATCAAAGGTCCTTATTAAAGGAGCTTCTGAGCATAGAAGCAGTCTTCTATTTGGAGCGGCATAGCCAGATGTTAAATTAGATGTGTAGAAGTAAATCATTAAAACAATGTGAGTTAAGTATTACATATGCAGAAACTGTCCTCTTCAACTGAGGCTATATTTGTTTTGTCAAACATTAAAAAAACCCCACAACAACCACCAAAAAGAAAGTGGTATTTTTTAAAGGGATTTTATGCTGCTTTGGCTACTTCCAGTTGACTCTGGTGGCTTTGGTTATTGGTGTCCTGGTCCCAGATAGCAGATGACTAAAAAGAGCTGTGCTATGGTGTTCAAAAAGGTCGTTCCAGCATTGCTCTTTGAAGGTGCATTTTATCACTAGGTACTAAGGCAATGACTAACTGGTCCCAAATTCTCCCATCAGTTGAACAGCAGAGAAATGTTTGAGAAGTGTGTTTTCTAGTAAGACAACACACAAACCAGTGATAGGGCTTTCTACAGAAGAAGAGTGGCAGATGCCACAGAGAACATTCTTAGACAAGTCTTCTTTCTTTTACATGTGTACTAAAGCACATGAGACCCATTAGGGAGTAGCCTTTAGAAAAGAGCACTTAGCTCCGTGTTGAAGGGGAGGGCTTGAAATGGTGGAATAGCTGGAGTGTGCATGGGGGAGTTGAGAAGAGGGAGTGGAGGCAACCTTACTCTCATTAGCAACATCATAAGCCACAGAGAGAGAGAATGTCCTTTCTCATGTTTCTCCTGCACAGATGCTGGAGATAATTCTGAGTCTATAAAACTTTGCTGGATATAGCTTCGTTTGCAGGATCTCATTCCATGTTTCAGGAGTGAGTACATTCTTGTCCGGTCTTCAGGATGATGTAGTTTGGAAAAAAAAAATACCAAAGTGAAGTTTCCTTCCATGTGGTTCTCTGTCAGCATAGATGTCTGCACCAGTGGTGACATATCAAGTTTTATGTTTAGAAATTGGTTTTGAAATTTAGTGGGGGTAGGAATAGAGTATCTGTCTACCTGTGTTATTCATTCTCTTTAAATGAGCATTTTCCCTGTAATCTTGCTAAGAAGTGCAACTCACAGGATGCTCAACACTCACAGTTCCCCGTGAAACTTGCTGGCTCATACAGAATCGGAGCAATTTCTTGCCATGGAATTCTCAGTTTAGTGAGGCACCAAGTGATACAGTAAACCAGTAAGTAAACCCAGCTCACACTCAAATTTGCAGTTGTCATTCAGCAAAGTGTTTACATATATTTTACAATTTAATTTTATTAGATGTAATAGGATTTGGAATGTCCTTAATGACTGTGCTACAGCTGAGTTATCTTCTGACTTGGAGCTTCAACCAGAGGCTGTACAAAAATAAACCATGCAAACCTGCTCTCACCCTTGTACCCAGGCCCTGCATCTGCACTTCACTGCTCACCACAGACCTCTGTGAAAGGGAGACTGCACCTCTTTAATGGTCTTGAAGAGCAAACCAACATCTGTCAGGAATGGTTTAGGTAGAGTTGATCCTGGCTTGGGCTGGAAGAATGACCTTCTACAAGCAATTGCAACCCAATTTTCTGAGACTTTTATGAAATTATTCTACAGGATGGTTAGACTATTACATGGATGGCAAGAACAGCTAATAGTTAGCAGTCAAAATTAAGACCAGTCTTATTAATTATGCAGATTATTATGTAGCTGTTAAACCTTTCTAATTTTACCTAGATGTCTTCCCTAAGAAGAGAATACTAGAGGAAAGAGAATGTTTTTCTGTTGGGAAGAGTATTGTTTTCAGCTTAATGATTGAGAGGATACACTTTCCATCACATTTTACCTGTTATTCCTCCCAAGAGTTTACACAGACAGAAAAAGTCTAAATCACAACTGGCAATCATAAGCCCCACTTAGGCAGCTAAGTCCAAAATGTATATCTTGTGAGTCCCACCCTAAGATGCTGCTTGGCTCTGGCAAAATCTACCCCATAGCACTGTTTCCATGGTAAAACCTCCTCTCGTCGGCTGCTGGCCATAGTTACAATTAGTCAAATCCAAATACTTTTGTCCAAGCACAAGACCTGTTGAATTTCCCAAGAGATGCTTTCCCATCTGTTTCACCTTGCAAGTGAAAGATCCAAGTTTAAGTTTACTCCTTGCCTCATGTCATACTGGGCTGCTGAATGCCTGGTTGAATGCATGCTGTGGCACCCTTCTCTAGGTAATAAGGGATGCTTGAGCCCCTTCATACTGGGGGGAGGGACAGTTACAACAGGAGGGAGAGTGAAAAAATGACCTAAAAACAAACACCATCCTGTAAGCTGCCATTTTGGGCAGTAAAAGGAGGGTAGCACAGAGACAGCTACACCCATAAATTGTCCAACTGCTGATAAAAAGGGGCTCTCAGTGTCCCAAATCCTGTCAATGAGATAGGTTTATTCTGGGGAGTCTGGCTTATCTCCTCTCTTAAAATTTAGTATTTTGGCTCTTACTATAATCAGCAGAGATCTGGTTGATGCAGTCAGGGGAACCTGGAGAATGATTCAGATGCCCTACCAGCATGGATGGTCTTCCAATCACTTAATGTTCACTCCTTCTGCCATTTAATACTCCAGGGCAGATGAAAATCTGCATGGGGCTGGAAGACATGATGCAAAGGAGAGGAAGCCCACGTTCTTTTTGGTGCAGTAATGGAATGCCAACTGGGATACTCCACAACACCTAAAATAGCCTTAGACACCTGCTTTTATGCAATTCAATCCTGGTTTTAGAGAGAATAATTATTTCTAGATTCATCAGTTATACAGAATACATCTCCATGGATTGGAGTGAACCAAACTCCCACATTGATGCCTGAATTTAGGTGTTCTCACTTAGAACTGAATCTCCTCCCCCAACAGGATTAAGGGGCCTAAATATGGGTTTCTAATACAACCTTAGGCAACCCACCTGGACTCCAGCTGCTGCTGCAGAAGGGTGAGGGCCTCATGCAATTACTCTGGACGTTCAAAGGTGTCTCAAAGGGCTTTGGGCATCTGTATTGAGGCCACCGCATCCTGCCCCTGGTGTCTTGAAGATGGCTTGGAGGATGCTGTCAGTACGGCTGGGGGTACTCTGATGTCTCTGGGGAGAGCAAAAGTCTGCACTGCTGTTGTTCCCAAAGCTATTGCCCTGTCTGCTGGCTGCAGGGGCAGCCCTGATTCGCTCTATGCTGATTTTGCACTACTTGCAGCTTCCAGCAGGATGAGTCTGCTGACAGCATTCATGTACTGAATTTCTTTGTTAGTGGTGCTTCGATATAGATTTAGGAGATGAGAGCACCATGTATTGCCTTGAGGCAAAACATGGTGGTCCCTGAAGAGCATCCAGTGCCTCCTGTGTCTGAGTTACCAACAAATGCTTAAAAATGGCCCACTTGGGGAAAAAGCAGTCACCAGTGTCGCCAAACTGTGCACCTGGCACAGAATCAGCGAGGTGTGAACATCACCATGCTCTCACATCCTCCCCAGCACCTGTGTGACACGGCAGGAGCTGGTCAGCAAGGACCGAAAAAAAGTCACAGATGCCTTTGCCATAGATGATATCCCTGCGAATGCATGGCAGGTGAACCAAGAGCTGGCTGAGAATTACATCCATCAGCAACAGGCAGGCAGGCTGGGTTGCTCACTGCCTCCCAAAACCCACAGATGCAGGAGGAAGCCTCGGCTTCCAGGAGAGGAGAAGCTTTACTGATAAGGACATGCAGAGTCCAGCACTGATCATGTTGAAATCCAAAGATAAACCAGCAATGCCTCAAGCACCTGCCTACAAACATCTCAGCCCAGGAACAATAGAAGACTGCAAAGAGGGTACAGCGGCCGTAACTCATGTGGACACTGGATATACCCTCTGTAATTAATATTAAAGAAATAATATATATAAAAGCCACTGTCACCACACAGAATTATGCAAGTTACAATTACCCATTTTGCAAAAAGCTGAACCATATCAATTACAACAACAAATCATGTTCATAGTAGACAATGTGTCTTGTCTCTGCTCCTGCCTTTTTCTTCTGGCTAGATCATGTTTTAGACAGACTTTGCTGAAGATCAAGCTGCTGCCAAGTGAACCAAGATGACTGTCTGGAGTCACTGAAATTTTAGATCTGGGCCAAAGAAGGCATGTTATTATAAATAAATCTAATACTGCAAAGTTCAGTTCTGGTTTATTTAAAGTCTCTGTAGTTGTTAATCATTGCAGGGAAAAATGGCTCAGCTCACATGGTACTGCCACTAACCACACTGTTTAGGAGAGCTGCATTGCAGAACAGGGGATAATTAAAACCGAAAGAAGACTATTATTCTTCTAATTGAATTTCATAACTTGTGTGTGGATAACTGCACAAGAAAGTGCTTACTGTATAGCATCCACAATAACTGTGTCCAGGGGAGACAGCTGGAGAGGGCTCCTTGCAATCTTAGCAACAATTTCAGTATTTGATCAGAAAGGAATAGCATAAAGGCATCCATAGTGTGGCACAGTGGAGATACATGAATAATTTCCTCACAGGATGGTGTCACTTGGAGCAGTGACACTAAGAGCAGGTCACCTCCATTCATACAGGCATGAGCATCTCTCTCCACCACCCAAGCACATGGAGGCAGAATAGCAGCATGCCTGCCAGCGATGACAGGTTAGAGTTCTGGGACACAGGAGAGGATGAGTAAGGGGCACAAAACGGGGTTTGTAACACCGGATGTAATTGCCTGGGATTGTTACTACTACAGCACTGGATTAGCCTGTGCTCTGTGGCAGGATACTGTTACTCATGGCGTACATTTCACTTTGTGCTTATTTCCTACACAGCATGGCCCCCCCTCCTCTGAGCTTCCGTCTGCTGAAATACTGCAATCACAGTCCTTAAACAGCTTTTAAGAAAGTTGTCTTTTTTTCTCAAGAAGGCTCAAATACTGAGCCCCTGGCTCTCCACCTGGGACCGCATTCTCAGAGGGGAGCAGGCCAACTTATCACTGACTTAAGACACGTGAAGCAACCCCTCTTCTTTTTGGTGCTGCTGGCAGAGAATAATTTCAACCTTGCCATAATAGTTATCCCAAAATATCTTTTCTGAATAGCCTTACAAAAGCTGCCAGGCAAATCTTTCATAGCTTTAAGTATCACTAGTACTTTCCAGATAACGTAATTCTGCTTTCCATGGGCCATTCCTAACATATTACTCACACAGTGCATAACTGTGGAGGCAGCAGGACAACAGAAGGTTTGCCAAGACCAACCACCTCCCTGGAGCTGAGCTCCTGGGACTTCTCACCTCTCACCTCCACCAAACACACTGGGGTATGGTAGGTGCTGAGGAAACGTGCCAAGATTCAAGTGTCCCTCTGATAAAAAGAAAGCTAAAACGCTCCCTTCAAACAGTCTAACTTTGCTTTATAGCCCCCAAAATTGGCCAGCAAAGCCCAATTTGTGCTTCTACAGACCAAAACCAGGAACCATTTTTGATGTCCTAAAGAAATCATGAGAGTTACATTTCCAGCAGCTCCCTCTTCGGTGAGCTCGGAAGGGCTTCAGGATGACTTCTGACTGGAAGGTGTCTGTTTGTTAAACATCCAGGTTGCAATCCTTTTAGACTTTTATAGAGCCAAGTCAGAACCCTAGTCCTACTTACAGCCAGCCAGCACATGTTTGCCTGTGGAGCAGCTGTGCAGCAAGATATATACAGCAGGTATGTCTGTGCTGAACTTACAGCCCAGTTACAGCTCAGGACAGCAGTTACACAGATGTGATAACAGATGTAGGAGCTCAATAGGTTTTTAAAAAAATAAATAATCCTAGTGATTTAGGAATAAAATCTGCACTTCTTGCTTAGACAAACCTGCAGAGCTTTCAAACATATTGCATACTACAGCATGCAGATGTTGATTAAATCCAAGTGAAAGTGAAGGCTTCAAATTGTCCCTTTTGCACCCAAACTCATTCTATAAATGATGGGGGAAAAAAAAAAAGAAAATAGAAGGGGGGGGAGGGTGGAAGGAAAAAAAAAAAAGCACAATACCAAATAAACCACAGCCCTCATACAGTTAAACCCGAGGAGATGCTGAAATATTTTATTTCCCACAGTCCAAGGCAAGTGTCCCACTGACTCCAACAACACAGAGGTTTGCCTTATGGTCACCATCTTATGTTTTAACTATGGTTTCAATAACGTCATCAAGAGCTTGTGGACTAATTCAGGCACAGCGCTGCTTTGACTTGCATTAGATGTTTGATTTGCATGAATAATAAGTAGTTAAGAAAACAGACTGTGTATTGCCCTTTGTATTTAAGCTCATATAAGACGAGGTTTATTAAAAACCACATGATGGTGGACTTGGCAGTGCTGGGTTAACAGTTGGACCCGATGGTCTTAAGGGTCTTTTCCAACCTAAATGATTCTGTGATTCTAGGGTGGCTGCCAAGTCAATAGACTCTTCCACCTGACATTTTATAATAAGGTCAAGTGACTTCTAATAATAGCCTGCAAAGACGTAATTTCTAAATACTTAATTCCTATTGCAAAACTGCTTAATTATAATATTTATTGAGCTACTCATTAGTCATTCATTCAAAATGACCGTTAAATCTATTTTTATCTTCCTTCTAGAGAAACACTGTATTTTTCACAAGTGGAAGAGAAGCTAGGAGACACTTCAGTAGAATACCATTAATCAGATCTTGACTTCTTGTTATTTAGCCATTTAATCATCCCTCACCATGACAAAATTCCCTGGCTTTAGGAGCTTTGCCTGAGCAAGAACTTGTAGAATTTAACCCTAGGCAAGTATTATTACAACAGGGGACAACTAAGTGTCCCATAAAACCTCCGAACCAAACCTGTTAAAAAAGTGCTGCCAGTTTTGTCTGTGTATGGTGGTAACTGTAGGCAACTAAAGTCTGTAGCACTGAGAGTGATGTGTTCATCCTTAGCACAGCCAGCTTAAGTTGGGCCCTCGTTTGCCTGTATAGTAACCAGCCCTAAACAGGTTGAGTAAAGGCAACCCCCCTGTAATACTTCCAGTTCGGTAAATTAAGACCATCGCATTCTGTGCTCTATAAAAAGCCCAACGGAATTAGTTCAAGCTCTCTTTCCTTGCCCTAAGAAAAAAATAGCCGATGGCATTGAGTCCCTCTGAACAACGTTCTGAGAAATGGCAGAGGGACCAGAAGAGGTAAGACAACACTCTGTGGCAGGGCAGAGGCTCCTCAGCAAAGAGGTAAAATTCTTCCTAAGCTTTGAGAGAGTTCAGATATAAGTTCAGCTTTAATGACTTCTCTCCCCAAGGAGCAGTGGATCTGCAGACAGGTGGGGTGAATAAGCAGATGAGAAAGGGGTGGTCCTGCGGAAGAAACTTGTCCTTACTAAAAAGTGCTGTCCACATACAGAGAGAAGGACTAAGATTTATGGGGAAATTCAAACTAAAACAATCCCTTCAAGGCAAATAGCTTCAGACTTTGAAAAAATAGCTATAGAAGGCTTGGTGACACCCCCATAACTCATTGCTGAGGGGAACAAAGTGTATGGCTCTGTAATAAAGCAGGAGTTAATCAGCTGAAAAAAAATAAATTCAGGGGTGTGTTGTAGTGTCTCTTCTGACAGTAGAGTGAATACGAGGTCAATGGGTCTGATTCACCAGCGACTTCATGCATATGAACTTTCCACATCCAGCTGTGCCAGATATCTCTCCCTGTTCCCTCCACTACATTCCGTCTGCAATTGCACCTCTCTAACCAATCTCCTCATGCAAGTGCATGATATCTAAATGACCTGTGTTCCATTTACACAATGGGTCTCTGCCAGGATAGGAGAGACATACAGAAGCTAGACAAAAACCTCTAAAAAAATAAACCAACCAAAAACCCCACACCATGTTACTTCTGCTATGACAGAGCACATGTTTAAATAAGACCCCAGGACTCTTCACTTACAGCAAAGAGAGGTCCTACTTTGGCTACATAAAGCCAAAATTTGAATTGCCCGTCTCCTCGCTTTTCCCTTAAGGCAGGAAAAGCACTTGCTCAACAGATTGTGCAGATGGATGCAGGAAGTTCAGAACACATCTATTCTCACATAAACAAGGCTCTTTAGCCTAATCCAGAGCAGTGCAAAGCAACCATCCCTGAGCCACCTCAGCTACGTGAGCAAAAGGCCTGTAGCAAGGAGAAAGGATTTCTTGTCTTAAAAATAATGAAAACAGTGGGTTTGGTTTGAGGATCATATTCTTTGCTGCTCTACACCTTTGGCTGCTGCTAATGAGGAATTTCACCAGTATTATTACCTTTGGGTATCAGTGACTTTAAGCTGGGGATTCATCCCACAGCCATGAGGAATAGGAAAAAACCCTGCCAAACACTGAAGATGCTAAACTGGAGCAAATTTCACCTTGCAGTAGTTTGTACTTCAGCAAACAGCACAGACCTTGTCAACACCCTGCTGTAGACATTTAGCTGGCTGCTGACAGCAGTTAAGAGGTCCCTGCAATTTGGAGAATGCAAACATGCTTTCCACATCCAGAAAAGTCCAGCAGATGCCTCCAGCAATAAGGATGAGGAGGATCTGCTCTAGAACTCGGAGTCTGCCATTCTTCATCAGGCCACCCCAGACCTCCAGCAAACCCTGCAGGAGCTCTGAGACCCTGAATGTTGGGTCTCAGATTGTCTCACATTGAACACAAGACAAACTCTGAATTTCTACAGTGGAAAAACAATGTTCCTTTGTCATTTGTTGTTGTTTTGGTTTTTTTTTTTCCTTCCCCTTATAAAAACACAACTATCCCTTTATGTTTTGCTTACTGACATGGCTTGCAAAGGTATTTTTATATAGCTGCCTCTGGTGCCACTGCAACCCCTTTCCTAGGTGGTACCGAGTTAGAGGCTGCCCCTGTGTATTATGTTATACTTGTCAGCACTGCATTTCATTTATCATACTATCACCTCTCATAACATGTCAGAGATCCTTTTGGAACTCTCCGGCTTATTTTTGTTTTCACTATCTTGAATAATTCTACATTATTGTCACCACATTATTTTCTTCACTTCCTGTTAGCTTTTAGGAACACACTCAGCAGCACAGCTTCCCATAGGACACTGCAGACCTGGCCATTTACTGTGTCCTTGCTATTAACGAATTATTACAACAAAACTTCTTTTTATACTAGCAAAGCCTAATGGCTGTAAGGATCTTTAGTGAGTGACCTTATCAAAAGCTTGTGGAAATCCATGTACGCTGTACTAGCTGGAGGACCCTCAACTATGTTTGTAGATGCTTTCAAAGACATACAAAACCTTTTTCCTTTTCTACGCTATGCCTTATTATTTATCAGCTAACACCAACACTACTGTTCCTCTCAGTTTACTGAGCACAGATATCAGACTTACTGGCCCACTGTTCCCTAGATCCCTCCTAGACCCTGTTAGGAATATGCCTCACGTTTGTACAATTTCCTGTGCTCTGGTATCAAGTTGACTTGTTATCAGGCAGGCAGCAGGCACCGCACTTTGGTTCAGAGCTGGTAATTTCACTGCGGAGTTCTGGGTAATTACAATCCAGTCCTGGTGATTTGTGATGATTAACTTAATTGATAAGAATATCTTTTACCTTTGCTCATTTAACTCTGCCTCCTTTTAGCAGAAATCTGGCAGGCTTCTTGTTCCTGATGGGTTCAGAGAAGATTTTAACATTTTCCTACCTATTTCTCACAATCGTTTAATTAAGGTTTTAACAATTTTACATTATTTAACATTGCTACTACTAACAGCAGAGAAACTTTTAAATATATTTTAGATTTAAATCCCTATAGCCTATAATCCAATAATATGAATATCGTTCTATGCTGCCTAGACACTGGAGAGGATGCTACTGCTGAGTTCAGGGACAGACAGATAAGAGTAATAATCTTCCAAGCTTTCCTGGTAGTTTGATGGCACCAAGATGGAAAATGACTCACACCACATAGGTTTCATATATCCAGACTTAAAACCCCCAAACCCCAAGCCACACAACTCACATGAAAAATAAATACATTCTAAAAACATCTGAAGTTTGATTTACATCATAGCATTTGGCAGCCCGTTAATGTGTCTTGCACAAATGGTCTAGATGGCAAAATTCCCCAGGACTGTTTACAGAAACAGAAAAGCCAAGCCAACCACATAATTCACTATTTTGTGGAACTGGATGTTGAGTTAATTGCAAATCACCCTTTTACACACAGAACTGTGGTGCTGCACTCCCCTCTGCCTGCCTATTCATGGAAGTCTGGAGAAGTTTTAGGTCAATGGGGCTACACCTCCAGACAACGCTGATTTTCAGTGTTAAACAAGAAATGCTTGGAGATAGACTGTGGCACCAGAAGCACTTATAGAAATTAGACAGCAAACATATGTCAACAACGCCTACATTTCAGTGTCAGTGTTGATTCCTTTATCAGTCTTAAACAAGGAACAAAGCCCTACCTACGTGACTTGTAAATAAGCTGTAACACTGTCCCTACAGCTGCCATCCTTTTCAGTTGCTTACACAAGAGGCACAATAAGAGTTCCTCTGATGAGATTTAAAAAATAAACTATTTATGTTCAGCATCAATCCCATTGCCAAAGCTGATGACAGAACTTTAACAGCAGCTCCAGTCTGAGCTCCCAGTGACAAATACAATAAATATGACAGCAGGAACAAGCCTTCTAAAAAGATCATGCCTTGAAAAATTGTATGGCAGTTGTTCCAACAGCAGCAGTATCTGCCTTTTTTGTTCTAACAGCTACTGACCTAGCTGAGGACTGCTCCTTTGCAGTACTTGTAGTCAGGTGGGTCTGTGAAATGCAATGCTTACGATATCAGCTTAATACAGTTAATATCACAATACTAGGTCCCAAGTGTGTGTGTGTGTGCGCGCACGCGTATATAAAGCCTTTTAACTATCAAATTTCAGACAAAAGAAACTGGTGAGCATTTGAATGAGCAGCCAAGTGTTTCTTATACTTGGTGTGACTATTAGAGACGCGCAGCGGCCAGTGTGTGAAAATACGCAATCACAGTGACCGAAAAGGGTCATTTTTTCCTTTGCCACTCTTCAAGAGAGCATTACCTGAATTCAAAAGCTGCAAATGACTAAATTGAGTTAAAAATCTACACTTTCCCCCATCCTCTTTTTTCCACTGACAACCTTCAGTTGTTCATTAATTAGCTGAGGGTTATCACCTAGCTTTATGACATTCAAAGCTCCTTTTAAATTTTTCTACCCTCTAGTTGCACTTATTTCTACAGAATCCAAGAAGGGAAGGCAGAAGGGCAGTAAAGTGGTAAATGCATACAAGTAACTCAAAGTCTTGAAATGTGTATGAAACGCATATCTGGGTTATCTCCAACATCTATAGCATCTGTTTTCGAACAAGCAACTGCAGTATTTTCTGATGAAAGTGTGATTTCCATGTTTGCACTCTGCTTTCAGTAGATATAACATTTCCTGTGGTTACAGCCTGCACTTAAAGATGATAGGAAAGCTGTCATTTCCTCAGGACTGTCAGCTCCTCATGCTGTCCGTGACTCAGGGGAGAGGAGGGTATCCAGAACTTCCCCAGCCAGACGCTCAGCAGGGCAAGGAAGACTTGACCTTTTCCTGGCAGTAGGTACTTTGTGAACTTTTCTCTGTGTCTGGGCTCCTGCCAAGTGGCCACGCACATTATTCATGCGCTAGTTTGCCCATGGCAAGTTGCTGCAGACTGCAAGGCGAACACAGGGAACACTTAATCTGCAAAAACGGAACAACAGGTTGGAGGAAGCCGAGATTTTATTTCTGAAGGTTGGTACGCTTGGGACTTTCAAGAAGCCGAACTGTTTTCATTTTGTATTGCAAATGTGGAAGAGTTTAGTGTAACATAGTAAGTTCTTTGAGCGCTGCCTTGTAATGTTACTCTAAATAGCCTGTGATCCGACTGGTCGGAGCAGAGAGTTATTCCTTTCAGGTGCAAGCCTGTATAAAACCCTTTGGAGCGTGCATCCACCCGCAGGAAACTGCCAGTGCCCTCTGCCACCGCAGGTACCCACACAGCCGTCCGGCTAACCTTGTCTGACATGTCTTTGTGTTCTCTGCTAACTAACAAAGCAAATACATTTGTCTGAATTCTTGTTTTGAGTCAGCTCTGTTAGGCAGTGACATTCAGCTTAGCCAACCCCTGCTGTTTCGCGAGGAGTGACTATCAGTGCTGGCTTTCAGTATTTGGATGCACTTACCTTGTGGACTACAGGTTTACTAGGGTGATGTTCCTCGTACGGACATCACCTTTATTTCCTAGCATTTAAATTCATCTTTTAATTCTTTTTTTTTTTTTTTTTTTAAATTTAGTGCATGATAACATGAGAAAGTTGCATGAGCTCTAAGAAACACAGATGTCTGTGTATGGCTTGAGCCTATAGCCGAGCCCTATCTCACAATGAACACGCTGCAATTGCACTTCCCATGGACACAAAAGGAACTGACTTTTGCCCAAATAATTCACCCTAAAACAGATTATGCTGTGCAAATTTGTACAGAGGTGAGAGAAACATTTCAGCAGAGTTGCGTTTACAGCTGAAGACCCAGTGACACAGTACTGCTCACTAACTGGCTTTTTTCTGGCTGTGTAGCTAGATCCGAAAAGCTTTGAAGTTTAAGAGGCACAAAGTTTATTCTTATAGGGGATAAACTGTTACCTTAAGGTTTATCATCACCTTACAATTTGCCCTTTGGTGTTTAATTACCTTGTTAATTTTATGTGGCACTGTCAAATAGATATAATTTTGTGAATTATTCTTTTTTCCTTAGGTTCTGAAGAAATCAAATGTGGTTTTGTAAGTTGTTTTGTTCACAACAGTTTAAGACTATTAATGAAGTCAATAATTGTTTAAAACCTTTGGAAAATGCAGAATTTAGATAAATATTTCCCATCAGGATCATTTTGGATACAAATCAGCTGCTAACATTCACAAAGAGCCAACAATTTCTAAAGGAACAGATTTTGGTTGCAACATTATCAAATTTCTTTTAGACATGCATCATTTTTCAGTAAAATATAGATCAGAAAGATGTCAATATAATAAGAAATGTCACTTTTTACAATTCTGGAAGCACAGGAGCAACTTGAGCATTTTACACATAGGGTATGTAATAATGCAAACATCATTAATGGCAAGCAGCTTACTCAGTACTCACTTGTGTCTGTAGTCTTCAGGTAAAATTTGTCATTTAAAATGATAAAGCTCTGTATCATTAAACCCAAGATGCTAATATACTTAAATTCTTTAAATTATAAGACTAAATCTGTCCTGTAGTTTGCAGTTAAAAAAAAATGTCCTTACTTTTAACTCCACTTTCTGCAATATACCATTTAATCATTATGGCAGTAGGATATGTATATATACACACATAAATATATATTAATCTATAAACCCCTTTCTGTTTAGCAAAAGCTACAGCTATGAACAGATATTGATATTATAGCATCTAGAAACCCCAGCCATAAACCAGAGCCTAGTGTGTTAGGTGAGATGCACATGCATAGCGCATAATCTTCATCCCTCCTAATTTACCATCTAAGATCTTAGGCAAGTGATGGATTTAAGAGCCACATCAGTCTCACCACAACACCAGTGTAACCACTAGGCGTTTTTTTAGGCCTCCTGATAATTTTAAGGAGGGATTTGATAAAACCAGCAAAGTGTCTTTATAAATATTTAAGCAGACTCCTGTTTTAGAGGAGCTCAAAGGACAAAACAGGAGAAAGCATGACAATTTTTAATTTGAAAATGTAGATTAACACATCTAATTGAACTTAGAATTCAGTCTGTACTGAATGAGTGAAAAGAAGGTATACATACCATGATCAGAGATGAAATTGTATTTACTGCAAGTACTTACCACTGGATCAACAAATATATGTATTTACTCAGCATGTTTCCAAGCTATTTTCTGGTATTCACTGATACCCATAGCCAATGGAAATTTTGACCTGCTGCAGTAAAAACTTATCTAAGCAAGGAAGGAACTACAAGGATCACTTGATACCCAGACTGACAAATGGTTTACTCACCAAACAAGCCCTTCTGTTTTTTACATAAAAGAATACTGGACAAGGCAAAGTTTCCTCCTGCTTTGAGATTGCAGGATTGGCTTTTTACTTAGAACAAATTTCATGCTACGAGAGCCTTATAAAAAAAAAAACCCAAAACACAGACAAACAAAAAACAACATTAAAAAAAAACCGCACCAAAACCATAAAAATTTGACCATGTAGTGCTTTGCATGTTTAAAAATTAAATGTTCAGAAGACTGGGTCTTCAAGTGTCTTCTGGTTGTAGCCATCACTAGTTCTGACACAGTCTTCTCTTTTCATTATGAACCTTCCCAATTACACAAGTCTTAATATATTTTCCAAGAGATTTCATGAAATGTTAAAACATGACCTGGTTTTATCCTAACCCAAGGCATGAACAAGAGGCACTGCTGAAAAGTGAAGTATTTATTCTGATTACTGGAGCAAATATTGCTGCTGTAAAGAGGAACACTTTCATGTGTGAAACGTGCACATGGCTGCATTCACTTGTATCTCAGGAAATGCAGTAACTGCAGCATTAACTTCAGTCTCTTACCTACCATTGTCACATCCCGAACTGCACACAAATTGGACAGACAGAATTTGTTACTACCTGGATGGAGGCCCTATGAGGAAAACCAGAACAAACCAAAAATCTACAGAAATCAATTTACTTAAAAGCACACTCTCTTCTGAAATGGTACAAAATCCCTGCCATGTTGCAATGTCTCGGAGTTAAAACACAAATCCTGTGCCTGTGAATAAACAGAGCGGCAACAAGGAATAGATCAGGTATCAGTAAAACCGCAATGGTGTCAATATCAGATGTGCAAACAAACCACCCAGGCAAGTCAGCAGTCACTCTGCTTCTTCAAGAGCTGCCTGCAGGCATTGCTCAACCTGCTGGCCACTGCCAAACCTCTTCTCCTCCTGGCTAGCACCCGAAGAACGTCCTGAAGGATGATGCAACCCAAATGACAGGACACTTTGCAGTACATGCAGCTGGAGAGAGCAAACAAGTATATTTTCTCAAGTATAAGCAGAATAAGGGCAATCATGGACACTCCAGCGATCCTGATACGTGAGAAGGGTGAACTTAACTTGCTCTGGCCAGAGGCAGTACATGAACCATTTTCATTCCCTTTATACATGTATATTTATATGTGTGTATATATATATCTCTACATGGACACACATGGATGCACATCAGTATTATCACTGAAGAAAATTCTAGTTATGCAAAAAGTTTCACTGGCATTTTTATCCCCAGGTAAATTTCTATCCAGTCCTAGCCCTGCTTTTACTGCTTGTTAGCCAGTATCAAGCAGTTCATTCTCACGCTGGGAGCTGCTCTGTATGCTGAAGAGGCACAGTCCTTCATAAGGTTTTTTGGGAACTCAGTATGTGTTACGATTCAACGTCTCACTGCAATTATTTCCTGACCACTACATACATGCTCTGCAGTTCACTGTATTTCAGGGTAATCCAATTAGCTGTTCTGCAGGAAAAGGCAGAAAAGAGCAGGCAGCTGTATCCAAGGAGACAGAAATCAAGAGCGCTGGCTACAGCAAGCTAACCAGTTTTACCACAGGAATGCCAAGTCTAAAGATCTTTGGGAAAGAGTAAATAACACAGATGAGAAGTCACAGACATTAAAAGGCAGTTCATCTTTCTCAGCTGCTGCTTCAGCTGACAGAAGTACCATGCAAGTAGCTCACTTTTCAGACTCTTTAGTGGCATCAACTCAGTTACGTAACACTTAGATTTTGCATAAATTATAAAATAAAAACTCCGAAAGTATCACTGTGTTACCAGAAAGCATTCGGAGCAATTTACAGTGGAGTGGGGATGTCATCTCTTACCGTGGCTTCCATCACTGAAAACCCCCCAAAACCAAAGCCCACCCAAACTGCTCACTGTCTTCTTCCATTCGTACCTCATACAAAGAGAACACCCACAAGCCTTTACAACATTCTCTTTTCCCTTTGATTCCAGCTCTTTTGCCATGATCTCTGCACAGCAGCCACTGATCCCAGAAAAAATTCAAAGAGTAATGGACAGCCAGTCTGAGGAAGAAGAAACCTGCGAAGAGCAGTATGACTCTGAAAACTGCACTTGCAGCTCGAAGCATGCATCATCAACAGCAGGAGCCAACTCAGGTTTAATCCAGTTTAAGCACTGCAATTGCTATGGCATGCTAGCATCTCACACTTGTATTTTCTTCAGTCTTCAAATAGCAGATTCCACCACATCACTTTGGATCTTTTCCAACATTTCCACCTTATGTTTCTATTTAACAGACCAAATATATATAAAAAAAAAAAAGCCCCAACCCCCTCTCTCTCTGTAATTAAGTTATATGTTTAAAATTTTCTCTGGATTTTATTTAGACATTTAAGAATTATTTATCAATTAAAACCAGAGATATGATTACAATATGCATTAACTGGACTGGCACTGTTGAAGCTGTGGTGTTATGAGTTTCAACAGGCTAAACTGCTCAAACACCTACCAAAGATTCCAGGCAGGCATCAGTTAAAATCCCTACAAGCCAGAGCAAAGTTTTTATTTGCAGTTAATTTTGTACCATCTACACATACCCTGCTAACCAGCTTCCAACAACAGTACAGTCATCCAGAACACTGTCCTTGCTTTCAGTGCGATCAGATGGAGCAGTTCAGCAGAGGTCTCCTGAAAAAAATCTCACCTACAAGCCTGCTTGCTTTGATGAGATGCTAGCGCAACTGTAGGGCTTACTCTCTGAACAGCACTGCATATGTCAACATATACTTAAAGAGTATCTTATAACCCTCCTTTTGGGGAAGAATGGTTGAAAAACAACCACTAACAAGAGTTCGGTTTTCTTCCATGTGAGAGGTAAACCCTAAATCCAAGAAAAAGCTTCATGTTCTAGGTCTGTTGGCAAATGAAAACTACAGCATAACCCCCTAACATGGCATATCTGGCATAGTATGAACTAGGGCATGCCCCAGAATACAAGCTAACTTGGTCCTGAAAGTCTTCTGCTATTAGCAGAGTTATATATTTGAATTATTAGATTTTTCTATCCACACATTGCCCACGTAACCACTCAGAACAGCGGGAAATGACCTTTGCTCCTTTCACTCCCTGGCCAGCCACATTGCCCACTTCTGGACAGCCATTAGTCTCAAGGCCAATGGCCCCACAGCGTTTCTAGTCCATATGACTACGTACTATTTTCACAAAATACTTTTTTACCTCTGAACAAGTCACATATAAACACCTGCATATAAAACCACAAGTTTTGTCTTCTCCCTCACAGATGCACCAGTAATTCTGACAATACTACAGAACTGGGTTCCTAGAGTTTCACACTACTTTGATAAAGAGCACTACACCTACGCGGGCCACCAGATTGTCATTCAGGAGTCCATAGAATACTTCGGAGCTGTGGTATGGCCAGGGGTAAGTACACAATACAGCACCCAGAAAGCTGACATGACAGAAAAGTAAACCAGGAGAGTGACATACAAATATTAAGGAAGCTCTGTTAGATGACCCTTCTGACAGCAGAGGTTTCCCTATGCAGAACAAAGTTGTGAAGTACTTCAGCAGAAAGCTCTGCCTTATGCTAATTTGACAGTTCGCATCAGAACTCCGGTACGTAAGTATTTGTAAATTAGATGCAGAAATAAAATAAGAAAGGGAACTCAGGAGGAAGTGTTCAGATTCCTCCACATTTTCAATCAATCAATCACTGCTGAAAATAAATAATCAGCAGTACAAAAAGGAGGCTAAAAAACAAAACCACAAGAGATTAAATAAAGGAAGTTTAAAAGAATTAAATATGCTTCTTTTAAAGAACAGGGTGGGAGAGTTCCATTGCAGTATGAAAAATCATACTTGCAAACAGTTCTTCAGTCTTTGCTTCTCTTGCCCTTAAAAACTGAATTTTACGTGGACTGAGAAAACTGTATTTGGGGCAAGAGAGGGACAACTGATAAAGACATGAAAAATCATGGTGTCAGAATTTTTCAGATCCACATTTTTTGAAAAAGCTCACAGAAAATGGCAGACTACTTCAAAATAATAGAGCAAAAAGCATATGGCTGGGTGAAACAGTATCTTATTTTGAAATATCAGATCAAGATCATCAGTTCTCACATTAATCAGGTGTCAGAATGCAGATGGTAAAACTTTCCAAGAAAATCAAGAGGTTGCACAAATTGGACTGGTGATTCATTAGCTGTCAGATTTCCCAGAGCAGGTATCCAGTGTTGCATTATGAAAAGCACAAGAATTAAACAGTAACAGAGCTCTAAAGAAGAGAAGCAAAAGGGGGAAGTTAGTTTCTTTGGCATCAGTTTATGCTGTTTATGAACTGCCAATTTATATTCTAGTGATAAGGTCTTTACAAAAGGTCTGAGAAGCAGTACTTCCATATAGTGCTGTTGTGTCTGTGTCTGGTTTTTGTTTTTTCTTTTTTTTTTTTTTTTAAAATCTAGACTATTATCAATAGTCAAGTGTAGAGTTGGTAAATAACAAATTTTTAATACTTCCTCTGCAAAAAAAAAGTAAGCAAAAAAATTATTTTCCAAAAAATGTTCTGCTGAAGTCTGAATCTGCTTTATGGCAGTGATAACAAAACATAACATTTATGATAATAAACCAGAACATTACTGTTTCCATACTGTTAAACCTTGTCTGCTGTTCTGACTGTATGGTTCACATCTAAACACTGCCTACCTTGAGCTGTCAGAAGACTGTCAGTGTATAGAAGTGTGTAGCAAATCCATATCCCATAACCCATAAACCTAAACTAAAAATAAGCCATTTAATTTCTTTTTTAATATAAAAAAAAGGACACAACATCATTCTTTCCATATTGCATTTTTATGTTAGAGTTTTCAGTGTTTTAAATTGTATTAAAAAAACTAACCCAAAACCAAACCAAACAAATCAACCCTGTATAAAAACATCTAATGAATTTTCATGCAACTTACCTGTTACCCTCTTATGGATGTGTTAACCATTTTAGGCACTGGCTTTATCTCAATATCTGGAATCAAATCAAGAACAATTCAACCTCAAAGACAAAAAAGTTTTGGAAATTGGCGCTGGAACAGGCTTGGTTTCCATTGTGGCCTGTATCTTAGGTTAGTAAATTTGCATTTCCCTTTGGATTTCTTGTGAATCATGATCTAGATATGCCAGTGTCACTTTAAGGCAATGAAGCAACAGCTGCAGTGAACTTTGTCACTGCTTTTTTGTGGGTTTTTTTGTCTTGTCCCCCCCGTCCCCCCCCCCCCCCTTTTTCCTTTTTTTTTTTTGTGTTTTTTTTTTTTTTTTTTTTTTTTTTTTTTTTTTTTTTTTTTTTTTTTTATTTTTTTTTTTTTATTATAATTTGTTCTTTTCTTTTC
>WUAM01000189.1:1075959-1124453 GCA_024336885.1 Actenoides hombroni
TATATTTACACACAAAAATATATATATATATATATTTGTTGGGGGTTTTTTTTAAACCTAGTTTAAATCACTAATCTACATCAAGGCATAGCTTTCATAGGAACTATCCTGCAGATGTGCATTTCAAGTCTCAAGTGCATGACCAGGCAGTACACCTAAGTAAGTCTTCAGCAAGACCTAAGCCAGAGCATGACAAAACAGGTCACGAAGGCAAGCACATGTAGTGAAGGATACAGAAGTCAGGAGCACGGTATGGAGCTGGCTAAGGTCATTAGAACAGTAGAAAGCAATGATGTAGTTCATTAAAGCAAACCAAACATTTTAAAATGCCTAAGTTAGTTCAGTACAAAAATCTCAACCAATAGTTTACAGTGTTTTTGAAAAGACATCCTCTATTGAGGCTAATACTTTCCTAAGAAGGAAACCTGCCTTCCTAGAAACATTCTAATATTTCAGGATTTCCTTCTTGAAAGCCCTCTTTCATCTTACTTGGCAACATATGTTTGGAATTATGTATCTAAATGGTCTCTGCATTCTTAAGCCTTATCTATATGAGAAAGCTCTAATACTACGATTTAAGTTCAAACCAAGTGTAATTAAATTAACGAAATCCCACTTATGTGGACAAACACTTTCATTTAAGAGACTTATTCTATGTAGCTAAACCATCAACAGTGAAATGTCATCATCTCATTCTCCCAGCTAGATACTTTTGGTCTCATCAGATTCTTCAAGCATTATAAGCTATGACCATTGAAAGGATAACAATAAGCTTCAGACCTCAGTATCCTCCTTTTTCAAGGGCTTCCAGACTGACGTGCGCTCTTCTCTACAGGCACTGAACATATTTCATGAGCTAAATAAGGTTTGGGTGCTTATCACATTCAACTAAATTATCACAAGACCATAAGATGGACTGCTTCTTTCTTTTCTCTGTCTGTAAACACTAGCATCATTTATAAATCTTGGCAGCCCCCTAGATCCCAGAAGATCCCAGAATGACACTGTCATTGCCATTTCAGAAACATTCATCATTAGAGATCGAGGCGAAGAAAGGCAACTCTTCACTTCCATCTGTTTTCTTACTCAAATTTCACTGTTACACAGCAACAGAACTGCTGGAGTAGCATACTGGATTAGATTTTATATATACACCTATAAAAAGATACAGGGATAGAGGCAGAGAAAGGCAGCAAGCATATTATCCATTCAAAAAATGACTGTAACAAAACTTTCAAATTAATGAGAAAGCTGCCCATTGTTTATCCTCTAAAAAAAATAAGCTATATTAAAAACTCTGGAAGCATATAGGATATACACTTTGGTCAGCGTACTCTCTGCACAGTTTGATAAGCCTCAGTGAGTTTACTTTTAACTAGAACTACAAATTGCATACATAAACAAGCACAATGACTTCAAAACAGTCACCTCTTAAGAGCTTAATTTACTGTTAACTTATTTTTGTTTAAAGATTTAAATTTAGATTTTTGTCAGATGATTCAACATCTGGTACTTCATGTGGAAAAGACGTATGAACTATTGTTATCTTTACTCCAAAGCATTCACAGCAAAACAAACAACAGGAAAAAGATCTTTGAAGGAACACATCCCAGGTCTCATTTTCCATTTAATAGATACCACGTACATCTGTATACACACAGTTTAATATGTACATGGAATTTATATCAATTTTAAGATGCATACAATTTGTGCAATGTTCCTTATTTTTATGGCAATACTCTTATTTAATTCAAAATTAATGAAGTTTCTTGAAGTCACCAGCCAGACTTAGACAAAATTAAACCAGACGTGTACTTCATCCTATTTTTGAAGGCCCCCTGATTAAATCTGGATAATGTCTTAATGCTTAAAGGAAGGCATCCTCTTACATTTGCCTTCCCAGTGGTATTTACTAGTCTTCCACTAGTACTTACCAATATCTGCATAATGCATTTCTTGGTTCAAACTGGAGGAAAGGATGGCAGAGTAAGGGAAAGATATTTTCTAACCCTTAGTGAATTGTTATATATTGTTGCTCAAAAGCTGCATTATTTAAAACAACAAAAAAAATTATTCTTTTACAGACTAGAAAAAGTCAATGATCTGTTTTCTGTCTAGCTATGTTCAGGAAAAGACCTGGAGACAAGGTGGAAAAAAAAAAGTCAATCAGATTGTAACTGCATTAGAAAAATTAGGTTGTGAAAGAAGAAAGCTACAATGAACCAAATTGTTTTTCACATGTGTTTTTTAGCATGTGTCTCCCCATTAGAGACAAAGGACACTTCTAAGGGTACATCAGCTTACCAAGTCATGACAGTAAGGCATTCTCTACTTCAGTGGGGATGAGTGCAAAGGAAAAACATCACTGAATTCTGAACTACATACATATCACAGGTTCAGTGGTCAGAAAGAAAAATATTTTTTTTCCCCTCTTTAAGTCCAGACACACTGACAATAGGACGACAGTAAGTAAAAACCTATGCTAAATGATTGTTTTGTTCTGGGTTTTGTTTTGGGTTTAGTGGATTTTTTTATTTTTTTAGACAAAATTAAGTTCCTCAGAATAGCTCTTCGAGCAGAAAATTATGGATTAGGCATATAATTCTGCCTTATGTGTCTACTAAAACAGATACCTGCTTATACTGTGGAAAGAGAACCCATTGACACTTTTGTCCACTTACAGAAAAAATAATTATCTTCTCTGGAAAATCAGGCTGGTATTTCTTGGCATGACCTCAAACTGCTTTCATGCAAAATAGAGAAGTTGTTGAAGTACGGGCGGGATGAGCAGCCAGGCTCACTGAAACCCGCCAAAGGGCCAGGCCCAGAGGGCAGCCATCAGCAGCACGCAGTTGGAGGCCAGTAACTAGTTGGATTGAATCCTGTTCAACTTTTTCATTGATGATGGTGAGGCCCCATCTGGAGTACTGTATCCAGTTCTGGGTACCCCAGTTCAAGAAAGATAGGGAGCTACTAGAGAGACTCCAGCGCAGAGCCACTAGGATGATTAAGGGAGCGGAGCATCTCCCTTATGAGGAGAGGCTGAGACAGCTGGGTCTCTTTAGCCTGGAGAAAAGGAGACTGAGGGGGGACCTAATTAATGTCTATAAATATGTAAAGAGCAAGTGTCAGGAGGATGGAGCCAGGCTCTTCTCAGTGTCATCCAGTGATAGGACAAGGGGTAATGGGTAAAAGCTGGAACATAGGAGGTTTTAGGTAAACATAAGAAAACTTTTTCATGGTGAGGGTGACAGAGCACTGGGAACTGGCTGCCCAGAGAGGTTGTGTAGTCTCCACCCTTGGACATATACAAAAACTGTCTAGGCACGGTTCTGGGAAACTATCTCTAGGAAGCCCTGTTCAAGCAGGGCTGTTAGACCAAATGACCTCCAGAGGTCCCTTCCAGCCTCACCCATTCTGTGAAAATAAAAGTAATTTCAAACAATCAGAAATACCCACCCTGGATTTCTGATAGTGTCATGAACATAGGTGCATGTAAACTTGTAGACTAGGAAGCCCTCAGAATTGCATTCTCAGAAAAATACATATAAGTAATGGAATTTTTATGGATCAATACTCTGAAATAAACTGGTTTATTTATGTGCTGCTAGCACACTGATGCCTCTAATGAGTAACAGGTGGAATTACCAAGAAGAACAGGTTTTATTTTGGCTTGTGTGGTTATACTGCTCAGATCCAAACACAGATCTGTTATAAAAACAAAAGAAAAAACAGAATATGCAACATCTTGGATCCGTTTAGTAAGTTCTATTATGCAAATCGATTTACAGCTAGCGTTTAACTCCCTTGTTAGACACTCACTCAATGAAGATTTTATATCCTATTCATCAGGAAGCCATGTATTCACATGGGATTTTAAATCATATTTCTAAAAGTGATCAGCATAGTTTTCAGATGCAGCATGAAAATAAAGTTACAGCAACACACATTAAAATCCTTTTTTTAAAACCTAATCACATTCCCACACAGCTATTACACCAAGACTGGTCTAAGTTAGCAGGCTCAGTTACCAGCTCACTGTTTACAGAGTAACAGTTTACAGCAATAAACTGCATTATGATTCTTATTTGATGCCTTATTTGATGGCTCTTATTATGACACTATTTCTAACAAGAATCCTGACTAATTTTCATGTCACTCCAAAACACAGTATCTTGAAATCAAAATAATGTAAATAGACTTACAACCTAAGAACAAAGCAAGGAAAAAACCCAACAAACAGTAGCTTTATAAAAAGCAGTCTATTAAAATAGGGTTTTTTTGGGGTTTTATAGACTTATAGTTTCAATGATGGCAGACTATTGTATTACCTAATGTATAAATATAAGAAAGCACAATATTAAACACTATGATAAAAGTCACTCTTTACGTGAAATATCCTACAGATGATCCAAATTTCTTTCTGCAAATTCTACCTGTTACATCACTGTATAAGCTCAAGCCTATCACAAGTTATATTCAATTTGAGTAGAATTATGAATTGAGACTTTTCAATCAAGCCCATCCCACCTAAGAAAAAAACCTGCTTACTACAGTATGGGTTTTTTATGACTAATGGAGCCAGCTCTCAATTCAGTGGACTAGGTGTACAGTTATCTATTAGATGCTACATCCAAGTGTTGGATTCATATTCAGTTCTCAATTTGCAGACAGAAGAGAATAGGCAGAAACACTTGCCACAGAAAATCTTCACCACAAACACTGAAGATTTCTGAATATTTCATAAAAAGAAAAATTACAGACCACTGATCACCACATGCATTTTTAACACCACTTATTGCAGAGGTATCCAGATGCTCATGTGCCTCTCGGCTTTGTATTACAGTAGTGTTTGGTCATTCTACCAGTAAACATACTTAAGGTGCTGAAGTAAGTAAGTCAGGACTAAGGAAGCAGATGAGGGAGACAAATTAAAAACCAATACTGGTAGACAAATTCTTTAAGTCATATGCAAAAGGACTTAGGTATATCTTTTTCAAAAACTAACATTCAGTACCTTTTTAAATTTTCCTTGTCGCTTTGCTGCAGACTGCCCCTGGGAGTTAGAATAACATACTGTAAGAAAACATGCACACACCACACAGGATGGAGACACCTTCTCTCTACAATTATAGTTATACTTTCAACCCACAGATTTTTAAACTTTTAGAGAGTCACGTCTGTGATCAAACATGCTCTTAAAGCATGCTCTTTCAGGTTTTTAAAATTAATAAAACAATGCATTACTGTGTATACAGTTCCTAAGACAAGCAAGTGTTGTTAACCACTTAGCTTAAATTAATAAATTACAGAAATTCAGCCTCAAAAGTATTTTAGATTTCGACTGTTTAGTGGCATTGTTCTATTTCAAAACAAATATCAAGAAATTAGATACTTTTCCCCTCTCACTGCATCCACTTGCTGACCTAGAGACAACTTTGCTTGCCTAGTCTCCCTTTTTTTGTCTCCTGGTACATCCTGAGGTTCACTAAAGGCAGCAGAAAATATCTGATGCTATTTGATACCATCCTTCTTCCAGTGAAATATAACCATAACAGTAAAGTCTTGCTATATGACATGACACACACCTCAGCTAGAATTTCTCTCTGTGTAAGATTGTAAGTATTCCTCATCACATGAAATCTGACAGGTCATACCTGCCTACCTCCTACTTCCCATCCCAGAAATCACTATATATAACCATTTAGTCTGGTTTTAAATTAAGATAGATAACAATTCCTTGAATTTTATCAATTGTAAGTTGTAGAATTTAAGTTAGGGAAAGTATACTACAGTACTCTAATGGATTTACCATGAATTTCATAAAAGTATACTTGCAGCCTTGCAGGAATCACAAAGAAATATAAAACTAAGTATTTTAGAGTTCTTAGTTGCTGGGTTTTTCCTCACCAATACATAAATTCTTATTAAATACATTATCTAATCTACAGTTACATGCAATCTGCCCCAAAAGTACTACCTTCAACCAAGTCAGATTGAATGAACTGAACTTTTCTAGTCAACAAGACCTAAAGGTATGTGCCCCCCTACTCACAGGAACTTTATTTTTTATGAAAACATACTCTAGTTTTATACATGTTTTTCAGCCGCATTTAGTGATATGTGGACATAGATTAACTATCTCTAAATACTAACAATCAACAGGATTGATTCAAGTTCATTCTCAGCTTTGTCATCTATTTAGAAATAGCTAAGAGAATCTTATAAATAACCTAGCACCGGATACACACAAGTGTGATCTGGTTACTGTAATCCCTGTTGCACTACAGATTCATACAAGTTAGAAACCAGTTTTTACAGGATACTGCATTATGAGCAAAAAAACCCCAAACCAAATCCTACAGCTTTCTTCTAGCATTACATACAGATATCTTACATCATTTTGGTAGAGCATACAGTCATATCAGTGGTTGACAACATCAGTGTGCAGCAGGTAAGACTATCTGCTTATGCATTTGAGTCAACAAAATTCCTACTACTTTGTAACAGTAACACGTAGGTGTTAAGAAAACACGTATCTTTGCTGAAAATTGTATGCATGCAAGGAAGAGTATAGCTATTTATTAGACAACCAACATGCACAAAACAATATATATGCATGTATTTTTCATTTAGAAATTATACTAAGCTAGGCAATTATGCAAAATCACTTTTAAAGGCTCCACACCAACAAAAAAGCAGTTGCTTCTGGAAATAAGCGGAATTCAGAGTGAAAGAACTAGAAATCAAAATTAAGAACATGCAATTAAATTTGAAACAAGATGAAAATAAAAATAGAACTACTTAAAAGTTACTGTGACTTTATAATGAAACAACTGCTTCTAAAGTGTGTTACGTTACTAGAAGCAGTGCTCTTTAAAGCGCTACACCCATGAAATGCAGCACTGCCTGACATGCCATTTATTTATTTCAAAAGTTTCAGAAAAAGAAGCCGTTGTCCATTTTAAATACTCACAGCTTTCTTTCCAAGTTCTGTTTTAGACAGTGTAAGAGCTCCTGCAAGGTAACATCCCGGTCCTGCTCCTTTAGGTATTCTATACAAAGAAAGAAAGTTCAGTCTTAAAAACAAGTTCATTAATGTTCCATGGGGCCTACAATAAAGAACCCAAACAGTGAAAGAGCAATACAAGAGGAATTATCAAGCCTAAAAAGGTAGACACTATCAAAGTATCATCATTTTAGTTAGGTGAAGAGGCAGCTGGTCAGATGTAGGTGAGAAAAACAGGATGTCAGTAACTTACTTGTCATCAGGCAGAGATGTAACAAAGAATGGCTGACTGTGCTTTGGTGGTAATGTCAAACTGTTGGATTTCTTCTTCCCTAAGAGAGCAAGGCTATGGTTTTCATAAATATCTAAGCTCAAGGTACTAGACAACCTGTGAGAAACAATAAATGGAAGGTCTTTGATGCGATCCAGCTCACTGTTCTGTTCGTGACGAATTTGTAACCGAATAGTGTAATCTCCTTTTTCCAGTTTCACAGAATACTGAAAGAAAGAAGTTCTCAATGTCAAGATTAAATATGACACTATTCACAAAGAAACCCAGAAATAAGACTGCAATGTTCTTCTTGATCCAGATAACTCTAACCATTTGAAATATGCTAGATTGTTTGTTTAGTTTTGGAATCTCCTGAAAATAGAAAGCTTTCAAGACTTGATAGCAGCCAAAACACATTTTGGATTCACTACAAAAACCAATTAAGTTCAGATCATTAAATAGGTTGACATTATTGGTTGCCGTTCCTACACTGTCTAAACTGCTCAAATAATCAGAATTCTTACTAAACTTTCAGTTCAAAACCTCTAGCAGGTTTGCCTTGATACGCTTTTAGTTTACTACATAACTTTGTGTGCTCTGTGGTTTAGCTCACAGGATATCTTCTCCTATCTCAAATGTTGTACCAGCTTTCACACCGAGGGACTCAGTATTCCTGAGAGATCTAAGGCTGTGCTTTAAAGAGCTGACAGACTTTTTGCATTGAGCTTTCTATATATTCAGTTAGGAATATGCATATAATATCACATCCATTTATTAAACAAAACAAATGATCCCAAAGAAAACAAACAGAAAAATGCAACAGACTCAAATTTTTCATTTTGAAAACATTCTTTAATTTCTATTAACCTAAAAGGGCACCATGGGGACTTTTTGAGCAGGAGTATGCCAAGTTTACTTTCTGCTGCTGTAGTAAAAAAAAGCCAGCCCTAAGTAGAAAGGGACAATAATTCAGATATACAACATGCCCCTAGAATCTCCCTCTCCTGGGTTAGGGAGTCACTATTCCTGTTGGTATTTCTTCCTGGATTAAATAATTTTGAAAGGCTCTAGAATTGCTCTATGATGGACCACACCAGAGATTTACAGCATGGTGGTCTACCATGTCTAAGTAACAGGCTGCTTTGGTGATTCTTAGATTTTGTAACACCTTAAAAATGTGCTTAAATAACACAATTTCTGAAATTATTTTAAGATTCAAAATATATGCTTTCAACTTGATCTTTTCTACACTTCAAAATAAGATCAATCTACCAAAATAGACATTACATTGACGAAGTTCAACTGTGACTTGGGATTAAAACCAGTTTCAAAACAAAAAACTATGGAAAAATGTTTCTCTTAGGCTCTTTTCTTTTTTCATTCCCCCCCTGCCATGACCCAGACACATGGTCTATTGCAGCAAAAAGATTCCCACAGAGGGTACAGTGTCTACAAGTTTTGTGCAAAAACTCCCTTTGAAAGACAGCAACAAGAAGTAAACCAAGCTACAGCATTTAAAAGGCTGTTTGAAGACATGAACAGCACAGAAAACAGTCTGCACGAATACAGAAACCTCTGATCTATCAGTGGACAAGTCAGACTACAGAAAAAATAATGGATCCTTTCCACCTTAAAAAGTTCAAGGTATTATCTTTGCAAAAAAGATCCAAACAAGAACAACTTTAATTCACTTCTTGAGAAGCACCAGTCAAAATCACAAGATAACAGCTTTTTTTTCAAAAACAAAGAACATTATGGGGTTTTTTTCCTCTTCCAAGGAAGGAAAAAGTTTTATGGTGTGCTATTTCATAGAAATAAACCTGTCACTACTTTTTTTTTTTTTAATGCAAATACATGACCACTGAACCAGTTGTCTTATGAAGATAAAATAACATTATATCTATGCATCAGGAAATGTTAGGAGCTAACAGCAGGCCTGGGAGGTGAAAAAGAAAGAAAATTTTCACACTGTGCAGAAAATAGAAGATATATCCGTAACTCTGTACCTGGTGTGGATAGGCATCTCCTGAACCCATTTGTCTTTTGTTCTGGTCAAAAATAATCCACAGTTGACTATCAAATTCAGATTCGTACAACAATTCACAAAGAAGTGGACAGCTTGGAGTTACTTCTCCACTTTTAGGCTATTAAAAGAAAGGTCAAAACACTTAATCCATTATTGAATAAAACAAGTACAATACTTACACACATACTCAGAATGATACCTGAACTAAAGGCCATTTCAAGCAACAGTAGCTCCTAAAGAGCTAAATCAGAATTTTGACAGTGGGAATTTTTGAGTGCGAATCTAGGCCTCTTTTTTGACAGAATGCAAGTTAAAGTTAAAATTTTTTTCTAGAAAACGTGCTGTATCAATTAATGACTTTTAAAAAAAACCCAACAACCACCCATAACCCTTACCTGATGGAAGTTATAGGTCAAAATCATCTCATACAGTTGACGATTATTTGGTAAAATATCTCTGGAGCCCAAAGGTTTTATTTTTGCACTCACTGGCCTGCAGTTACACAAAAAAAAACCCAAGAGAAGGTACTCTTAAGAAACATGTATCGCCTATCAAAATTTGTCTTGCTTAAGCAGAGGAACATTCTGAAGTACAACTGAATTCAGTGTATGCAATATCATCTTTGAAAATATTGTAACTACCCAGGCAGCATAAATTTCTCAGATAAAATGAACATCAGTTCAAAACCAAAGTTTAGTAACGTTACAGATGCAGTCAAAGGCAACAGAACTCAGCAAGCCCATCTAAATGTTGAAAATTAAAGTCCACAATTAAAAAAAAACCAACCCAACCCCCCCCCAACCCAACAAAAACCCCCAACCAACTTCAGGATTGGGGGGGGGGGAACAAAATTCATGTTACTTTACAGTTCTACCATCCATGCTGCAAACAGCACTTTTATTCATAGATTGACAGATCACTGCGATTACAGAACAGAATAAATTGTTTGTTATAAAAGGTTATATCAGAAGAGTATCTCTGAGAGGCCTTAGACAAATCAGAGAAGTAACACAAAAGAATGTTAACATACTCCTATGTAGTGTACATTAACTCAGATACAGTTAGGACAAACTATTGTTCAGTGGCACAAACATTTTAGAACATAAGCATCAAAGAATATAGGCTAAATAATGATATAGGAAAATCAGAGCTTCAGGAATAAAGAATAGCAGAATGAGGGTGGCATCATTTGCCACCATCATTTGCATCGTGGCCTGGCATCATTTAAATTTACATTTCATTCATTCTGACCAACTTTAATTACATGATAAGAAAAGTTTCAGTAAGATTCTGACAGCTCTTTCATTGCTGAGAGCACAGATTAGTCACCCAGTAAAACAGCTGTGCTGGGTCAGACCACAGGTCCATTTAACCCAGGTTTCCTCATCTGGCAGACACCAGAGAGACTGCAGACAGATTACGGACTGAGTAATATCACATACGGTACGTCTCTAATACTCACCCTGCCTCTAAGCATCTGAAACTCAAGAGACTGAATGAGAAGCCACTCAGTACTTTTTTTTCCTCTGTGTTATGACTCATTACTTCATTCAAGAGATATTTGAATGAAGGCACATTCCAGAACACAATTCATGCCTTAATTTAAATACATAAATATTTCTCATTATTTTACTAACTACAGTTTGTTTGCTGTCAGATAAGTGCTTCAAATATTACAATTTGATATGACTATCTCCATTTTACAAACCAAGAATGAGGCGAAGATACATTAGGGGACTGGTTTATTTTTTCACTTAAGGCATATCAAATCAGATATTTAAGTATCTAACCTGGTGGTGTGTTCACTAAACAATGAACTCCTAGAGAGCTCAGTTCTGATTACAAGTATCCAAAAGCTCCAAGGTCTCCACTGAGAACCCCAAATAATGGAAAACTTTGGATTATGGGCCAGAGGATTTCACAGTGGTCAAAGTCTTAGAAGTACTGCTTAAATTGCTTTTTCCTCCTGAAGCAATCAACTTTAATAATTGTTGCACTTGGTAGGAAATTGTAAACATAGCTTTCCCTCCAAATGAGCATGTGTCAAACTGACAGTGAGATGAACACAAGTTTCCACACTGGAATTCTGGACCAGATCCTAGCAAAACCACTTCTAACCAAGAGAGGGAAGACAGTCTTCCCAGGTCAAAATTGGGCAGGATCTGAAGCAGATGTTTAAAAAACCCCCAATGCCAAACAACAAACAGTAGCACCAAATAACTACAAGTTATTCCTTTAGATATTAAAGCGCCTTTTTACCTCTAAGTGTCTCCTTTGGATTCAATGAAATACTTTTGTAAATGTAATTTTTTTTTTTTCCAAGTCATCCTAAGAAAATTATTTGTATGGAAAAAAGTCACCATAATTCTCCAATTTTGGCAAAGTTCAAAAGAACAACAACAACAACAAAGACAACACTGAGAAATTATTAGTCAATACCTCCAAACCTACTTAACATTTGACAAGCATGCTGCTATCCTAAATTTCCCTCCTTGTTACAGTTTTCACTACATACAAATCACTTTCCCACTTTTCCCAATATAATTCAGCAGAAACTCTACCTGAGTGTTTGAACCCAGCTTTTCAGATTTATGCAGGGAGCAATATCTTCATACTTCAACAGGGACTGAACATCAAATCGTACGATGCCTTCTGAAGCGTGCTAAAGAAAGAGTATATAACAATTATGCTTCTGTGCACTTATAACATCAGATGTGGATCATCTGATACATCCCTCAAAAATACAATACAAGAAATAAGTAAAAAAAGCAAAGAATTAGTAATACTGTGAGAATTTGAAAGTGTCACCAGCTTATGTCTATTTTACAACAGCAGATATACTGGGACTTGCAAGACTTTAAAGTGCCAAAACTGGGACTTGAGCAATTGGAGTTAAAGTCTAATTTACTTCCCCTCCCACTTAATTATGTACTTTGTACAGAACTGTACAAGTCACATTTTGGGCAGGGCTGGGTTTTGTTTGTGCATTTGTGATGACTGTCTTCAAATATTACATTCAATAAATACAAGTATTATTCATCTAGAATCTTAAATCAAGTATTTTATGGTGCTCCTGCTTAGGATTATTATTACAGAATAGGTTAACTTTGCAAAAAGGAAAAAATATTACATACACATGCGAGTGGTGGGCAAAATCATTTGAGAATATTTTTTCTAGCAGTATCCCATGACACTAGTGTATCACCACTAATAAAATTTATTTTATTACAGTTAAGGGTGCTCAAGAATGAAGGGCAAAATTATCTGTATTCTCTCATTTTTAACTCTCCATTATTCAGTTCATGTAATCCTCCTGGGGTGGGGAGAGCTGCTGTGCAAAACACCCTACCAGCTCTTTCCTCTTCCTGCTCTACTGTTTAGAGTTTTTTATTTCTTTTCCTTTTTTTCCCCCCTTACTGATTTATAATGCAAATGCATAGAAAAATATAATAAATAATGCTAATGGACATTTCTGTGGGACTGAACTCCTATTTGCCTATTTTTAGGAGAAAACATGAGCATCTCATGTACAAAAATCTTTTTAGACCTTCTAAATACAGGCAAGAAAAAAAGAAAAGGTTTTTTTAATATTTTGAGATAACATAGAACTTTAAAATAATTCAACATAATCACTCTGGAAAACTTACCATGTTTAGTTGAGGAGTAGCACAAAGTACACCGTGGAAAGAGATTGTGTAATTAATGCTAACATCACTAAGGCTTGCCCACCACCGAGCTACACAAAATTCAATGGTTTTTCCAGCCTGAGTAACAAAAGCACAAAGTTAGACCCCAGTCTCCCTCATCCCAAGAGAAAAAAAATGGGAGCATAGCTCAAAAAAAGACCTTTTATGTCCATTTTACTCCTACTGCATAGGTTTGTACAGTACCAAGACAGACATTACACTTGGTCCAGAAAACACAAGACAGCTCCAATAAAACAGTTTGGCTGATGACCGCATCAAAACAAGCCCCACAGAGAAAGGTACAGCTTTAAAAGATTATGTCTCCCTTTCCTATCCTTCAAACTAGGCAGACTAGGCACATATTAAACTCATAGATGTGCCCTAGAAAATACATATCAGAAAGAGACATCCCACTCTCTGCCTAAATAAGATGCCATGAAGCTTGGGAGGGCTGGGGTTTTCTGTTGTTCAGTTGGGGTTTTAGTAGTTGTGGTTATTGTTTGGGTGTGGTAACTAATGAGAAAATTCACAGTCCCCCACCCGACGTTTTCACAGAGGCTAAGGGACTGAAGAGCACAGAAATCACGACCACTCTTAGGCTTCAGAGCTATACAACTAAATTAACCAAAGCAGGGGACAAACTTGAGAAGTGGACTCTATCATCCACACCTCTGAACTGCTAGCTCACTCTGGCTCTGTTTTGGACTCAAGCTAGCCTTATTCCAGGTAAGCCTGCTGTGTCTAAGTGGTATCAGTGTGAGTCAGATATCACCTGGCTTTAGTATTTAGATGTATTTAGATGTTCCAGATCACCATATTAAGCACTAAAGGCAAGACAGACTGAGCTACACTTATCTAACAAGTCATAGCCTCTATTTGAAAGCGAAACAGACCGATTTCTATAAACAAGTACCAAAAAATTGAAGAGATTAACATGTATTATAAGGGTATTACCAAACAATTAAGAAACACTAGCAAGATATTAATAGATCTTTTAAAACTGAAAACCAGATGCATTCACTGTGGTAACAAATGTATAATTTCTTGGATTTGGGGTTTTTCTTTAGGGAAAAAAAAACTCCACAACAGAATGAGTGATGTTATACCACACTATACGTTACTTTCTCTTCCCCAGTACCACCCTAAGGTAACTTACTAAAACAGGAAAAGCTTCAGTCACTGATCCTTTCTCTGGTAAAGATGAAAATTTGTAGAATTCGTGACTTCTATATGCTTTTTGTTTCACTAGCTGAACAGCATGAAGCACAAACTTTGCAGTCACATCAGCAGAACATGAACATACTGTCACTTCTAGATTAAAGAAAAAAAATGAAGTTTAGTTTCAAGAGCCGACACTTTTGGAAGGAAAGCAGAGAATCAGGAGAAAAACACTAGTTTGACAAGTAGTTTGCAATTTAAGGAGTTACACAATACCCCAAGTGGCTCCATACATGAAGAATACTTATATAGACCCTTTAGGATTAAGGGAAACCAGCTAAATTCAGCAATCAGTTAAGAGAAACATGACTCAACTAAATGGTGAAAATATATCAGATGGTACAGATGTATAATCTGTACAGGACAGACTGCAGCTGAATTCCAAATTAAGAGTCTTATTATCACTAACTTCAGTTTAAATGAAAGATTCTTGAAAGGAGTATTAATTAGTCATCTCACACAGGAAGATGAGGGAGGAAAAGTTTTGGTTGGTTTTTGGGGGTTTTTGTGGTTTTTTTTTCTTACAGAATTATGAGCTACTTGCCCATTATGAAAAATCACATTTTCTTCATCATTCAACACTGCATCCATACACTTTAAAAACTAGGCAAACCTCAGAGAGTAATACTTTTCCATAAACATTTATTCAGTTATGGGCAATCACTCCTGATTGTATTTGCTGGTTTCTGGAAGACTGAGAATGGGGATTCTACGATATCAAAAACCATGAGATAACTCAAAATCATTCCTCCTTAAAAGCAAACAAATATTTTATGTATTCATGGGTGAAATCTTTCAGTTCTTATTCAGGCAGAACTCGGAATAATTTCAAAACAACTTCGTCAAGGCTGATAGATGCAATTTTTCTATTTAATGTGGTCATTTTCCTTACCAGCCCACGTAGCTCCCTGTGGGACATCAAAGAAGTGCCTTCGGATTTGACCAGGTTTAAAATGAACATCTGTGTATGTCAGGTCATAGCTTGATGATTCATCTACTCTGTATGCAAAAAAAAAAATAAAATATCACAAACAGTAATCATACAAGCTGTAAAGTCCTTCTTTTCTAAAAAAACAGAACTCCAGTTGACCTACACCTATGAGTATATTGACTGTTTCTTTGGTCAATGAGCCATAATTAATCTGTATTCTGATGGATCAGGAAGCTGCTGCCACTGTGGCTAAGCCCATCAGAACACCCCACCTTCTGGCTGCCAGGACCAAAACTACAAAAAAGGCACTGCTGTGTAAGTCTGCTACAAAAAACTTTTCAAATCTCTGCTCCCTTACCAACATTAGTAGTAAGTCCAGGAACTCCCAAGAGAAAGAAGGTGGTGAAATAAATGACAGCAATTAAAGAGGGTACAGAAAACTAAACGTAACTTCGAGAATCCAGATAAAGCCTGAATTTACTGACCTTGTTGGTATAACAACAGTTATTGGAACTCTGAACAGAGGGCCTGCATTAGGCATTGCTATATCATATCCACACACCTAACAAAATAAAATACAAACACTTAAAAAACTTCAGTCAAAATGTAATTATAGAAGACATCATTAAACTTAAAACCAGTTGCAGAGTATTTTGAACCTTTGTAGTTACCACTAAGAAAATAAGACCTTCATTTATAACCGCTGTCACCCTAGAGACAGTAAAACTGCAACATTCAAACAAAAAAAAATTAAAAATTACTTTTCACACTTTTACGCCTTTCAGTCTCTTCCCCAGAAGTTTAAGCTTTCAACCCACATTTCCTAGTCCCTATATCAAAAGCTCAACCTAGCTGCAACTTGGAATTAGTTCCTAACAGCCTTATTATTTTAATCCAGCTATTTTTGTTGTATAAAAAAATATTTTAATCCTCATTTTCCAGGATTATGTTTGAGAAAATAAAGTTCTATTTACTATGCATTTCACGACCAGGCTTTAAATACTATCTCTGAAAATTTGTTCCAACATCACTTTGTTAAAATATTCTTAGTGATACCACAGAAGACTTGCAACTCTCAGTATCTAAAGCAAGTTCTAAAAAAGCAAACTGTTATCTTCATTATGGTCAACTGCAATGCAATGTAAACATTTCAATGTTAATACAAGGTTTATTGGGATGAGGATGGAGGGGGCTGAAAAATATTTTTTGTTGGTAGGTTTCTTTTGCAGGGGTGAAAGCGGATGGTTGGGAGAGAAAAATGAGAAATTTACTTGCTTTTGTATCAAATTTGTCCAAATTTGAAAGTAGCTACTCAAAGTCAGCAAAATGCTTCTGCTGTAAACAGCCACTACCACACATTTTTGTCCCTCAACTTCCAAAAATGGGATGGGATAGAGGTAAGGAAACAAGATAACAGGTTGTATGACTGCACCCAAACAACTCCTCAAGGTAAAGGAAAATCTTGGGTCCATGTAAGACCATACAACATCACCACAAAAGCCAGGCCAGCACAGAAAGAGGGAAATACAAGACCTCATAAAAACACAAATCTACATCCTCAATAACAATACATGACTGAGCCAGATAGTCAAAGGTGAAAATATACATATATATTCCTTTGGATATAGTTTATATTTTCTATATGCTTTTACTTTTTAAACACAGATACTCAAAGTCCCATTGGCATGTGCTATGCAACATTGTATAGCGTAACTACTGCTGAACCTGTATAGTGAAGTGGTGTGGCAGTATTTTCTTGTCTACACAGCTTTTATTTCCTTAAAAATGACTTTTATATAAAGCTGATAGAGACCACATGAAAAGGAAAGGGCACACAACCTTGCTTACAACACCAATACTTCAATACCTCTGTATAATGCAGTCCTTCTCTCAGACCACGTGGATCCACACGAATATTTATGTGTCGACACTGGTTCATAAGCTCTAAATGACTAGGACACTGGACCCAGGGTGCATTTGAAGTTAAAGCTAAATGAATCTGAAGAGATATTCTTTCAGTGTTTTCTGTCAAGAAATATATTTTAAAAACAGATCAGTAACATAACTATGTTATCACATTCTACTGTAGGCGCGGTGTTTGCCATTAAAATGGCAAATGTAATAATAATAAATATGTAATAAAATGTAATAGGAACCAGTTTGTTAGGGCCCCTGGATATCAGATTCTCCACAAAGGACAGTGTTCTATATTTCTTTTTCTCAAGTAAAAACAGAATAGCAAGAGTGTACAGTATAAAGGTTTTACCCAACTTTCAAATTCTACACGCCCCACACCCCTGAAGCAATAAAACCTGACAAAGTCAAAGGTAGACTAATAAGCAACCCACAGTTGCTCACAACTGGGATAAACTTTACTGTACAAAGCCTTGCTTAATACAAAGAAATAAAAAAAAACAAGTGTACTGATTCTAAAGGTTATGCTAATTAACAAATTACATTACAGAGCAAACAAAGCAAGAGGTAAAGTCCATTAAAAAATTACTATGATAATCTAGTCTGACTTTGCAAACAGTCAATTTAGTCAATTTTGAAAATTAACTTCCACGTGAAAAAAGCTACAGGTTAAAGTACAGCTTCCAGAAAAGCTTCCAACTCTAGTTGAAATGTTTTAGTGATCAAAAACCATCTTTCTCCTGCTCTAAAGTTTAATGACACTTCGAAAAAAGTTTTCCATATTTCCTAGTCCTAATTAACCTGAGTTTAATCCTCACACATTTCATTACATCTTTGCAAAGCAGATAAAAAGCACTCTATTATCAGATGTAATTCTTTCACGGGTACTTGAGAAGCAATAAAAGCTCAAAGAACTTCAACAGAAAGACTCAGCAGATCAATCTCCCTTAACCTCTTACTACAGTTTCTCAAATTCAGTCTTGATGAAGACACCAGACAGTCCAGAATTAACAAACGGACAGTATGGAAGAAACACCATGCTAGAAGACATTACAAATGTCTACGTTTTCAGATTGTTCACTTCCTGCAGAAGAGCCTACTGTGCAATTATTTTATTTCTCCACGTCATACTGTAAGTTTAAAAAGCTCCCCTTGCAATGTGTCAAATAACTAAGTTACTCTAAGCCAGCAACCTGTCCTGATTCACACCCTTTTCTTCCCCTAAAACTCACCCTTTTTTCACGTGCCAACCTTCTTGGGTATCACTGGTTTTAGGAAAGGAATTCATCTCAGTAACAAGCTCTCACATTAATAATTTTTTTAATACAATGTAATTCAGTCTGAGTACCAATTTGTATTAAACAAAGCAGGGCAAAACAGTTTATGGAGAAAAGATAAATAAAAGACACGTTTATTTTGTTTTGCACAAGTTACTTTTACCCTGTTAGTAACTAACCAATGCCCCTATCAATTCCTGTATAGTCCTAGTTCCACAACTTTGCCCTAAATTTCTTCAGAACAAAGCGATCCCCTTTTTCAGTGAAAGGAAGCATGAAGCAATAAAATCCCTCAACACATGAAGTGCTGCTGTTTTAAGTCAGGAAGGAAGGAAAGTTGTTTAGCTGTGTGCCCTCACTTACCATGAAATTCAGTTGCATTTACTCTTTTTTCAGTACAGATTCCTATCACTCCTCATTATTGCAGGGTTAGGTTTTTTTGTTTAAAGATTACACCTCATTTCCCCACCTCCCCACTCCCTGCTTGCAAAAGCTCTTTCCTACCTGTATTCTCAGGAAAGACGGGTTCTATGCCAACCCCATGATCAGAAGGTGCAGCTATCTGGGCAGGATCTCTGAGGTAGATTCCACGGTTGCTGCCAACAGTAACTGTAAAGCCTATGTTACTTGTGAATGATGAATTCTGAATGAGGTAGTCATAGGCTTTATCAACCTGTTAGAGAACATATTCTAAATTAACAAGTTTCAACTTAATAGTAATTTGTGCATATTATTTTCAATCGGGTGTTCAGCAAGCATTCACGTGTGCTACCTGAGCCACACTGACTGCACCTTACATGATACTCAGTGTAGAAAATGAGGCAACGTTTTCAGTTTGCAACAGTCATACAGAGCACAGAAAGTCAAGAACATTATAAAAAACCAAAACAAATCTCCTTTGCTATAAATCCATCCAAAGATGCATAACAAAAGTTTTCTGAAATTACTTCAAAGAGGGCTTCAAAGGCGCAGACCTACTACACTAATTTAGGTGCCTCTCTCATATATGGAGCAACACTAGTTAAGGATTTAAACCTTCTATACAACACAAGAACTTGTGCAGTTCAAGGTACAAGCAACAAGAGATGTCCATATAAGTTTTATATATTGATATGAAATAAGAGCATCAGGTCATGAAATCCAGCCCTGGATTTATGTAAGCGAGCTGTCACAGTTAACTCAGATGACAAATTCACGTTTGTTTCAAAAGGACACTTCTACCTCACTTTCTGTTCTACTCCCATAATATTACATTCTCTTCTACTTCACAGTAGAATATAAGGCACTCTGAGACAAGTGGAAATACAACAGCCTTGGTCTCCCAGATCAGGGTTTTAACCACATTTTAACACGTTTTAAATCACAGCCTACTAAATTGTGAGATATCTATTTTTTCTGTGCCAGTTTTATATTTTATATGGCTGCAACTACTGTGGTATTCTATATCAAACTCTGTGTTACTTAAGTGCTTAGCAGACATTGCCTACTATGTTCTAGCATCTCCAGAATGTGAATTTACGGCTAAGCATTTAACATCTAGCACCTTTAAGCACGAGAACAAAATCTCAGTACTTCTATTTGGCTAGGATGGGAGCAACTGTAACAGCAGCAGCTCTTTAAGAACTGAAGCTTATGCACAGGGAGATTGTCATTCACTGTGCCTTCATCATACAAAGGAATGTATCATACAAAGTATGACTCCAAGCTACTTAGAAGTCTACAGGGTACAATGAACACTCAGACTTTTCAGTGCAGGCCCACAGCAAAGTCATCACACAACTGCAGACTGCAGCTGTACTGCTTTGTGAACCAACGTGGGCATCTCTCTATTTTCACTGCCCAGAACTTACAGTTCCAGCTTTTCTCCACAGACAAATCTCTCTCTGACAATAGCATGAACACATTTTTGGATATTAGAACAAATTATAGGCAACCAAATCCACATGCGGGTGACAAAACTCCAAATCCCCCTTTTATGTCCACATACCTTTTTGATCAGTCTAAGAATGTGTCTTATAAACACATTTATTCTACAGTAACTGCATGCAGAAACTGAAAGAGTCGCCTCATTCCTCCTCCCTCCCGCGACACTCCCCCCTTCTCCCTCAGTCAGATCTGAGAATCAAGTAGCATGGGAGCAAACTGAGTGAGGTCATCTAGAGAGCTCCTCATTTTTTGTGGGTTAGTTTACCACTGGCAGTTATGTATATTATGGTGCGTTTTTTTGCTGGCAAGTACCTGAATAATACCATGTCCTTGTGCAAATACTTCTATGTTTTCAGCTTTCACTGCAGTATTTTCTAAAGCTCTTCTGACAGAATGAACAGTGTAATGAATACCATTAGCTTTGAGTCCTGAAATTAAAAATAAGGGTATTACTGGATGCAACAAATATGTGAAAGTTTTTTCTGAGGAAAAAGTATCTAATTTCTTTCAGACTATGCATCTATATTTAACATTGTAGCACATTACCTGATAATACTAATGCAATGCCTCCACATGCATTGGGAGAAGACATGGATGTGCCATTCATGAGTTGTGTTCCCCGCAGAGTCCAGTTGGGAACAGAAGCAATAGCACCTCCTGGAGCACTGATACTTACTCCAAGGGCTCCATCAGTACTAGTGTTAAAACAGAATGGATGAAAGACAAATATTATTTTTCCTGCATGTTTTATCTTGAAATACACTTAAAAAAGTTATAGCTTTAGGGAATATTCACAAGTATTACTTCACTAAATCCATGAATCAATTACACTCAAGAAAAGCATGACACTAAGTAGCAATTTAAAATGTCACATTAATAATCAGCTATGCCTGTTTTACAGTAAAAGTTTTCTAAACTTCCACTCCTTCAATAATCCTCACCAGGCTTCAGTTTAGGTGGTAGAATATCAATATGTATTCTACATAGCCTATTTAAGTTATTTTCAAAGAACAGTAAAAGGGAAAGGAAGACTAAGTAAGATCCAAAATACAGATCTCTAATTTTGCATACTGTCACTTCGCAACCAGGTCAAATTCTGAATTACAATACAGAACCCAAGACAAGAAGAGCAAGGCGAGAAAACAAAAAAAACAAACAAAAAAAGGAATGTTAAGAGGTGGATCGGGATCAGCTAGGACAAAGTAACCTTTGTTCTTAAATATGCTTGGGCTGAAAAGAGAGCTAGTACCTACGGCACCGTTAAAGCAGAACCTAGTTTTCAACTCTACGAGTCAGGTATACTCCATCTTCTTTGCTCTGCACAGACAAAAATTGCACTGCATGAATAAAAACAGCAGTGTGCCTTAACTATTAAGTTCTGTGGAGAGATGGGGTATTTTAGGGTATTTGTATCCCACATTAACAGCTTCACATGTCTTAAATCTGCCTCAAATCAGAATACTCAGTATGACATTGCTGCTGTGAGCAGCCTGGTCTAGTTGAGGGTATCCCTGCTCACTGCAGGGGGGCTGGACTAGATGACGTTTGGAGGTCCCTTCCAGCCCTAGCCATTCTATGATTCTATGACACTGTAATGTAACATCTGGACCTATTTTATCACAGCCCTACCTAAACAACAGGTTCTCTATCACGACACCTCTGGCCAAGCAGTGCACAGTGTTACCTCCCTGAAAGTTTCTACTACTTTCTCTCAACAGATTGACCCCTTACCCCAAGTCTTCTCCAGCATAGCTTTAGGAACTCTCCAGTCACCTGCGTGTTGCTGCCTACACAAGGGGAATCCTCCTTTGGCCAAGACTTGGGCCTTTCAGCCAACATATGCTCATTCTGACTATTTTACTATGCAAAGTGACAAGCACACAAAATGTACTGTGATATGTATATATATATATATTTTTGTATGTATGTATATCAGTAATAGTTACAAATCTTTCTCCCTTTGTCAGCTGAAGGCAGAGACCACTTTTCTGTTTTCCCTACATGACATATGACAATTCTACATAAATACACTTGCCTGTAAATATACAGACACCATGACTGTTAAAGACCAATGCTAACAGGGAAGTATTTGCTATGATCCTTGGTTTATTTACTGGTTACAATCTCAAGCTATGTTTTTTTATTTTTTCCTTCACTCCATGCTATTGTAGGCTAAACTACAAAAGACAGTAACAGTATACACTATACAAGACAGTATACAGTAACCCCATGACTCACAAAAACAATTCCAAAGTCTAAACACAGACAAGAACTCAGGAACAGACACTATTTTTTTTTTCTTCTTTTGTCTACCACATTAGCATCAAATGTTTCTGAGGCATGAAAGAAAACAAAACAATCAAAAAAAAAAACCCAAACCAAAAAGAAGAAAGAAAAAGAAAGAGACATTTTCCTTGCCTCTAAATTTTCTTACATAGATCTTTGAGATAACTTTCTATACTAACACCTCTACTGGACTCAAGCAGAAACCTTCAGCAAGTTGTCATCACAGCAATGTCACTGAAGCCAGAAGTAACACCACTGCAATAACAGTACTACTTTTACTCTTCAACACTAAAAGAACAGTTAACTTCACCATGCTTAATCTAATGCAACTTCACCACACTTAATCTAGAGCAGCTCAGAACTCCTCCCCCTGGAGTTCTAGTGTCTGACATACAAATGCCTTCTAAAAATAGCAGGCTACTTACATTCTTCCCATGCTTTTTGAATACTTTTATTCTGGTATTAATGACCAGTTTTTAAATGTTGAATTACATAATCTGAACCCCAAAGCAATTAATGTTTTCTTTTAGTGTAACCTACCTAGGCCCTCTGGATGACCAAGTATATTGATTTGCTGGCAGTTTTTCTCTTAAAGAGTATTCAGCAACCATCATGTCAGGGGATACATAGGCACCAACACCTGTAAGAAACATTCAAGCAATTTAGACGTGCGATGAATTTTTATTACAAGCAAAAATAAAATATATCTGTGTTTCAAACTCATTACAAGAAGAATTTTAGCTTATCATTTAAAAATGGAACCACACATTCTCATTCCCATCAAATCCAGATATTTTTACAAAGCCAGTGAGTAGCAGCATGCTATACAGTAACAACACTGATCGTCATACTGTATAATACGAAACATTATGTAAACCTTAAAGTTTAATTTTTATTCAACTGGAATAATATGCATTCACCTTCTGCATTCCTTTGAAATTTTTTAGATTTAGTTCAGTAATCAGCTGGTGATCTCAGACGTGTAACAAGTGCAAAGCTTGAAAAGATAGAAGCTAAATACTGTCAAAACCTTTTTTCAAAACAAATTATTTACCTATTACACTAGATGTAGTTCCACCTGGACATCCTACTGTAGAAAGGCAAGGGCCATTATTTCCTGCACTTGAAACATAGATAACATTGTGTTTCCACACTGCTTCATTAATTACTTCACAAATTCTCCTGATAGAAGAAAGAAAAAAAACAATATTAATGAACAAAATTCTTTCTTCCCAAAGGGAAAATTCCCTTTCCTAGTAGAATCTCTGTAACTAGCCACAGAACAAGGAATATTATTGTGAAGCCTGCTTCCCACACCTTGCAGAGGTGGTTCCAGTACAGAAACTGACCACAAAGAATATCTTCTGGTTTTAAAAAGGAGTAACATTTATGTAACAATATCAGGTCTTCAAAAAACCCCCACAGATCACGTGGTATTCCAACTACAAAAATTCCTTATTATTCTGAAGTATTCTTTCTATTATAAATCAACAGCACTTTCAATAGGTTTACTTAACTTTTGAAGATAGTTAAAAATGTAAACTGCCCCAGTTTTATGTATATGAAACATTTGGGCCTGGACACTTCATTCTTACTGGCAGTTCATTTAGACAAAGCTCATCAAATGTAATTCTGCTTCTGTGATATTAAAATACTTTATATTAACCACGGTAGTACTCACCCAGAATTTGGCCAGTGTGTTGCCTCTCCATAGCTATAGTTGACAAGATCACATTTGTATTTTATTGCTTCTATCATCTATTAAAGTAAAAATAAAAGCCAAAATACACACTAGTTGTAGAGTAAGTCACTTAAGGAATAGTAAAAAACATCTGCCTAAACTGACCTGCTAGAGATCTAAGAGAAAGGGATCAATTTCTTTTGACTCTACAAAAGAAAATAATTAAATTTACTTCAATCAGTTACTTAAGTGGTATTCTCCCAGTGAATAAACAGAAAAAAAACCAACCAACCAACCCACACCCTGAATGGTCTTATTCTTGACATGTTCCACACAATAAATTAAGACATTATTCTAAGACAAAACTGCAACATTAGTATAGTCTCAAATATCTGTCCTCAATAACATAAAATTCTCTTCTCCTGGGTAGGATGGTTTAACTCCATAAAGTCACAAAAACATTATTGTTCACATTCATGTTGCTATAGCAAGTCATTCTATAGAGCACACACAATTTTCTATTTTCAGTTCTTTTTCTTGTGTAAAATTTTTCCCCATCAACTCACTACATGAGAATGGTCTTGGGCCTTTCATCATTAAAAAGGAATGATTTTTTCCTCACTCTTAGGAAACATATTTGAAACAAATTCAGTCATGTGGGTAGATACTAGTCTCTCTTCTAGATTTAAGTATTTCATAGTTATCTATACAGCTATAAAAAAAATACACTCACAACACAAAATAAGGAATTTTAAGGAAGCATGCAAGTAACTCAGCCCATATATCAAGGCAGATGGCCACACTGCAACTCTATCAGTCTGAAAAACCCTGTGCTTGTTTTATATTAAAACATTAGTCTTGAGATATGTTTTGAACTATATTTTCATTGGTTTTGACTGCTGGGTTTTGGGTTTTTTTTAATTTGCTTTGGATTTTTTTTTTTTTTTTGGGTGGGGACATTGTTTATTTCTTGTTGTTGCTCCTGGGAGTATTTTAGAACCAAAAAACCCACACCGTATAAGCAAGTGAAGCAGAAACTGTTCCACAATATTCTACAATAAAGTCACACTGCTGAGAGTAATCATTTATTCAGAGAAATACTCACAGCTCTTATTAGACCAGTGCCAGTTTCCATCGTACTTAGTCTCGTATCGCCAATCTTGATTGCAAGAATCTGAGCTCCAGGAGCCACCCCATTTCGTTCTGGTTCTTCTGGAAAGTATCCAGCTGCAATACTAGCCACGTGTGTCCCATGTGCTCCTGAGCAAATGAAAAGTTGTATCACTGTATGTTTAGTGAACTTCATTTATAACAACTTAATACACTACAGCTCAATAAATCTTCACTTACTGAGCTATAAATTTATAAATCCAGTTGGCGGCCGGTCACAAGTGCTGTTCCCCAGTGCTCAGTACTGGGGCCAGTTCTGTTTAATATCTTTATCAATGACCTGGGTGAGGGGATCGAGAGCATCCTCAGTAAGTTGAAGGTAAGAAGTCTCTACAGCAGGATCTGGACAGGCTCGATCGATGGGCCAAGGCCAATGGTATGAGGTTCAAGAAGGCGAAGTGCTGGGTCCTGCACTTGGATCACAACAACCCCAGGCGACGCTACAGGCTTGGGGAAGAGTGGCTGGAAAGCTGCCCAGCAGAAAAGGACCTGGAGTTGTTGGTCAACAGCCAGCTGAATGTGAGCCAGCATTGTGCCCAGGTGGCCAAGAAAACCAACAGTATCCTGGCCTACATCAGAAATAGCACAGCCAGTAGGACTAGAGGAGTGACTGTTTCCACATACTGGGCACTGGTGAGACCACATCTTGAATACTGGGTTCAGTTTTAGACCACACACTCCAGAAAGGACATGGAGGTGCTGGAGCACATCCAAAGAAGGGCACAAAGAAAGTCCTGTGAAGAGTAGCTGAAGGAACTGGGGTTGTTTACCATGGAGAAAAGAGGCTGAAGGGGAGACCTTATCACACTCTCCAACTACCTGAAAGAAGGTTGTAGCCAGGTGGCAGTTGGTGAGTTCTCCCAAGTAACAAGCAACAGGACAAGAGGAAATGGCCTCAAGTTGCACCAGGGGAGGCTTACATCAGGTATTAGAAAAAATTCATCACCAAAACGGTTTCAAAGCACTAGAAAAGGCTGCCCAGGGAAGTGGTAGCGTCACCATCCCTGGAGGTATTTAAAACGTGTAGATGTGGAACTTAGGCACATGGTTTAGTGATAGACTTGGTACTGTTAGGTTAATGGTTGGACTCAATCTCAAGGATCTTTTCCAATCTAAACGACTCTGTGATTCTATAAAAATGAGCCCAGGGTTCAAATCACTTTAATAAATGCATCTAGTTCCAACCCCCAGCCACAGGAAGGGACAAGTCTACTAGAGGGGGGAGGTGTTCAGCGGGACATACATCCCAAGTATCAGAATCAGGACCCAATACAAATTGCTGCTTCCCATGATAACTCCTCAGCAGCAAAATTTTCTTAACATTACTTTTATTTACCTCCACTTGTCACAATGGAAAGAAGGTTTCCCTCATCATATATATTCACAGAATAATTCAGCATCTCAGATGTTCCAAAAGATCCATATTCCTGAGCTTCTTTGTAGGTTCTCAGCACTGTACAGCTAGTTAAGTCACCACTCTCACTTGTATCTATGCAGGCCCTGTGGACAAAACCAAAGAAAGGACAATTTCCCAGCTGCTGTAAACTTTAGGTTACCCCCACCTGCCCTCCCTAATCTCTTCCAGCAAAAAGTACCATAAAAACTTCAAGAGATCTGGTTCTGCATTTATGGCATCTTCTTTAAGTCAAAATCTGTAAACCTGGTTATTTACACTTAGATTCAGAAATGGCAAAGATGTCCAAATAAACTGATTTTCAAATTGAAATATATCTGTCTTTGAAAAGCGAGTATATGGAAATTCAGACAATTTCTTCAAGGAAGAAATTCTATTAAAGCTAGCTGTTCAGTGCTGGTATACAAACATTTGAGGTCCTGCCCACTTGTTTTGCACAATGAGTATTATCAGTCAAGAAAGTGCCATATTACATCCTGCAGTTTGTGCAAAAACTTCTGTTTTGGTTGTGTCGCCTCCCCCCCCCCCTTCTTTTTTTTCCTTCCCCCTATCACCAATAGATAGATACTCAAAGCAAGTTTACTCTGCTTCAGAGGAAAGTCCCACAAGCTTATACTTTATAACATGCTATCTTTAGTCAGACTTCATTCTACCACATCTTCATTTGGGATTGGAACTTTGGCATGAAACTCAAGTAATATAGCAGGATTGTTTTAAAGCAAACGTTATTTAAGACATCTCTAAAGATGGTATGTTTAAAAGTTAATACAGTCTTCAATGTAAGCTGTTGTTTCATGTGTAGAGCAAGCTGTGTTAGACAAGTTTAGGCATTTACCTCCAGGTCTCACCATCGTACCATACTAGACAATCATATACTGGGCCAGGATCACTATATTTCTTCTCAAAAGAATTCAACAGTTCCACTTGATTTTGAAGTTCTTCCTTTATTAGCTTATTTACCTAAGTAAGGCAACCAAAGTACAGTTACAAGTATTTCCAAAATTATTACAAGCTAGGTAATCCTAGATTCCTTTCTGACGCTACACATTTGTTCTGTTACTTCATCAGGAATGTAAGGAGTCACAAACATCTAGAAGTTCAATAGTCTTCAACAGTGCATTATTTATTTTTGACCTATTATACTATACGGAAATTTCCAATTTCTGTAATTGTGACTTTTTTAATAGACTGTTAAATGATACAGAAGTGACAGAGGCTAATACTTCACTGAAATAGTACATAGTTTACAAAAGAAAGGATACGTTTAGAAGATTACAACTTTGAACACAGAAGGATTACAGCCTCAGAAAAAGAGCTTATTAAATTAAAAATAGAACTTACAAAAAATATGGTATGAAGTATTTGAAGTAATACCATTTTCATATTTGACAAGTTTCAAAAGTTAACAACACTAAGCAAATCAAATAATCCTCCATATACAGACTTTTAAAATCAATCAGAAGATATACTGTTATCTGCCAAAATAAGTATTGTTACTTCACTAATCTAATAAAATATTTTAATCCTCTCAGCCAGTAATAAAGTTGTTGCAAACAAGTTTATAAATTTATTTAGACTTATACTAACCTGGGAGGGAGAGCTATGAGCAGCATCAAATTCTTCTTGTTTCCTACAGGCCTCTGCTAGACTCAGTCTGTGAATAGGATCCCAGAGCTTTTCCTTCCGTTCTTTCTGTAAAATAAACCCAGGTTCCTCAAAATATTGACAAATAAATATGTCAAAGTACGACAACTACAAAAATAATAGGAAAATTCTGATTTGAGACACAGTATCTGAAAGACTTCAATACAATACTATAAACAAACATCAACTGCTACACAGAAAAAGAAATGGGTATCAGGAATTTTTAGATTTTTGTCTCAATGAACCACTCTGAGAAGGACCATTGGGCCACCTACTCTTATTTTTAAAAATCAGAGAAGAAATGGACCATGTCAAAAATAAACAGACTTGAGCGAGAGTAAAGCTCAAGTGCTGGCTATCAGCCTACATGTGACAGCAAATCACATACCGTAGCTTCCTAGATACACTTAACTATCAGAACAGTGAAAAATGACCATACATCAGAAGCAAAATGGAATTCCTTACCTGAATCCTCTCCTTAAGAGCTTTAGGATAGATATCATAGCCATTTTTTATGCCAATGTGGTATCTGCCTGAAGGATTTACCCAGTTTGCTGGAATCTACAGAAAAGTATATTCAGAAATGGGTTAAAGTAATGGCATAAAAATCAACACTGTAAGCGAGCTTGCAAATATCACCAATTTAATTCCCTGTCTTCTTAGCAGTAACTACTGCACTAAGTTTCAACCACAGGACATGGCAACTTCAATCCAGTTCCAAAGGAATCTGTATCAACTCATGTGACACTGCCATTGACCATCTTTAAGTATCAGTTGCCCTGATACCCTATTTTTAAAACATACAGTGACTTTATTGGGTAAAGGTCTGGGGAAATAACAGCACCACAAATGAAAAGAAGCACCCTAGCATGAAGGGGTGGTATTGTTAGAGGTCAAGGCAAACATCTGAATGTCTAATTTCATAATTTACTGCAGTTTAGACTCTCAGTATATCAAATTCGCTATTCCTAGTAACAACAGCAAGAGAGCAGATTCACCCTTACAATCATATTCTGTGCAAAATTCAGAAGAAAGCTGATAGCATGGAGAGATTCAAAGATTTGATGCTCCCATATCACCTCATCAATCTAAGCAGTCTACCAAGAACATGTCCATAATACCAGTAGTTCTATGTAGCCGAGACCTCTACGAGATCTCATCATATCCTTTCTGAAAACCCTATGCCATTTCTGTTCTGCTAACTGTGAGAATACAGTGAGCCTACAGTGAAGAACTCACAGATTTTTCAGTCTCTGTAACTATTTACCACAAGCTTAACATAATTTCTCTTGTAGTTTATACAAATGTGTAGAATTAGCACATTTCAAGACAGAACCGTGTCTGATATTTTTAAAGCATATTAGTATGTTTTCCTCAGCCAATTTCTAAAACTATCAGATGCTGATTTGAAAAGAAAGTAATTAAATGACTATCAAGCTCCCCAACAAAACTGTACACATTCCCATTCAGCTATGAAGAACATTCAATATAAAGACATATGGAAAGTAAAATAAATGTCATGCAATCTGGATGAAGATGAGCAAATGTAGTATGAGTTTTGGATAAGGAAGTTCTGCAGAAATCAAAATAGGTGGCAAATTTTCTGTTAAACAAGAAAAGAGATGCCCAGTGGTGTGTCTGTACAACCAAATACTGACCTTTAAAGTTCTTCCAGAAAGACCAGTGATTTCCCCATCTTTAGGTTCTACAATGGTACATGTAGTTACATCACCACTGCCTGTTGTATCAATTATATCAACTATCTTGGGTTTCCCATCAGTTGTAATCTGAAAATATGAGCACAGAAAAACTGAAAATGCATTTGATTACCTTTTAGCATATAAATGAGGATTTTCTTTATTTTGGTTAATAAAATTATCAACTAACTTTCTTAAGCACCCAACCTTTAACTGAAGGACAAAAGCCCAACTTGAAATTAGTTAAATATTCAATGAACTAAAAGCAAGGTGTTGATCTTTCTAGTTTATGCAAATTCATTAACTCATTTCTAAAAAATGATTTAGAAAACAAGAAAAAAAAATTGTATCAATAAAGCACAGGAGCATCAATTTAAAACCGAGACTAAATTTGCAAAACCATTTGCAAAAACTACTATTTGGGTTCAAATGATTTGCTGAATTGCTTACATCCCACCATTCTGGCCAAATTTAACAGCAATGCATGCACAACTCTAACAAAATGAAAGGTACTAAAGTACAAGCACTCACAAGCTTAAGTCTCCTAACTGAGCTTAAACCTAAACAGAATACAAATCGCCATCATCTTATTTGTCCTGTTTCAAGGATCCCACTTCATGTTTTAATCAATATGAAGTGTTAGGAGCTACAGCTATACAGATCTAATACTGTATAAGGAGAATTTTTACCAGGGTGAGGAGAAAGAGAGCTGACTAGCTAAAAAGAGTTTGATTATAAATTCAAAGTCTTCTCAAATTAACCGAAAACTAGCCCTAATAGACTTCACAGTAGTTGCAGACAACTAAACAACATCAAAAAAGAAACCAGTAACCTACCTCAAGTTTCTGTCTACTAGAGAAACCTCCTACACAATCACCAAGACTATGATTAATATTTTTATTACTTTTTTTATCATTTAGCAAAAATATTCAACATTATCTTGTAGTAAAATGCTTCTTCTAGTAGGTGTTCTATGAGTTTATCCAGCAAATCAACGATACTCCATATACAATAGTATTTGCTTGAAGGGCAATACGAATTCAGAGGGCTGGAACACCTCTCCAATGAGGACAGGCTGAGAGAGTTGGGGTTGTTCAGTCTGGAGAAGAGAAGGCTCCAGGAGACCTTATTGTGGCTTTTCAATACTTAAAGGGGGCTTATAAGACAGACAGGGACAGACTTAATAGAACTTGTAGTGATAGAATGAGGTGTAATCATTTTAAATTAAAAGAGGGCATATTTAGACTAGAGAAGGAAGAATTGTCTTCCCCATAAGGGTGGTGAAACACAGCCACAGATTGCCCAGAGAGGTGGTAGAAGCCCCACCCTTGGAAGCATTCAAGGTCAGGTTGGATGGTGCCCTGAGCAATCTGATCTAGTTAAAGATGTTCCTGCTCACAGCACCGGGGTTGGACTAGATGACCTTTAAAGGTCCCTTTCAATCCAAACCATTCTATGACTCTATGAATTGGCCATACGCACCTATTTTTAGAGTTCTACCTTAAAGTTAGATTTTTAAAAAAGTAAAAAGAAATCAATATTCTTCCCCAAATCTCCTATACACTAACTACACTGAAAATGAAAAAAGCTTCTTGTTCAGAAAAAAGTAGCAACATTTGTTGTTTTCTAACATTTAAATATTTTGTATTGTTGCCTTTATCAATAATTTTGATGCTAAACATAACATATATGGCAGGCAGTTGTGCCCAAATCACGCTTTGGAGTTGTGAACTCAGCTGCTGGAAGTTAACAGCATGATCAAGCTGTTTCATAAAAATCACTCTGTTGCTGCCAAAAAGACAATAAGAAGGGTCAAGCTTTTATCACACCTTAACAAATAAGGATATATACTTCCAAGGTCTCAAATTCTCATGGTTCAAAAAAACTCAAATCAACAAAACACCCAAAACTAAACCCAACACACAATCACCACCCTCAAAAAAACCAACACCTCAACAAAAAACCAACCCAAACAGAAAAATAACAAGCAAACTCCCCTCCCAAACAGAAGGAGGTTTAAAGAGCTGAAGCGGGGCGGGGGGGGGGCAGAATAATTAATTCCCCAGAAGGTAAGAAATACTGCTTTTGAAGAGACTTGTTAAGGAAAAATTTCCATTAGACTGTTACTCTGGTTCATGGAAATTCGTGTTCAGTTAAGAAAATCATTAAAGCATGTTAACCTGGTAAAACATCTACTCAACAGCAGTTACACAGGAGTGAAAATTTACTCGCAAAACAGAGTGCATGGGCACTCAAACCACATAATTTCCTAGCACTTGTAATTAATGCCTTCAAATGCCACTCTCCACTCACAGAAAAGTCAAGAGCTGCTCCAATAATAAAGCAAGGGAAAGCCAAACCTAGGATTATCAGAATCAGACATTTTTCAATATGCCTCTAACCAAAGTAAACTATTCAGTGACCAAAGCACAAGAAAAGGATGAAAATGTAATCCAAGGTGACCTGTTTGAAGTAGCCAAGTTATACGGCAACAGGTGGCCAGAACACAGATTTATGGTGTAGCAAGCTTGGGTAGTTGTAAAAGTTGTCTCCAAGCCAGGAAGACAATGTGCAACTCCTGTTCCATACGGCTCTCTGCCTCCTGGCTGCAAAACAGGTCCACACATGCACGTGAGTTTGTACAATTAGAATCAACAAAACAGAGCCTTTCGGTCAGACACAAGAAACTGAGAGTTTCAGATGCAAAGATCCACGGTTCAGTTGTTAACGGCAGTGATCCAGACAGGTTCACGGTCATTTAGTGCAAGTAACTGATATGGCTTCTGCTGACATGAGCCATTGTTTGGCATGCTGCCCACCAGTAGTAATGCTACAGTGAGACTCATGAGTTCAGTTGGGTTTTGGTTTTCAAGTCTTTTCACTCTGAGGGGGGTGGTAAAAAAAAAAAGTGAACTTGATCAATTCCCTTGTGTGAACAGAGAAATCCTGAAGTAGTGAATTTATTACAGACTGAAGGTATGTCTTTGTGCCCTTTGCAATAAAATTTTAAAAATTAATAACTTCCATACAATAAAAAATATTTTGTAGAGTTTTTATAACAAAATCCCCAATCCTACATTTAATATCATAGTTTGCCTACAGTCATTTGAAAAAATAAGTAGTTTACTATTCTGTAACTGAAAATTATTTTGTTGTTTATACATTTTAGTTCAAAGTCTGAAAAACCTACTTTTGTGTTAGCTCTGACTTCATAAAACAAATAAATTAGTGAGTTGAGCACATAAAAAAATTAAAAAATTAAAATCCATTTATCTGCATAATCCTGGCAGCTGATCAGTATAATAGAAGTAGAGGAGCACCAGCATCTGTGACAATCCCAAATTAAAAGGCAAAGCCAGATGCATCTCAGCATGTTTTTGCCAGACTATACAATGTTACTGATTCCAATTGACAGCTATTGCAGCAACAAGAGTTGAACAAGTTCTTCAGCACTTTAGTCACAGGACAGCTGATCATCATCACCACAAATAAAATAATTTCCAAGCGATTTTTTATTTTTTCACCTCAGTGCTGTAAAGAAAGTAAAACCAAACTAGTTGCTACTGCTGAAAGGTCATCTCCTAAAAGCACAAGCTAATCTTAGTAAATAATAATTAGAATAGGTACTTCACGAAAGAAGCAAGATTGCAAGCAGCAGATAACTCTTACCTATCACAAAACATAACAAGAATTGACAACAGCAACGGGGAAAGGACAGGGTGGGGTTGAACAAAGACTATACGTACATAGCCCAACACTCCACTAAACATACTTTATCTGCCCACCTAAAATTTCATCAGTTGTTGTGCCTTAATGAGGAATTGCAAGCCATGACTTGGTAGTTAACAATAGAAAACAGAATCTACCAAGAGGGCTGGGAGGGGAAAAAATTAGCATGAAAGGAGCTGACAAACTGAACTTTACAGTTGGCATCAACAGGTGGAGTGTAAAGCAATGGAAGATGAGGTGAAAAGAGTTCCCTAGAGGGCACTGGCTATGAAAGATACAGAGAAAAAAAGGAAAGTACGTACAAGTTAGAGTAATACTTTGTGTAGCAAAGCAAGCCAAACTACTAGAAAATTAAAATCAGTGTAAGAAAGTTTGTTAAGCCCAGTAACTGTTCTCTTTATTGCAGCAAGTATGCAGGGAAGAATATAAATGTAGGTGGTACTTCCTTGTTATACTCTGTCCCCAAGTCTTTTTGTCCCTCTGCAAGCAATTGTATGCCATGATGGCATCAGTGTTTACAAAGTATAATATCAATAAGCAAAGGAACCCATCCAGGAAAGAGAGACTAGGGAGAAGCAAAACATGAACTGTTTTGTTTTGACTAAAAAGGCCTATATTTAAAACAGGGTGGCTCATTTTGGCCTGCAATCATTACTGACACTAACTTGAACTCCAAGTTGTAATACCTATTCACCTTGCTTACATATAATCCTTCTATTCCTTCTAAGCAATTGACTCAATCTTCATAGTTCTAACTCCGTGCCAGGCCAAGAACTTACAATAAGACTGACAGTAAGAAAAAGCAGCAGCAGAGAAGACAGAGGCATAAAAGTAAATAAAATAAAACTTGTCCCAAGACTAGAAACTACTTGTTGCAATACAACTATGCTGTCTTGCTGTCTATGCACAGGACAGTCTCTTATTCCATGGAAACCAAATATAAACTGCACAGTATTCCATAGAATGAGGACATCCTCGTGCTGTAAAGAAACAAAAACAAAAACCCACTTACAAAGCTATTCCACAGACGGTGCACTGTCATCTTTATAATTTTCCCTGTACTCTGCAATAAACCTCCTCCTTCTGAAGCTTAGCAAGGAGCCTAAGTCAGGTGTATTGAATGGGCAGCGTGGAAGGAGCACATGGCGTCTTTACATGTTTCACTAACATCCCTGCAAACTCACTCTCATCCACTGGAAGATGAATTCTACACTCCAACCTCCAAAGTGCTCTATAAATGTTTTCCTTCACTAACTGAAATTTTATCCTCCACAAGGAAAACAGGTTGAAGAAAATTGGTATGGTCAACACTGTGACCATGAGGGTTCATAGGTATCCTTTCTGAGCCTTGGGTTAAGTACCTTGGAACAAAGCTTCCCTCCACTGATCATAAACTCATGTGTTTTTTTTCAGGTTGACCACTCCTCATTTATAACCTCTAGCAAGTCTGGGGTTTTGCTTTCGTATGTGAAATTTCAGAAGTAGGCCCATACCATTTATACACACATCTTCCTAATTGTCTTTTATTATTTTCTGGTCTGGCGATGGTATTATCTTGTTTGCTTTTTGGCTACCTTTCTTTGAGGTTCACAATTACTTTTCCACTCACCCACAACTTTTTGCCAAAAGCACCAGTCTCATTCCAGCTTAAATCAATCAAAGTTACAGCTGTCCAGTCCCTCCTACGACTCTAGCTGTCCTCTTCACTCATCCCTTCACTTAACCGAATCCCGTAAGAAGCAATTTCAGAACAGTGAACTAAAGATCTGCCAGGGTTAGGTCCCTGAACTTAGGTCACTTGGGAATAAAAACTGTGCCTGTGCCAAAGAAAGGGCAGAAACTAACACAGGCCACGGGCTTTGTTAAAAAAATAAAGGATACAGTATCCAAGCGAGTTGCATACAAGTCTCTCTGAATCATTTCTGAGGGGTTCCTTTGCCAGATCTCAGAGAAAACATGTTGATGAGAAGTTAGAAGCAGTAGCCACACGGAAGGCCATGTACAAACTTACCCGATCAGGAAATGTTAAGAGACAAGAGTTAAGAGAAAGTGCTGAGAAATGCCAAAATTAAAGTCACATACAAATTTAGGAAACCGAGATGATAACAGCAAACGCTGGGGCTACAAAGCCAGCAGATGAAAAAAAAAAAAAAAGCTGGCAGAACCAAATTTGATACAGATTGTTACTGCAATACAACACATGAAAAATACACCGAGAAAGAGATGTGCAAATTTTGCCAGAAATACACTTTCATGTAAAATCATGTAAAAGATCTAAGCGGCCGTTTGTAGCCTCAAGCTGCTCCCTGTTGAAGTAGTGCTAAAGTTTAACACAAAGTATCCTGGTATAATGAGTTCTACGTGAAACGAGGCAGACAAAAAAAGATTTAAGTACCATAAAACGTCTGCGAATGGCTTAAAAAGAGGATCATTACAGAAACCCCCCAAGTTCCCGGTGTGGAGCCCCTGCCTACAGGATTCCTCCGCCCTCCCGCAGCAGAGCCCACTCTCATGTCGGCTTAGCGGGAACTGTGAGCAAACGAACAACGACGAGTCCCCAGGACAGCCCATCAGGGACCTCTCCCGCTCTCGCCGACACCTCGGGCAGCCCGGCCCCCATGGCCGCTCCCGGACGAACACCCGGGCCCCATGCTCATCCCCATCCCCCGGGGGAGCGCGGCCGCCACTCGCCACAACGCCTCGGGGGCAGCCCGGCAGGGCCCGGGGCACCCCACGCCGCCGGTTCCCACCGTGCCCCGAGGGCCACCCTGCGCCGTGACTCAGGGCCGCCGCCGGGGGTGGCTCCTCCCCACTGCCCGCTACCTGCATGCCCGGCGCCCCCGGGTCCACGCCGGTGTCCAGCACAGCCAGCAGCACCCCTCGGCCGTCGAAGTCAGGAAAACGGGCGAGAAAAGCGGCGGCGCCGGTCTCCTTCTTGGGCAGGAGGCCGTGGAAAGGGAACGGCTCCTCCGCAGCGGCCGCCATGGCGAGAGGTGGGACGGGGCCGCGTACGCCCAGAGCGCGGCCCGCGGCAGCAGCTGCGGGGGCAAGAAAGCGGACGGGCGAGGCCAAGGGGTGGCGCATGCGCGGCGCCGCCCCGCCAATCCGCGGACGGGTGCACCCTCTCGCGGCCCGCGGCGCGAGAGCGCCAGTGCTAAACCGACCAATACGACCGCGCGGTGGGCTGGCGCTCGCGCTGGAGCTGGCGGGGCCAGCGGAGGAAGCAGCCAATCAAAGAAGGGACACTCTCCACGTGCCGGAACCCGGGGCGGGAACAGGGCGTGCCGTGCCGCGCAGGGCGGTGCGAGGCGCGTGGGCCCGGAGCGGCCACGTCCCGCCAGCGGAGGGAGGGGGGGCCGCCTGGCAGCGGAGGGAGCCGCGGCCGCCTGGCAGCGGAGGGAGCCGCCTCCCTGAGGGGCCGGCGCAGACCGTCGAGCGCCGAGGGAGCCGTCGAGTCCCGCTTCCCGGGGGGCCGAAAGGCCGCGGCCTCCTCGAGGGGTCGGTCGCGCCCCAGGGCCGCTGTCCGGCCGCGGCCTGCGGCGGTAGGGGGTGGCCTCCCTCCCTCCCTCCCTCAGGCACCGTTGAGGGGACGTGCCAGTGCTGCGGCGCGAAATCTGCCAATCGGATACAGAATCGATGTGCAAACGTTCCCTTGTGGTGTTTTGTTTTGTTGTCAGTTACTCTTTTGGTGGTCCATTGTCTGGTGGAAAACCGCGTGATGTGGTTGCAGTGCCTGCAGGAGCGCTGCCTGCCCGTTACTGTGGCCTGACACGGCTTTGGTAACGCCTTGCACAGCAGTTTGGTGCTTGTGCAACTGCTCAGCAAAGATAATGCATAAATCCGGCCGAAAGGCTACGGCGAGCTCCGAATGACATTTTGGGTGAAGTAATTAGGGGAAAATCTCAACTTCGAAGAGGGGTTTTAAAGTTAGTCTCTAGATTTCACCATCACATATGAACTTGCAAAGAAAGATGAACTGTTGAGTATCTGAAAGTAAATACAGAGAACTTTTAAAAACATGTCTTTTTTGTAGTGCCTGATGTGTGGCTTTTTAACCATTTTAACCAGCAGTAGGGGTACAGACTGTTTGGTTACTTGACTTTGTCAGACCTAAGTTTCTTGTTCAGAGAGATGCTGAGAGAAAAAGGTGAAATTTGGCTGGATTTTAACATTTTTTAGCATGTTCATTGTGAAGCAAACGGGATTTTGGCTTTTGAGAATTTTGTTTAGTAGATCTGATGAGATTATTACTGAATGTTTGTCACCTGTTAGCCTTCATTGAACTAAATCTGGCATTTGTTCTTAGCAGAAATGTGGAGGGTTTTGCTAGCAAACAGCAGTACATTATGAATTTTACCCGTTTTGTAGGTTACAATCAACAATGCCTTCCAGCTCATCAATGGCTTTAGAGACCTACAGAATTTTTATGCAAGTAAAGTACTAAAATAAACCTGAAGAGCACTTTCTTAAAAATATGTATTGTTAAAAAAAAAAAAAAAAAAGTTGAAGCTGTACCATATGTACTTGCTGTGTAATTCAATCTGCTTCCCTCTTTGTCTTCCAATCATAAGTCAAAAACTTACATTTTCATGTCTAGGTACCATGTGCTTGACTTTCTCAGAATACTGCTGGTGTCTGACAGCCATAATAAGATTTTTTTAAATTACATAAACCCTTGACTTATCCTACTTCAGGGGAGAGAGGTATTCTGACAAGGTGGCTATTCAGTTGTTTAATATCAAATTCACTGCCCATTTGAGTTAAATATTCCTTCTGCGTATCATTGCTAATGCATCTAAATGGGTGAGGCTTCTACTACTGGCAGCACATTCAGATCAATGGGAGTCTAATATACCCTATTCCTAGTATATTCTGACACTTAAAGCTACATCAAATTCTCAGAATGCTTCATATCCCAACAAGCTGTATGTTACAGCTTGGAAGCATTTATTACTGACCCTGAAAATTTCTACTTTGTTTTGTTGCCTTGGTCTTAGAGTTATACCACAAACAACTCATCTAATTAGCAGATACATTAATTGTATGTATAGCTCAGTGATGAGCACTGCCAAGTAGCAGGGCAGGTTCTGCAGGAAAAATCAGGATTTGAGGAAGGTGTGCCGAACATCTTTTAATTAACGTTAAAGCCATACCATGAGAGAAGAAAGAGAACATAATTTGGGTTACAATCTTTAAAACATAACAGTGTTATATTAATTGTATGAGCACAATTGCTGTGTGAGGACACAAGGTTAGGGTTGTGCGTCTTGCCGAGTCTTTGCAGATCTGAACGTACTGAGATTTTTGAAATTTTACATTGAATTCTGAGCTCCTCATGTTTCGGATGTTTAGTTTGATTTTAGCGCTTGTTACAATAATTCTGCAACTTATTTATTTTATAATGATAATATGCATACTCAGCATTGATTCCCCTCAACGTATCTAAGTTTCTAAATTGTAATAAATAGAGCTTATTCTCCTCTAGAGTAATACTGTTGCTGTTCCGCAGAAGTAAAGCTGCCATGTTGAAAACTCAGATATCTGAGTTTGTGACAAAACTTCTTGGGACAATGTGGTTTGGTCATTACAGTGATGATTTAGCCTCTCTTGGGATCTAGGTTTGTACCCAGTTCATCTGGGTTTGCTGTATTATATAGATTCACATCTCCATATTAGGAACCATTTCAGCTGTTTGTATCCAGATCTGGGGACAGAGCCAGCATGAGAGAGTAAGAGACTGTTGACACATCTCAGGACTCTTGAGTTTGCAAAGGTGCACGTGATTTGCAGATCCCTTTGAAAGCGCTGAAAACCAGGGCTGCTCATCTTCCCTAACGATCATTCCTCTGCTGTGAAATAGGTTTTAGGCCTGGCAACATCTAGATGTCTACAGTGGCTGGATTTCCATGAGCATGCAACACTCCATGCAGATTCATGTCTGAACAGTTCCAATATGGAGGTGCTTCTAGGTCTGCTTCTGAGAACCAGCAGAGATGCTTCAGTCTTGGCAGCCTTGAGCAACTCCCCACCTTGCTCATGTGTTAGGCCTGTCAGGATGCAGAGCCAAGCCAACCGATCCCCTTGGATTTCACGTAGAGCCCTAACACACTTCAGGTAAGAGGGCTGAGGGTATTTGCTGCATCTTCTGGCTGATGTTACATGCAGAAGTTGGATGCTGCGAGTCAGATCTCTTTTATGTCTGAACTTGCATCTTTCTGCAAACTAAACACTCCAGCTGCTGCAAGGTTCTTTCCAAGTCAGGTGTTTCTGTTTTGCATGGAAGCATCCCAGGGGGAACAGGAGACATGACCTAATATCTTACTAGTGCAGGCACTGACATGGATGCAGAAGTACTGGGGTTTTCATTCTTTCTCTAATTAACACTGAATTATTATGTGCAAAGTACGAATTGGAGTTGAGCACAAGAACTCTTTAAACTGCAGTTGCAAACAATTACCTTAGTCACCATATTACAGAGTTCACCCACTCATGTCTTCTTTCAACCCTGCCTCAGTTACAACATGTTGAGAGGAGGAATGAACCTACCAGTCAGACTGGGAGAGGAGGTGTTTGATCAAATCACATTAGGCAAGGGAGGCACTTCAGTATTCTGAGTGAGTTCATTAATTACCAAGGTGTTTGGTAGACACTCCTCACTCTGGCTTTATGAGAGAGCTTTGGTTTTTAACTTTTAGGTTGTAATGGGGATAGGTGATCCTTGAATGAAGTGGATGTCAAGATGTAATTCCCGCCAGTGCCTTGTGTCTCCATTCCCTTCACACTGGTTCTAGTTATTCCCAAAGAAGGTTAAATCAACACAAATGCTCCAGAAGGGTCAGTTTCCCACACCCTCCCAGCCTGATAATTGGCCATTTATTCTTGTTCTTCTGCTTCCCCAGTCACTTCTGGTGTGGCTTCATGGTGGAGGAGATCAAGAAAGAAATGTGGCTGAAAACTATCCCACAAAAGCAGTTGGGAGCATTTAACCGAGACAGGTTCCTGTGCTACCTCTCATGTTTGGGCTGGTACAGAGTGGAAATGGTCCCTCCCAGCATGGCACTCCCTGGTTAAACAGGCCATGGGTCAAAGGTGCTGCATGGGGAGCTGAGGCCACTGCGTATGATCTGCGGCACACTCTGGCAGGGAAACTGGGTTTACAAGATTTACATTTTGTTTACCAGGCCTTGTACTGAGGTTTCCACAAAGTGCCTGGGTAGCTACAAGCACGTGAAGCTTTTGGTGGATCTATTTCATAAAGATTTTCAGAGAATGTTCAATCCTAGTACTTTTGATTTGTACAGAACAGTCTAGTGTGGACAAAGGTATCAGGTCTACACCGTGAGCACTTCAACACTTTCTTTCTAGAGAGAAAAACACATACCCATCTTTTAGTTTTGATAACAAATCTTTCTTCCTGGGCAACATACCCTCAGCTTTGTCTTCATGAAGTTTTTTGCCTGGTTGGTTCAGTTTGCCATGTTTGTCCCTTGATAAATATAAAATAAGATCATTGTGTACACATAAAATGAGATCATTAGTCAACAACAGCTGGCTGCTACACTTCAACATAATCATACTTCAAATGTGCTTGTCTGTGTCAGCAAGAAGCTAAAATGAATGAATTACTGTTCTTTATCACAGACACTTGAGGCCCAGCTCATGGGTTTAGGCTCTATTGTAATTTACAAAAATTGATGAAATTTGTCTGAAATGATCCATATGGAGAGCTGCTTGTATATTGCTTTAAACACTTTCTCAATAATGCTGCTCAAAGAAATGATTAGTCCTGCAAATTTTTGAAGGTAGGTTTCATTTAGGAAGACACTGGCCTTAGCAAAAAGCTGCAGCTGAAGTTCAGTACCAGTTGAACATCAAACATCTAGTGGTCTTCTGTGGCAAAGTCATTAGTAGGACTGCTTTTTAAAAAAAATTTGCTTGAGAATAGAGGCACAAACCCAAGCGCCATACTCATTTTTTATCTTCAGTGTAACTAACAAATTTTTTTCCAGTTTGCTTTTTTTTTTTAATATAAAAATAAATAAAGAAGAGAATCACACCCTGTGACAACAAACGCCTACAATGAAAGAAAGCTCAGAAGAGTTGGTCAAGAATGATGAGCTCGGAGAAGAATATAAGTATGGGCCACCAATGATTGTATGGAAATCTGAACTTATCTCAGCACAAAGGGTGTTGAGGGTGACCTTTGTTTTAGATATCCAGTTGTACCAGGGGGGTTTTGAGTTATATGAACAGCCATGCCTGAGGTGATTAGAAGAGAGAAACAGCATGGGTGGAGAAGTGTGTAGGCAACTCAGCCAAACCTAGAAGTATAAAAGCTGAACTACCAAGAAAATTAACTTTGAAGAGAGCAACTGACTTGAGCTGGTTTCAACTCACACATTTCTCAGACTGGGATGCCCATTGTCTTAACAGTGAGCATAAAGGAACTGGTAATAGCAATCAGATTTGTACTGTGATCCAACTGTGTATTCCAATTGCTGTATTACACTTGTGGTTTTATTATATTGCTGTATCTTCTACCTCAAAATCATAGATTCATAGAATTGTCAGGGTTGGAAGGGACCTTAAAGATCATCTAGTTCCAACGCCCCTGCCATGGGCAGGGACATCTCACTAGAGCAGGTTGCTCAGAGCCCCATCCAGCCTGGTCTTAAAAACTTCCAAGGATGGGGCTTCCACCACCTCCCTGGGCAACCTGTTCCAGTGTCTCACCACTCTCATGGTGAAGAAATTCTTCCTAATGTCTAACCTGAATTGACGTATCTCTAGCTTTTTGATAGGCCAGACCACTGATACGCGCACATCCTGCTGCAGGTGAACGTGTGAGTGCAGGGGAGCAATCTATAACATAATGTAAATGACTAAAACTGGGTTTGTTTAACATAGATATCACCTTATTCATCCATGTGGTTTCACGCTGATTTTTTTTTTTTTTTTAATTAAGTTTCCGCAATCACGGGAATACTGTACAAAGAAGGTGATTGCCAAAGCAGTCGGCATTGCAACAGTGTTTATACTGTTACATGAAAGTCACTTTGGGGTTTTTAGGCTTTTAATTAGTCAAATTTTGTAAGACACCACAGCTTTGTTTCTTTTAAAATTTATAAATACATGTACTCTTGTGCAAGTTACAATATGTTGTGGTTTAACCCCAGCTGGCAACTAAGCCCCACACAGCTGCTCGCTCGTTTCTCCCCACTGGGATGAGGGAGAGAATAAGGGGAAAAGTGAGAAAGCTTGTGGGCTGAGATAAAGAGAGATTAATAAGTAAAGGCTGCACACGCAAGCAAAGCAAAACAACAAATTAATTCACTGCTTCCCATCAGCAGGCAGATATTCAGCCTTCTCCAGGAAAGCTGGGCTCCAACACGCATGACAGTTACTTGGGAAGACAAACACAATCACTGCAAATGTCCCTCCTTCCTTCTTCATCCCCCAGCTTTATATGCTGGCTTGAATGATACCTGAAACTATTTAGGTTGGTTTTGAGCTTAAACACTTTATTTCTTTTATTTGTTTGTTCGTTTATTTTTTCTTAAGTTGCTCTCTAATTCAAGGCTTTTTTTTGTTACCCTTCAGTTTTCCCGAAAAGACAAAGATGTGGCTAAGCAGGAATTTAAAAAAAAAAAAAATTGTAAATCCATTGGCAGAGTTTTACTAAAAGAACAAACCACCAAGAATCTCCTGAAAAATTTTTGACTGCTTCCAGGAAACAGCTTTTTTGAAGATCTGCAGAGCTCCTTCCAGGAGTTAACAAGTATACTGGGCTTTTCAGAGGCATTTCCTAGGTTAGTTAACCAATGCTTGAAGACTATTTCAGAACCTAGGGGTGGCTGATGGGTTCATCTGATCCAGTATACTGTCTTCCAGTGAAGCCCATTAGCAGGCAGCAAGGGAGGAGTAAGACCTGGGCAAACATAAATTATATTTGTGATGTATCTCCTAAACTTCTACTTAAGGAGGCTTCCTGAACCTGATGAGGCTTGTCTATTTAGAAACCTTACATGGATTCGTCTTCAAAATACGTATTTAATCTCCTCTTGAAACTGTATGTTGTCGGGGAGTGGGGTGTGGGGTGGTGTGTTATAGCTATCATAACATGTTGATTTTTTATCATCTGATTTTAAATTATGAATCACTCTAAGGCTAAATGTTTCATACTCTGCAAACTCTTTAACGACATAGTCATCTGAAGATAAAATGACTGGGCTGTGGTTTTGTTTTGCAAAACATAAAAAAAATCAACGCCCCATAGTAATGGCTTTTAAGAGAGCATGTCATGAATTAGGTATTTATTAAAGTTGTCCTCTTGAGGGCAGCAAACATTCAGAACTAAAAGTTGTTCATATGTCTTAGTGGTGTGATAAAGAATATCCTGAATTTGAGATAGGCCAGGGTTAGCTTGCCCATTGACCCCCATGGTTCAGAGCACAGCTCTACAGCTCTTACACTTAAGGGCAAAGACTGAAAGCTTAAGTAGAAAATACAATGCATGAAACCAAGGGTTCACCTTATAAGCCAACTGAGAACAGTGTAAATGAGAAGCAGAAATATATCCTACACTTCATAATTTCTCCACTGTTTCTAAGGTCAGGTGAAAAAATGTGGACATGCACTAAAAATTAAGCAGTATTCTTTTTTTGTGCATTGTTGCAACTAAGGCCAGTCAGGCATGGGAATGGGCTGCCCAGGGAGATGGTGGAGTCCTCGTCCCTGGAGGTATTCAAAAAGTGTGTAGATGAGGCACTTCAGGACATGCTCCAGTGGGATGGTGAGGTGTTTTTTTTGTTTTTTGTTTGGTTGGTTGTTTTTTTCTTAGTTTTATTCTAGTTGTGTTTGGTTTTGTTATATTTGGGGTTTTTTTTGTTGTGTTTGGGGTGGTTTTTTGGTCTTTTGTGTGTGTGTGTGTTTTGTTTGTATTTTGTTTTGTTTTGGGGTTTTTTGGTTTTCTTTTCCTGATGGTTGGACATAGTGATCTTAGATGTCTTTTCTAACCATGACAATTTTGTGATGCTGTGATTCTGTGTGATAAAGTTCAAAATAAGCTTTTAAAATATTGCTTCATAATGCTGGAACTCAACCAAAGGCTGTGTGAGTGCCTTGGACAGCTCTGGTGATTTGTGAGAGTATTCAAACATGTCCAGCCAAGATGACTGATATCTCTGGCTGTGTTCTGTCTACTGTGTCTTTAACATGGATGTAGCTCTATGCTCTCAAAAGGAAACACCTACAAACAAGACAGCAAAAACTGATGCCACAAGTGCTGGATCTGCCTACATACTGGTTGTATGTCTCCCATGTGGCTTCATTCTTCAGCATGAATTACCAACAAGTAAATGCAAGTGGTTGGTAGGTTTCCGACAGCTTTCAGGAAGTATTTCTGCACCTCAATGCAACACCTCTGTTGCTACTCCTTGTATCGGTGCAACATGTCGCACCAATGAGGGGACAAGTCTCCTAATGGTCATTACCAGATTCAGTGCATTTCCTCATTCGTTAATTAAGGAAAGAGCTACCAAGAATAGTTTGAACTCACGCTATATTTACTCCTGAAGATAACAGTGACTTCTGTGTAATCTTTGCCTGAAAGTAGATAAAAGTAAATTACAGGAGTCTAAGTGTAACCTTTCATACTGCCAACGCTACAAATGTGCATTGGCATGTCTTATTTTACCATTGCATTGTTCTTATTAATAGAAATTCTCTGCTTCAGAACTTTTCTTTTTGCTTTTGACCCAGAAAGTTTGCCTGACCCAGGAATGACCCACTTCCCTTGAATTTACCTTGTGTACTAGAAAACATGATGCCCTCAAACTTGGGAGAATGAAGCATAGCTCCTGGGAACAATGGAAGGAGGTTGATTGTCCTCTGCTTGTTCTGTGGCTTATTTCCAGCTCCCAGAAAAACTGGATAGATACCATTCTCAGTGTAGTGTAACTGGTTTGTACCAAACTGCACTCTACACGAGTATTTGCAGTCTGTAGCAGGCACATATACTCTGGGTATTTTATCCAAATCCCATATCTCAAATCCCCAAGTACTTTACATATACTTAGATTCTTCACTTGTGGTGATATTGATCAATTAGTTCATCACAAGGCTGAGGTTGGGGAACTCAAGGACTGGATGCTGCTGATCAGTCCTCACGTGTAATTAAGGCCCTGGTAGCTCTACGTGGAGCGGTCAGGAAGGCCAGGCGCCATGGTAAGTGGCTGTGCTGGGGAGAGCCAGGACAATCAGTGTAGCTTCCCTGAAGTCCTTCAGAGTGGTGGCCATGGAGCTCCCATCTGATCTCAAGGAAGGTTTCCTTTTCTTACCCAGACAGATCTCTCTTCTGCCAAAAGAGCAACTTATTTGAGCTTGCCAAGGGAGGAAAGGTTTTTTTTCTGTATGCTCTAATGTGCCCCGAAGGATTAGTTTAATAAAATGTTGTACATGTCTGCTTGCTGTTATATATGGCAAGCCTCACGATGATCCTTCTGCTTTCAAGGGTATTAAATCCTCAAGTCCTGGATAATTCTGGTTATATTAATTATCATTTTACATTACATTCAACTGGATTCATAAATGGCATCATCCCATGCCAAAATCAAAAAGGTTTCTTTACCCATATGAGTAACTTTAAATGCTTTCTGAATTTCTTCTTCTTCCATTAGTGTTGCAACATTTTTTTCCCTAACATAATTCAGAATTATAAAGTATATATTTGTACACAGAGGTATGTGTGTCTTCCTTATGTGGGTATTTCAAATTTAATGTTAAGATGCATACAATGTAAATAGAAAATAATAGCATCTGATACTCAATATAAAAAATGTCTTTCTGATCAAGCATGCAAAGCATATAGAAATAGTTAACTTTATGGCCACTAGATGTGACTGTTGCTCTATGTAACCAGTTGAAGCACCATTCATTGCTCTAAATTGTAGTCCCTTAAAAAAAAGTTGGGGGATAACTATAGCTTTCTAGTGCTGTGTCCTTAATTCCATACATTGAATATTCAGCATTTCCACTAAAAAATACTCCTCAGAAGTTGTAGCGCAATGCAAACAGAATATTTGTTATTCTGAAGTCTTAACAATTAGATTTTGTATTAGAAGTAAAATATTATTTCTACAAAAATAAATTGGTAGTAGAAAAACAAAATAAAAAATTATTCTTTGCATGCATGCTCTTTGATTCTTTGATATGATTAGATGCTAAAAATATTTTACGGTTCAGATAGAACTGTGTAATTGGAAAACATGCCTTTTCAATTGCTAATTTATTTCCTCCAACTCCAAAATAACCCTTAGGCCTAATTAATAATAAATTTGATACATTTATTGATTTTTTTTTCCATGTTACACCAAAGGGATGCCTGTCCAGGTAACTATCTCAAAATGTCTCCTAGAGTCAGTCTTCTACTTACCCTTGCCCACAAATTAGTAAGGAATACAAATATGATCAGGAAAGTGGAATCACAAAAGGGAATTGCAAGTTACTGTGAAGTGAAAACCAGTTCAGAATGGGACTCCAAGATGTTTGAATCCTCAAAAATAGTTATTTTCTATGAGCCTTAAGAGGCCGTGAAGCACGGTCAAAATATACTGGTGTTTTAAATCAGTGCAAGCAGTCCACAGGCTGTAAAATGTTTTACATGAAACTTCAGAAAACATTAAATTGTATGCCCATTGTCTCTTATCCTCCCACTGCACACCACGTTGGAGAGTCTGACTCCATTCTCCTCAATGACCTGCCTGTAGGAACTGGGGTGGCTATGAGGTGTCCCCAGAGCCATCTCTGCCTCAGGCTGGACAAACTCTCCTCGAGGGTACGCAAGGCTCTCCTCAAGGGTACTGCTCTAGCCCTGACTGTCATTGAGCTCGCAGACATTTATCAATGTCTGTCCTGTATTGGGGGGACCCAAACTGGTCACAATATCTAGATGTGGTCCAATGAATGCTGAGCAGAAGGGAATAACCAATGCCTTCCCAATCTGTAGCTGTGCTCCTGCTGATGCAGCACCAGATGCTGTTGGCCATCTCTACTGCCAGGGGATGCTCATGGTTCTTGTTGAAGTAATAGGCTGGAATAGGAAACACAGCATAGAAGTAAGTTTGCAGCTCCTTAAATGAGAGGGAGTCATAAATGAATTCTGCATGGATTTGTGCTGGGACATGAGCATGCACCTGGAGAAGGGGATGTAGCAAAATGAGAGGTTTCAGATAATGCTAAATCATTCAGGTAGATGAGGGCAAAGGAAGAGTGTATCATATATAAGATACATAATTGTACATATATAGGTATGTGTACATGTACTTAGAAATGCCATTTTGAATTTTTCTGGATGCTTTGATGAAAACATCAGAACAACTCCTGACAGAGGTAAAAAAAAAAAAAAATAAATTAAGAGTTATTAGCAGAAGGCACAGAGAATAAGACAGAACATCATTATGCTGCAGCGTCATGGTTTAGGGTCAGGACAGCCCCTTAGACCTATAACAGATGCTCTCTGTTAACCCCCCTCCCTCCCCGAAGGGGAAGAGAAAAGGAATAAGGGAGAGAGACTTAGCGATTAGAAAAGGAAACTAGAACAGCTTTAATGAAAATGA
>WUAM01000189.1:1134539-1158348 GCA_024336885.1 Actenoides hombroni
CCCTCACCAGCTTGGTTGCCCTTCTCTGAACTTGCTCCAGCAACTCAATGTCTTTCTTGTGCTGAGGGGCCCAGAACTGAACCCAGTACTCGAGGTGTGTTCTCACCAGTGTCAAGCACAGGGGCACAATCACTGCTGTTCTTTGCTGGCCACACTATTTCTGATGTTGCCTTCTTGGCCACCTGGGCACATTGCTGGCTCATGTTCAGCCGGGTGTCCACCAGCATCCCCAGGTCCTTTTCTTCTGGGCACCTTTCCAGCCACTCCTCCCCAAGTCTGTAGTGTTGCCTGGGGCTGTTGTGACTGAAATGCAGGACTCAGCATTTGGCCTTGTTAAACCTCATTCCATTGGCCTCAGCCCATCGATCCAACCTGTCCAGATCCCTCTGCAGATCCTTCCTACCCTTGAGCAGATTGATACTCCCACTCAATTTGGTGTCACCTACAAACTTGCTGAGGAAGCACTCAATGCCCTCATCTAGATCACTGATAAAGATACTGAACAAGACGGGCCCCAAAATTGAGCCTTGGGGGACACCACTGGTGACTGGCCACCAACTGGATTTAACTCCTGCAGCCAAGGGGAATATGCATCACAACATGGCCTGAAGGCCATAATAGATGTGCAGCCCAGCGCAGGGTGGGCCTGTGCCTGCTCAGGTTAACAGTGATGTGGCTCACTCCTTCCTCAACATGCAGCACTCCCCTGGTGAGGATCAATACATACCACCCCTTGGTTCACGTCAAGTTTACCTTTCCCAAAGCTACATTATGAGTTGCAGATTATATTAATAATATAGGGGCTTCTCAAGCTCTAAGTATGAGCCCTAACAGAGCAGCTGTGGCCTGTACAAGATCACTGATGCCTCAAATGCAATTTCTTCAACAAGGTTCCCAGTACAGATGTGTGCTTTTTAAGATTTTCCTCTACATGTTCCATTTAAAGAAGAAGCTAGTACATACAGAATCTGTATGAATCATTTAAAATTGTCACCAGAGAGTTACATTAAAGGGTAATGTAATGCTCTGTAGGAACTAGAAATAAATCCCTTACTATGTAAAACTGCTGTACTGCAGAATAAGCATTTACAAACACACAAAAGGAAACAACCATATTCTTGAATCTTCTGGCTGTATCTCTGAACCTAATTAGTATAGCCTCCAACCACATCAAAGTGCTTCACTAATGAACCTCTGAATCATCTGTACTGCTGTGTGACTGATAACCATGACTCAGTATTAGCAGCTACAGGGATGAGGCAGTTTTGTGGTAAAGGCAGTAAATTGTTCATTGTCTCCAGGTTCTGCCATGAAGTTGCACGGGCAGGCTTTTCATCTCTGCATCTCAGCTCTTCATTCAAAGTCAATGTTCCTCAATGCTGTGACATTTATGCTACTCAAAGAATGGATCATGCATTGCAATGAGCCTTGAGGCCAGAAGAATTTTCTAGGTAGTCTTGAAGTGCTTGAGGAAGCAAAGAAAGTGTTCAGAGCTTAAGTCCTCAAATGCAGAATGACCAAACTTTCCAGATGTTTCACAAGGACAAAATTTTGGAAATGGCTAAGTTGTAGCAGTTGGGAAAGGAGGAACATGATTTTAAGAAAAGAGTAATTAAGAGTTCATAGGAGAAGAATGGATAAAAGAAAGGAGAAGAAATAGGGAGCAGAGTTAAGTTTAAATGAACAGAGAAAAGACTGGGGTAATTCAGGGAAAGAATATGAAGTTACTATCAGACTATGTGGAGAAAGATTAATGAGAAAAGTGAATGCAGAAATCCTGGTATGGAAACCAAAGAAGCCTGTTTAACGAATGGAGGAAATAACTACCTCAGATAGTTAATTAAAACAGAACTGATCTCATAAGATACTAGGTAAAACTAATATCCACAGATGCCATCATATTCAGATTGATCCTGATGACAAAGATACATTTTTGCTGCTGCTTTTCTTGCAGAGGCACATCAATAATGCATATCTTAATTACATTCAACTACAGAACCTATGTGTTAGTGTGGTGCCACGCTGGTGATGAATAGAGAGGTCTGCCAATTTGTCATCTTGCAAAGTACAGTACTGGGAAAAGCCTAGCTTGCCTGTGTAAAGCTGTAAGGATTGCTCTGTAAGAGAAGACTGGAAAACATTTTTTTAAAAAAATACATTATACTGAATGGTAATAGGTCTCCAACATGAAGACTATGCTGAATTCTGGCCTTCTCATTATAGCTCAGATATATTGTTAGATGTACCTGAAGTACAAAGAGTCCAAAAAGTAACAACAGAACAGGAGAAAGATGAAGATCATAAAACAAAAAGCATTACAAAATCAAAGATCTTTTAACCTGAAAATAAGAAAAAAAATAATGAAAATAGAATATTTCAGGAAAAAAAAATTATAGTTTAAGGAATTCAGATGCTTTAAATAGATTTATCTGAACTTTCTAACATTTTTGTAAATACATCAAGCAAAGAAAAGATGAAGCTGTCTTTACATCACCTGTTTTCAAGTAGCATAACAAATTCTGAACCAGTTTTGTTGCATATTGACAAATATACCACTTACTATGCTCTACTGCTAACATATTTTCAGAATACAAGAATGGTAATATCCTCTCCCTCAGAAAGTGTCAGTCAAAATCCTGTTTACTCCACCATGTCATGAAACCCAAATATAACAAACTTTTTTTTGTCAGTTTCAGGCTTTGACTATGGTTGGATCTGACATTGGTTCCCTTTATAACAAATTCTGACCATCAGTTTAGAGATTACAGAACTTCCTTGTTTTGAATCAAAATTTGCATAGGAATGTTGGCTTTTAATTTAATTGTAAAATTTAAGGTTGAAAATTCTTCGACCGCAAATACTCTAACTGGACAGTGGTAACTGATTGCTGGTTGACATCTGAAACAACCCTGTAGAGCAGGAACTAAAGTTGCCTATTGCCTTTCTTTTCCTCTTTCTTCTTTGACTTTAGACAAAGACACACATTTCCTCAGAGAGCATCTTCTCCTAGAAATAGCTCTGTAAGTACGGAAAAAACATTCAGGTAGATACATTAGCATAGCATCAAAATTGAAAATGGACTGTATGGGCTATGTTTATGACATCTTGAAGGAGGATTTTCAAGAGCATCTTCAGTACATGAAGATGTGCAGCCTGTGTTGGCCTTGAGGCACTCTCACATACGGTCAGGAGTGGCTGGGCATCTGGTCTCTGGCACTCTCTTGAGTCCTCTCAACAACTTCACATCATGGAAGTCACCACACTCACAGGGTGTCCCCATGTGATTTTGAGGTCTGATGCTTTAGCTTGAGGCCCACACCCTCATGCACAGCACTCCTTTCAAAGGTCCAAAGTGCAAGATGCAGCTTTTCCACTTCTGGCTGATAGTGTTGCTTGTCAGAGGAGTAACTGTCATGAGGGACTCCTTCCCTTACCTTCTGCACAGAAATTTTGATGCTGGACAACCCACATCTCTACAGCAGTCAGAGCCTGACTCATGATGCCTGGAAAGCACCAGTGTAACCCTGCCCTCCACAAAGGGGACATCCATATCACTGACTAAATACTATGACAGACATTGCCAAGCAAGCCAAATCTACCTGAGGCACCACAGACCCAGGGGCTGTGTTCAGTTGCTCCCATAAAGATACTTATTGCCACTTGTGATGCCCTGGGATGTCTGAAACTTTTCTAGAAGGGTGGCAGATGCAAAGTAGCAACTGACAGGAGGGATCCATGCTCTTCTTGATGTCTTAACTAGAGGTCAAGTGGGGCACTCCAAAGCATCAGGAATAGTGCTAGATGCATATGTGTGGGCAATTGAATTAAGTTCCAGGTGACAATGACACTAATCCTGAAAAATGATGGACACTGTCAAATGTGTCAGAAACACTGTTGAGAGCAGGCTGGATGACACAGAATGGACCCATCAGGGACAGTCAGCACATGATACTTTCAGCCTGCCTCCTACTATACACTAACGCCTTGTCAGCCCCGATTACATGCAGATCTCTGTCAGAGGCACAGACCACTCTAATACCACAGCTCAGCTTCCATATTAAGCCCTGCAAAGTCCAATTTCCAGGAGCCAAGAGGGCTGGCACTCTCTTCATGTGGAGAAAGCTCCATGGTGGTTAGGTGATTCATATGGGGTCAGAGGTGCGGAGGGGAGGCACATTCAGTCTGCTTTGTCTAGGAAACTTCTGTGTGCAGAGAGATGGTTGGAGAAGCAATTACTTCTAACTGTTAACTCTCAGACCATTTTTTAGGGCATGGTTTTCTGGCTTCTGCACCACATTCATTGCTGTTTCTGAGAGATACCATCACCCAAAGTTTCCACCAAAGTGAAAACACTGCAGAAAACTGAACCAAATTTACTAGCTGTGCCCTTTCTACCACTGAGATGACCCAGACCAGTAGGTTAAGCAGAAGGAATCACAGGAGACATCATAAATCCTAGGCTCAGTTTCTTGGCTGTAAGGCCAAGGCCTATCCAACTAGCTTTAGATGAGGCTGTCATAAACCCAGTGGAGCAGACATTGCAAGTCTCTGTCTGAAGCTATCCACATAAAGGAAACTTCCAGGTCTGAGGAGATCTTAAGAATCTGGGTTTATGTCGGTCCTGTTAGTTTCTTTGCCAGGGATCTGGCTGTTTAATGTTTAGTTTTACTCCTCAAACAAAACTGTCTTGTAGTCATGTTTCTTCTTTCATTCTCAGACTGCAAGGACCCCTGATCAGACACAAATGAGGCTTTATACTCTCTGTCAGAGTGCTGTAACATCTTATTTCACACTTCCACCCTCATCTTTCTGTTAAAAGCCTATTCATGTTGGCTTTTGTTTTTGTTGAACTTCCTCAGTCTCTTCTTTCTTTAAGTCTGAGCTCAGAGCACTTCAATCATTTATCTTCATGTGAGATTGCACTGGAGTGATGTTAGGTGTTATCTCTGAATAATTTTTCACTTTAAGTAATCCATCATATGAAGTCAGACATGGCAAACATTTCGAGTTTTGTGTGGCAGAAGTGAAGTTCTGCAGTGGCAGTGGAACAATCTAAAAAGATCGTAGAGCAAGTCTTCTTGTCCTTTTTTTTTTTTTTCTTTTACATCTTCAACCTTGAATATAAACAGTGGATTGAGACGTGTCTCCATACTGATCTAGTAATACCTGTCAGCAAAGAGAGAGTGGTAATTTTTGTGAATGGAAGGGAAGATGCAGGTAACTAAAGACTTACATCGCTTTAACCTGTCAATAGTATTCTAGACAGAATACAAATTCAGCAAGGCCAGATTTTTTGTTCAGTGAGACATGGTAGTAGATGCATGGAAGTAAAATGGATTTCTGTGGGAAAATGACCAATCAGATCACACTATTTCACGTGCAATAGAAGTCCACTAGAACTGACACATGCAAGAGTGAGTGGGTGACTTCTGTCCTCTGTGACCCTCTCCTGGGAACTCGAAGTATAATTAGGACAAAAAATGCAGTTCACAGGCAGGTAGCATTGTCATTTACTGTTCAAGTGAGCAGGACACAAAAATGTGTTTTGTAAAGACTGTTTCATTCTCTGTAGCTCTTGTGGTGCAGAATCTCTCATTAATATTTGCTCTGTCATTCAAGTCTAAGACAAGTATTTTACCAGAATACTACTCTCAGTGCAGTTTAAACATAAAACCAAGGAAGGTTAGAAACCATCTCCTGCTTTGATATTAACAACAATCTTGACAAGCTATGTCAAAAATACAGTTTGAAAGAAGCACTCCCTGCTCGTTAGAGTATCTTGTACAAATGCCACAATTACCAATATCCTTCAGATTTAAAAGGAAAAATTACTTTGCTCTCCATATCAATCCAACCTGAAGATACTGTTGCCCCTACACAATGACCCAGGGAATCACTGTTGTACTGGAAAGTTAAAGACAGAGAAAAAGGTTTTGGATACAAAGGAATTATAGGGAGAGCTGTTCCTTAATGCACTACAAGAAAATCACTAAGCAGAGGAAAGAGTTTAGGAGGAGACAGTGGGTGGCTGGTCCAACAGAGGCTTGTTGTATTTATTGCCTCCTTCCATAGTCACTGTAGAGAGGAAAAGGGTCCTGTCAAGCTAGCTGAGAACAGGAACCTACCATCATGTACTGTGCATTGCTCCTACCTGCACTTTAACCTAGAGCTACATGAAAAACCTCCCAAAGTGGGAGAAAAGGCAAAGGAAGAAATAAATTAGGAAAATGCATGGAGAACAACTGAGATGGAGTATGAGGGAAGAAGGGAACTCAAACGAGAAGAACCACAGTTATTCAGCAACTTAGTGTAGGTTTTCTCTACAGGAGAGAGCAGAGTTAATGCTTTATATTGCAAGAGATAAGGACTCAACTGAGGATCTTGGAACTCAAGTCATTTGTAATTTTGAGCACAATTGAATGACTCTTGCAAGTTGAACAATTCTAGGAAGGAAATGTTCAGTGAGAGAGACTGGAGGAAGAGAAGGATACTGTAATATTGCAAAAAAGATAAATAAATAAATAAATAAAATGACATGAGGTTTTGCTGGTGGAGACATAAAGAAAAGGATGGATTTTGAAGGATGTTAGGAAAGTAAAGCTGTCCACAAGAAGCATAAGACAGATTAGAGAACTGCACATTTGGAAATCTGAATTACTGAAAGTACATCTGAAACGTCAATGCCAATAACATAAAAGAAGGCTAAAAGAAAGAAAATTCAATTTTAGTAGTCTTAAGCTGAGGAAGTGCAGGCCTAAACAATATCCCATCTCTGTCCAGAGAGTCATGGAACACGACACACTGTGCCTAATTTAGGTTTTTACCTTGCACTTAAAATTTAGGCAGATAAGGCCTCCTCCTCAAGCCTTCCAAAAACACACTCTTCAATCTGTTAGGTATGCAGGACACTCATCCAATTTACAAGAACTGATGAACTAGGAACAGAAAATTGAGATACAAGTCTGGTTTCTGGGTAACCTAACCTAGATCTGCTCTGCCCAAATATTTAGGCAGAGAAACAGACATAAGTTTAAGAAGCTGCAAATAAACAGGATGTTTACAGAGAATATGGAGCAAAATAAGTGCCTCAGGAAGTAGGATTCCAGAAAAGTAGGAAAAATAAAAATATATACCAGCAATATGTTGACTGCAGAGCAGAAATACTGCAGAGGAGGTAGGACATTAAAGAATGGTGAACCAGAAGGAAACTCATGGAAAGAGCCAGGGACAAGAGCAGAAGAGATGCTACTACTGTACCTCAGTGACTCAGAAAGATGATGATTCCTTAAAAAACAAGTCAAAATTGGACTGCAGTAGAGCTTAGCAGATGTCAAGCTTTGCCATGCCCTGTATATGTCAATAAATCAGGAAACAGTTGTAACTCAGTAATTCAACTGTTAAAGAGAGGTTTGAGTCACATCAACTCAGATCTAGTTCTAAATTTCACTTATCCACTTTGAAGGGGATTTCCATTTGGATATGATTCAGTACCTCTGTTAATTTCAATGAAACTCAAGTGCAAGCAAAACTGGAGACATTCTTAAGTTTCAGTGGTGTTCGGATCCAAATGAAATGCTTATTAAAGATGCAACGTATAGGATTTATTTGAATTGGAACTTTTTTGGCCAATGTAAGCTATGGCATAGTGAAATTAGCTCAGATTGCAGATATTTTTATCACTATTATAAAGAAAAATGAAAGATGATCATACAGAACTGAGAGTAATATTTGGCTGCAACTCCATAGAAAAATCTATTCCTTTGCAAAGCATTAAAGGAAGATTCTATAAAAACTGTTGTCCAAAGAAACCAAATTTTTTTACACCATAAAATGTACTAGTACAACAAAGAAATCTGTCAGATGTCTAACGCACCAGAGGTGATTTCCGTGGAAGTGCAGTTTGGTTAAAATCTGTTTAGAAACTCAGCCACCCATGTTTTTGAGGCAACCATTAAGTTTCCTGGCATTCCATAAAACCTCTCTAGGGATACTGAGAGGTGTATTTTGATTAACTGCTGTTAAGGTGAACTGTGAAGGAGCAGTGCATAATCACCTCCTGGTCTGATGTAAAAATCAGATTTTGTATTTTAAATAATGGTTCTCACATTGCCTTCTCATCAGCAGAATATTTTAGACAGTACCACATACCATGGTTCCTCATGCTATGATTTGTATTGTATTAAAATTCCAAGTGAAAGAAAGGAAATTGATTACCATATCTCAACTATGAAGTATATATTTTGTTATTGATGATCTGACTCTAAAATCTTGACCTCCATAGGAATGCTGCCATAGGAAATTACATGTAATTGCTTTGAAACAGTTTCACTAGTGTAAGCCTTTTTAGATTCCACCCAAAGAAAATACACGAGATGAACACATCTTTCAAAAAACCTCCAGTCTATCCTACTTGTGTTCACTTTAAAATCAGTGGGAAGTAGCTACATGACACATCAATTTTTAATCAAAAATATTTTAGCAAAATATATTTGTTTGGGAAGCTACAACAAAACAAATGATACAGTTCTTTCACTGTATGACTTAAAAGAGAATACTTAATAATACCATGCAGCACAAATTGTGCTTACATAGTGATTTTCACAGAGTGTCTTAAGGAAAATTACACATAAAGAATACAAACCCACAAATTTAGTTCATTCAGTGAGAGCCAAGAAGAACAAATAAGATTTAGGTCTGGATTTGTAGTCAGAAATTGAATTTCCAGTACAAACCCCAGTGGGCAATATGCTCCAGATGTGAGAAATAATACCTCAACAATATCTCTAGCTTCCAACAAATGTTAGCATACTATTAAAACAGCTGAAAAAAATAGCACGGTTATTACCATAGTGACATTCTGCCACATATGTGAACAAAAGGCAGTGGGTTGTGATAGGTTAAAATAGAACAAGAGATTAAAAATTATGTAGAGCCTTTCATAACATGTCTACTGTCTGAAAAATGGATGAGTGAGAAGATACTGAGCTATGGTAATCTGTGGTGATTAGCACGTGTGTTGACATAGTTCTAACAGACTAAAAATTGACTAATAACAGTAATCTGGAAATTCGTAAAGTTTCTGAATTTCTTGGTGCTTTTGTATCAGATGATTACATAAAGATGAATTTTAATCTCAGCAAGCCTTTGAGGTAGTGACTTCCCAAAAGAATTTGTATGATATTCCATGGTTTTCTAGCTAACTTATATACTGGCACCATATAAATTTATTCCTGTCTCTAACAACTGGTAACTGAGCAGTCCACTATAAGAAAAACAGTTGTTACCCAGAAAATTCTAAACACTCTCAGGCTTTAATTAAAACTTTTAAGCCTTTGAACACATTTGGGAAGATGTGCATCAGGAGCCAAGTGTGGTATGCCAAATGCCACTAACAATACTCCAAACACATTGTGATTATGACAACATATTCTCTCTTCTTTCCAAGCTTACAGCAGCTGAGCTTTTTTGCATTAGCACTTTCCTCACTAGGCTTGGATACACAACCAGATTGCCACAGGGTAAAATGGTATTGCCTATCTGACAAAGAGCAAGTGCTCTTTGGTGCACACATTCCAACCATGAGAAATCTATAGGAAGCAACTTGCTGCTATCCTTCTTCACAGTGGGCTAAGTTACATCATATTGCATTGCACTTGCTGTGATCTGAGGCATATTTGTCGACAGCGGCAGTGGCTCAGCCATCAGAAGGTTATGGTGGTTCTGTGAATCTAAGCTTGAAGACTAACACTTCCGTGCTTGCTTCTGATCTGAGCTGGTGTCTGTGTCAGCTTCCCAATTAATGTCACAAAGCAGTCAGGACTTCAGCCATTGCATCTGTTGCCTTCTCTTGCCTAGTCAGAGAAACCATGGTTATTAAAGTTGAGGCATGTAATCAGTGAACTAGTCCATCACTCTCCAAATCCCAAGAGTTGCTAATATGAAAAAACCCCACCCAACCCACAAAACTGTAGAAACAGATACAGAAGTAAAAAGCATAAAACTTTTTCTTCAAGGCTGAATGACATTGGAAAGCTGAAGGTACAGGATTTATGTAGTGTTTTATCACACATTTGGTGGGCAATGCTTTTGTTTTCTTACTGGCAAGTGATGTTGCGTGATTGAGTTAAGGTAGGACAGGATCACATGGAAATAGGGCAATTCTTTTTAACACTCTGATTTTTTTTTCCTGTGGAAGTGTGGCTTGCAATGGAATATCAATGTTTAAAGGAGAAACAACTGAAGTTGTACTAAATATGAAGTAATTGCTTGTGACAGTTAACCAGAATGCTAAAAATACAGTGATGGTTTATTAAAAGAGAAAAGAACATATAAGATAACATATTAAAAGTTACACCAAAATGTTAATAAATCAGTGAAAGGAAGTGAAAGACTTTGTGTCTTTATCAGAAGAAAACCAAAAATAAACAATTAACTCTGCATGCAGTAATACCTACATAAACATACATTAAGTCAAATGCAAAATGTGCTGTCTTGGGAGATACAGTTTGTTTCAGATACAGACGATCTTTGTTGTGTCCAACGTGTCATAATGCACAGGTAATGTGTTGTCCCTTAGGGTAGACAGAATATAAATTAATCCATCTCCTCAGGGCTGACACTTCAGCAGATGACAAAATATACGTTAATTGACAGTAACTTCTGCAGTTTTTAAATGGGTGGACACTGGAATACTTATCATGGTTATGCCCACGCATTGCATAAGCATGAATGAATCAAACAAGTCAATAGAATAAGCAACAGAGATTTTGTTTAATTTTTTCTCTATTTCAAATGTGAATACTGTTTCTTTTTGGTGAAATTAGAAAGAAGAACTGCAGGTTTCCCTATTGACTTATTCTATTACTTTGGCAATTCACCTACAGATATATACACAATGTATTAAGAAATGTTGTTGACTAATAACAGCCAATTTACTGCACAGATAAACAGTCAGAGTCATTCTTTTACCATGGTATTTTATTACGTGATTAGAAGATTGATCACAAAAAGAACAGATAGAATTTTTAAGCATAGCCCTGATAATTAACACTTCAGGAGAAACCAAAGAGTGTAAGATGTTTGTTTCTTGTGCAGCAACTTTCCTGATTTACTTGTGGTGTTATAAAGCATAGAAATGAAGCTTCAAATATCTGATTTATTCTGTCATTGAAGTGGAAGGATTTAATTTTTAGAGGAGAGTGCTGGGAGATGGAAGGCCTGGGTATTTGGGGAAATTTATTCAGATCTCTAAGTCCCAATGTCATCCATTTCCTCAGTAATCTTTGGAAAGTGCCAACTACATGAAATTAAACACTGACAAAAATACTGTTCTTAAAAAACAATCTTTATGTCTGATACTTACATGGCTGGTTCACCATTAACTGGGGATTAAAAAAACAGTTGCTTTCTGTTGCATGAATTTTTTTCCAGTCTTCCTCTTTTTCCTCACACATTTAACAAATGTTACATTAGCAAGATGTGTAAGTTCATTAACACTTGGGTTAATTGTGCCTTCATTATAAATAGCAAGAGAAGCTTCTGGAAAAGACTGGCCAACAGTACTACAGCATAACTTTGCAGTTATGATATTAAAGCACATAAGATACACAAGCTTAAACGCTTAATTAAACGTTATCAATGCTATTAATGCTAAAACTGAAACCCAAGTCAGTATCATCTGCATTCTTTTCCAGATCAGGCCCTTAATCTTCAGTTGAAAAAAAAAAAAAAAAAGAATGATGTCAGGTCTTAATTAATTCACAGCAGTATTACAAGTCTTCATTATTTTTTAAAATGCTTTGAAAATCTCAGAAGTTTAATGTTAGATTAATGATAACTGTCCTTATTGCAATAATTATTAACTGTTTACATTTGTAATCACATGCTGAATGCCCTGCTCATGGCAAAGAGGCCAGAAAAAGTTCAATTTGTTGCATAATCAGCTATTTGCTCTTCAGTACACAAGCTAAATATAGTAGAAGATGTCAGTTACTAAATATGTCAGACTTGATGAAACAGCTCCTCTTTAACCTCAATCCATAGAATCACAGAGAAGTAGGGGTTGGAAGGGACCTCTGGAGATCATTGAGTCTAACTCCCCTCCCAGCGCAGGATCACCCAGGGCAAGCCACACAGGAACAGATCCAGGTGGGTTTTGAAAGTCTCTAGAGAAGGAGACTCCACAACCTCTCTGGGCAGACTGTTCCAGGGCTCTGTCACGCTCATAGTGAAGAAGTTTTTCCTCATGTTGAGGTGGAACTTCCCATGTTTCACCCTGCTACCATTGCCTCTCGTCCTATCACAGGGCACAACTGAAAAGAGACTGGCCTCTTCTACTTTACACCCACCCTTCAGATACTTGTAAATATTAATAAGATCCCCTCTCAGTCTTCTCTTTTCCAGGCTAAACAGCCCCAGGGCTCTCAGCCTTTCCTCAAAAGAGAGATGTTCCAGTCCCTTCATCATCTTTATAGCTCTCCATTGGACTCTTTCTAGTATTTCCCTGTCCCCCTTGAACTGGGGAGACCAGAACTGAACACAGTACTCCAGATGTGGTCTCACTAGTGCAGAGTAGAAGGGGAGGAAAACCTCCCTGGACCTGCTAGCCACAGACTTCTTTATGCACCCCAGGATACTATTGGCCTTCCTGGCCACAAGGGCACATTGCTGTCCCACGGATAACTTATTGTACACCAGGATGCCAAGGTCCCTCTCCATGGAGCTGCTTTCCAGTGGGTCTACCCCTAACCTGTACTGGTACATGGTGGTGTTCCTCCCCAGGTGTAGGACTCTGCACTTATCCTTGTTGAACTTCATTGGGTTTGCCTTTGCCCAGCTCTCCAGCCTGTCCAGGTCTCGCTGGATGGCAGCACAGTCTTCTGGTGTGTCAGCCACTCCTCCCAGTAGGTCAGACCTTGACTATTATCAGGATCAGAAAGCTATCTTAAAACCTACTTGACTCTAAGAACAAAGCACTGCTAGGGGCTCTTTTATTAAGGAGAATGGAGGAAGTAATGTAAGAGAGTAAAAAAGCCACAATAGGAGAGGTGTGACTGAACGTGACATAAAAGTTCTGAAAAGGAAGAGTAAAGAGATGTTAAGAAGATAAAGAACAGAGAGGCATCTGGAGGGATGAAGAGACCAAAGCTGTTTACATACTTGCTCCCTCCTTACTTTAAGCCATTTTATTTCCAGGATCCTATTGAGTTCCTGCATCTGCCTGTAAACTCACCTCCTGCTTCACTACTGCAAGGAAGGAAAGCAACAATATATTTAATGTTGTGGGAAAATAAGAAAATTCCTTTTCTTACAGCACAGGAAACATAACCATTCAGCAGCAGTAAGAACATACCATGCTCTCCCCACAGTGTCTGTGACTGGGAGTGTCTTTTTTATTCACAGATTCAAAATAGTTATCTTGTGTGTGGTGCAACATCATTCGTATCAGAAAGTCTATTTTTAAAATTTTAAAAAGGTTTCTTTTTTTTTCCTGCCATCTGCTGTGTAAACTTACCAAGTGAGTCTACAAGTCCTTTTAACTCTGTTACTGCATATTGTATGTTCTTGCCAGGAAGGCTTTTATATTGTTCTTGTTCCCTTAGTCTCTTTCTTCTCTTTAATGTGGTATCAGGGACTATGGTTTCCCTCCTTACTTTCCTGACAGAAAAAGGTTGTCCATCAGTTTTGTATGCTTTGCTTCTTTCTCCAAAGGTTCAGTGATTAACAGGAAACTATGTCAAGAAAGATACTTCACCAAACAATAGGTAAGTATTCTACAATAATTGTAGCAGATTATAAGAAATTAACTATTAGCTGAGAATTTGTTTTTGAACCAGAAATAAGCAAAGATAGTTCCAATTAATAACACCACAAAGGTAAGATATGCATGCTGACTGCTTCTGAACAGATGTATTTCTCAAATACAAGAAATTAAAAGAAATCTCAAATTGCTAGGCAAAATATCTTCATCTTGTTTTCTTCTTTCTCCTTTTGATCTAATCTTAAATAATCAAGGAAAAAGCCTAATATTTTAACTCATCTTAATCTGATAAGAGAGAGCAACATGAATTTTAGAATATAAAACAAAAAGAAGTGGAAACAGAAGGCAAGTGTTCCAACATCACATGTGTAATTAATTTCTCAAAATACAAGAGTAAACCTCAACAAGAAATAAAAGAATGATAGGAATAAATAATATCAATAGTACAAGCTTTTATTAAACAAATTTAGACATCATTAAATGATTCCAAAAAATGGCATACTGATTATGTCCACACATTTATGTTCCTCAAGGGAAGAAACTTACACTCCACAATTAACTTAATTAGTAAGCAAAGAGGTTACAGAGCAGCTATTAAGGAAAATTTTAAAACTAACTTGACTTGTGAACTTGTACTCAGGACTCCAACTTGATAAAAGAACCAGATCTCACCAGCGTATCCTTATAATTAGCTCTAGAAGACATTCGAGCAAAACAGAATGCATTGGTCTCAAGTGGTTGAAGTGTAATGACTTGACAAAAACCAAAAGGCCATAATATTCCAGAAATTTCAGCTGGTTTAACAGTCCAGGAATCTCATAGAAGCAAAGAGAATTGAAAACAAAACAAAACAAACCACAACAAAAAAATACCCAAACCAAATATAAATGTGTCATGCAGATATAAACTAGGTGTTATTAACTATTCAATCCAAGAGCAAGACAGATTGATTTATTTAAATCAATTGAAAATAGCTTAATTTATGACTAAAATTGAAGAGAACATTTAATATAAATCATTTTGCGGGGTTTTTTTTTTAAGCTGTTCCATGTATTTAATCACTGAAGCAGTCAAATAGGTCTTTGTATTATTTTTTTTATTATTAAAACAAGACACAGTATGTTGCGTTTTTGTGTAAGAAGCAATAGAACTCAGCATGTTCTGTCTAGACCTTTGAGTTTTAATTAATAACATTATGCTAACAAGCATGATGGCTACGGTTTTCAAGACAGCTTATTTCTGGCATGCTGCATTTAGAAAATTGAAACACGACAAAAACATATGCAAAACTACAGAAAATATCTACGGTTGACATTACTAAATACAACACTTCTAAGGAAATGCTACATAAGCAAATAAATTTATTGAAACATTCTACATTTCAAACTGAGTAGTTCATTAAAGAAGGGAAATGCTATAACTACATGAACTGAACAGATTGTTTCTGGTCACAGTGTCCTTCAGGGGTTTAAAACCAATGTATCTCATCATCTTATGGTTATTTTTATACGTAAATTGGGAGAGGAAAATGTTCCGAGTCTGGCTGCTGAAAAGTCTGACTGACGACTGTTCTGGCTTTTCCTCAGAACTTTGCCAATATTCAGATCTTATCTGAATTTAAAATTCTGTGTCCAGGCCCTATCCCACACCCCCAGTACCCAAAAAAACCACTGATGAACAGGAAGGAGTTCACAGCTGATGCCATCAACATACTCGGGGACTGGGGAGCAGGGCCTGTTCCACCTGGGAAGAGAAGACTTTGGGGGAACCTAACAGCAGCCCCCCGTACCAACAAGGAGGTTATTCAGAAGACAGAACCAGGCTCTTCGCAGGACAAGAGACAACAGGAATAAGTTGAAAAACAAGAGATTCAGAGAGAATATATAGAGAAAGTTTGTCATCCTGTGAACAGCCCAGCAGTAGATGTGTTGTCTCTATCCTTGGAGACTGTTATGACCTGACTGGATACAGCTGTAATAATGATTCTGACCTCATTACTGACTTCTTTTGGCAGGAGTCTGGAGCAGAAACCTACCCATGTCCCCTCCACACTAAGTTATTCTGTGATTCTATAAATGCAGTATTTCTATTTAATCAAAAGTGACATTACTTGACTAAATTCAGGCCTTAGCAGAACTGTAGTAATAACCTCCAAATGGTTTTCTTTAAAACAAACAGTAATTTAAAGAAATCCTTTTCATCTATGTTAACTGCCTGTTCACCCAAGATCAGGAATGACACACTCTTGTTCTTCTCCTGGATGTCCCCTTAGTGTGAAAAGATAGCACCACTTTTCCTGTCTCCACACATATTTAACCTATTGTGTTAACAGCAGGATAAAGGGCACTCTGGGTTTCTTCCCCTTAGGCATCCTCAGTCAGAAATACTTCAGCTGCATTGTGACAAGTCAAAACAATACTGGGTTTCTTTGCCAAGATAGACCTCAGATGTGGGAGAAGGAGAAGAGTAGTTTGACACATCAACACAAAGCACCAAGTGTCCTACATGTTGTTTAAAAGTAAAGCTTTTTCGTATTTCGAGAAATGGCTTCAAGTAACATAAACATAAAGCTACTCAAAGATATTTCACAGAAGCTGGTAATGCAGTCCACAAGGCTACTGCAGGAATAAGAGATTAGACAGACATCATCTTCTAGCCTAGTATGGCATGTGGTTAACTTGCTGTTATATCAGGGTAGCGATAAACTTCACATTTCCTTCCAAAAAATCTGACTGTAAAAAATGTTATTTCACCACCCAGCACAGCCTCCTAATCATAGCATAGTATCTTCAACAGTGAGAAGAGGCACCATGTATTACCAGCTTCGTCAAAACTCGTGGAACCACCATAAAATTGACAAATATTGCAATCTTTTTACCAAAACAAAGTAAAAACATTTTAACATTCTCAAGTTAGCTTAAAACTCAGTTTTGTGAGTTCACAGGCAAAAATATTGATAAGTTATCACTCTGACCAAGTGTCAGAGCTCTTAGCAAACAGACTTGGAAAAGCACCAAAGCCCAAGAAAATTATGGTACGGCTTAAGTCTGCTGCAGTCTAAAGATATACTTCTAAACACTGTTAATATGCCTGAACTAGCTTGGGTAGCAAAAGCAGTATGAAAATTTCAGTGTCCTGGGTAATTCACACTACTGTGTCTTCCATCTGCTGAAATCTGAATTCATTCAGGTACATCCACATGTGTTACAATCAGACACGCAACTATATTGAGGACATAGCTTCAAACTGATTTGTTTCTGACTTACACTGGTGTCATTTCATCAACCTCAACCAAATAAACCTCATGGTTTATTTATTCTCCACTTCAAACTCAGTCTGTTTCATCACACTGCTTCTAGGTCTGCCAATCCATAATGATGAAAAGTGAACATTCCATCTCACTTTTTATGGGACCTGTGTAAGGTGCGTGTAAGTCCTACCAACAGCTTTGCATTTTCATTATCACAAGCCTAAGTCCAACATGCTTCTCCCAAACATGTGCAAGCATGCTTCCAAAATGCTCACAGGAATTCAGTGCAATTCCCTCATCCTTTAAAATGATGGATTGCAGTGTGCCAGACTCCAGTTTTAGGGATCAAAAGATTCATAGGAACAAAATGTCCTACTGTTAGCCAGCTACCTTGAAAGCACCTTTAACTGAAGCCAGGTTAAGATAAAAGCAGCTAGAATTATTTATCCACAGAACCCCTGACAGACAGCATAGTTACAAAGGTTTATGAAGACCCAGGTATAGAGCAATTAAAAGATAGCCATGCACCTATTTACACAGTTGTTAGAATAGTTCCAAAGTCTCAACCTTTTGGGAGCCAGCTGTTGGATTGACACATGCTTTATTGCCCATAGATGAAGATACAGGTCTTGTGCAATCTCATGTCCTCAGATTCCACTGGGAATCCAAAATTTATTTTGTAGCTCAGTCCATCTTTGGGGTTATTCAGGATGTGGTTACACAACATTTTCTCTGGCACTGCAAGTCAGTTTAAGAAGTTATCCTGTCTGTTCCCCTTCCCTCATGTCACTTCTTCCAAAAGAAGGAAAAAAAAAAATAATTCTATTTTAACTTAGGTCACAGTTGTGACACAGTTTACAGCACAGGCCTACAAAGTGCTCTTGTGTTTACAAAACCAAGGAGCAGCAAATTCCAGCATTTCTGAGAGGCTGAGGAAACAGCTTGTGCACCAGGTACAGTTTAAGGGGACACCTGAAACACATCATGAAATGACAACCTATACCTCACTATTAGATCTCTGGGACTTCATCGTTTATAACTCCTGACAGAAAGCCCAAAATTCTTTCTCTGCTTGGATTTCCACTCATTTTTCCCAGCAGTAGGAATGCTCCTGTCCCTTGGCCATCAGCTGCTATGTAGGTAGATTCTGCTTTTTCCGAGGGGGGGGAAATGGTATCAAAATATAAAAAGCCCAAAACAGTGCCACGGTTTAACTCGGTGCAGAAATCTGAAAACTACGCAGAGCAAACAATTCATCATTATATAAAAAAAAAAATCTGTTGCTTAAAAACTTCATATTAGCACTGATCTTAATTCACAGAAGTTGGCATTCAAATCTCATATAACTAATCTAAGACTCTGAAGAGTACAATCTGGTAGATCTGGCTTAAATCTGATTTTACAAGAGAACCTGTAGTGTCAGTGCTGCAAAGGATGGCAAAAGAGTGGCAGGAAGAAGATGAGAAATGCCAGTTATAATTACCAAAATCAGCTTGTACAAGAAGCACTTCTCTGCATGTGAGGTACATTTCATAGTCAGAGAAAATGTCTTTAGTAGTTTGCTGATAAAGTTGAGAAACGTGCAGGCTTTCCAGTTCACCAATCCTCTTGTCTGTCTCCACGCAATCTATAACACGAAAATGGTTTTGCTTTGTGTCCTATTCTGATTCTTTGAACTGTTAAGGGAAAGATTTTAAAGGTTTCACTTCATTAGGCTTCTTTTACTCCATTTTCTGAGGATAATTTTGTCACCTTTACCTTTCCAGACTACAGGACTGGAATAAGAATGTTTCTGATTCTGCTTGTCCTTGAGGGCATGCCCCCCTCGTACAGACCAGCTGCTATCTGCCTCCAATTCCTGATTTCAGAGCACACAGGAGTGCTTCATATAGACAGGATGCAATCACATCAACAGCTTTATTTCCCCTCCACATTTTGGCAACCTTTTGCTCTTTTGCCTCAGAAAGCTGGGGACTGCTGTCCCTTCCAACTGTATTACAGTTAATTTCTGAACCAACGTAATAGAGTATTGCTACAATTTGCAGACCTAGCACCAAACATTAAAGAATATCAGAATTCCCCACAACTGGGAAATGCTGCAAAATAGTAGATTTTTGCTGGTTTATACTGCCTACTGTAGTGTGCAGTACACCAACTATAGCCCACGTAACAGACTTTACATTTTTTTCTAAACATCATCCTACAGTATGAACCCTCACATGAAAGCTGTATTTTCAAGAGGCTTTTGTCTTTATAACCTCAGAGCCTTCTATACTATTTGACTACCTTAATAGGTTTCCAAAGCACCTTTTTAACTCACAAAATACCCTCTTCTATTCCAAATTAATAGTTGTTTTCAAATAGCCTTTGTCCTCAAATGGTCCTGTATTAGTCTTGTAGTCAAGTTTTACCTAATATAGTCAGTAAAACTCAGACACCACCTGCGGCCCTATTTCTGTAATTGAATTCATGCAAGCAATCCCATAATTTCATGCTGAAGTTAACAGGGCTCACAATCTAAATGCACTTGAACAACTGAGGCCTCAAAAAACTGTTTGAGAAATAAAGGTACAGATAAATATACAGTAAATTTGGGATCAAGATGGACTTGTTAAAGTTTTTCTTACTTTAAAAATATCTCGCAGTCCTGGAAATCCAGCTTGCAGTATAACACCTTGAAGAACATTTTGTTCCTCACTACAGAGTCCTAGCAGTCAACCAAGACTAATGGGAGAACAAAGATAGAAAATATCAAAACATTATAGAAATGTTCCTAGATGTCCCTTCGACATATGTCAAGCGTCAATACTAGAACAAGAAATGTTAATACTATTCCTCTAAAATATAAAACAAACATACACACACAAACTCAAAGTTCTTCTCTCCATACTGTGTCGTTGGGAAACAGGATGACTGTGTTAAAAAAAAAAAACAAAAGGTCTCACAAACTGATTTCAACTCATTTGGCAATTCTTCTTATTAAAGAATACAAAAAAGAAATCACTGAGACCAATACAGTCACATAAAGAAACATTTTAAAATCCTTTATACACGCCAATAACTTTAATCACTTCACTTTGAACGTATATGTTCATGTATTTAAAACACTTGTAAAAGATTTTCAGAAACCCTGAAATATACTGCAACTGCTCGAGCACGTAAGAAAACTGTAAAGCTGATAACAGCTACAATAGCTCCACCAGACTGTCGATTAAAAAAAAAATTTTATATCATGAGCAACACATAGTTCAAGAACCATGATAAATATCCGAAAAGTTTCTACATGGGGATGCACACAGAGCACCACTATACATATTTAAACAAGCATATAAGCACTTTCAAAGCACCGGCCCAAGTCATCAATCTTCAGTTTAACAGGTCCATAAAATGCTCCGGCTCTATTTCCTAGGGCTGGCATTGACTACATTTTTCAGCTTTCTGGTAAGTATTGAACAGTAACCTAAAAACAACTCTGGTGATAACCAGTTAACATGAGACTTGAGCGGGATCAAAGCTGAAAGCTAGCCACCTGAAAAAAACAGTGGACAAATAGCAACTGATGTCAACAACTACAAAACAGTAAACTCCTGAAAGAACGTGCACATGGTGTTGAATTTTAAGCCAAATGTAAGCAGATAAACAAAACAACCATGTACCAGATGTGCAGCTCAACAGAGTTTCTGCTTACTACAGGCACACACAAGATAAGCAACAGTGTTCCAATGAACAAAGAATGGGGTTGAAAACATTCTCATTTCACCTGGAATATGGTATTTTGTGACATCACAGAAAACACAAAAAACCAGAATCAATTCATACGTTTATCTGAGCTATGGACAAACAAAAAAAATGCAAAAAACACACACACAAAAAAACCCCTCCATCACACACACACAAAAAACCCTCCACCACACACACACAAACACAAAACAACAAAACACCTATCAAAAAAAACCCACAGAAAAGCCCAGAAGGAGGAACAAAAGTACAGAAAGTCAAAACATCAAGAGCTAATGCCTGTCCTCTTAATACAAGGAAACACTCAACCACAATTAAAAAGTGATCTGGTACCAACACAAAGTACTGTGGAAGTCACTTGTAAAGGCAGAGTTGCAGAGAAAACTCACAACATAAAAGAACAATGCCCATACTGATGTTAAACCCAAGCTGGCTGCACCACATTGGATTTTTTTTATTTTCTACAAGTCAAACTCAAATATTCATGTTTGACCGTGTGATACAGCGACCGCATAACCAAAATTAGATGGAGAATTATCTACCAGGCAAGACATTCTACTTCTCTACACAAGCAGTCCTTACACTTTCCTCCACAAAAATCTGCTTTCTAGTAGAGGTAAACAGGACAGAAAAAAAAGCCAGCATTACTTGTAAAGATCAAATCAGATCTGTACCTAAATACCCGTGATAACACAAGGGGATGATATTATTCACTGTCCACGTGAGTCTCTCCATTCAGTACTTCATAACCCAGAGAGCTTAACATTGGAGTTACACATCACCTTTTTTCTTCCAGCTTCTCACAGATTGCAACTGACAGTGACAAGACACCTTTAAACTTGTACCTTGCAGCTCTCACTGTATCACAAGACATATAACCCATTTAAGTGAGAGATACAATGTACTCTCTAGATGAACACAGCATGCAGCAGAAAGCACGTATTTGCAAGTGGCAAATAAAACCAATTACAGGGGGTTTTTTCCCAGTAAAACTACTATAAAGAAGCTTCATTGTGTATATACACATCTCTGGTTTGGTTTGTTTGGTTTTTTTCAGGTCTCCATAAAGACAGATCTACCTTATGGAATAATGTGCAAAATCTCATATCCAGAAATTGAAGAAAGATCATTTACCTTCTGATAAAGAAATCACATCTGAAACAAGTTACAGAGATACAAATGCAAGCATGAGCTCAAACATTGACTCAGATCTTGCTAGTCTTACTCATATTAGTCATCTTACTGGTCGCACGCTGAGAACCCTGTGGGTGGTCATATGAATTCACAGGGAACCCACTAAAATCAGTGCACAGCCAGGGTCAGAGGCTTTGAAACAAAAGTTCTGTTAAGTGACATGGAAAAATATAACTGTATATACCCTAATAAAAGTGTTCATATTTGCATACAAGACTAAGTAAAAAGTAGGGGCAATGGTGTTACAACAGAAATGCTAGCAGATAGTAGCACTAGGGTAGGATAATTCAGGTTGAAAGGAATGTCAGGAGGTCACCCACTCAAAGTTCCCATTACATTTACAAAAAAAGCTGGGAGGTTTTGGTTGCCTTCTTCCACATCATTTGTTTTTGCAAAACACCATTAAAACAATATTTACTTTTTTAAAATTATTGCATGTTTCATTATGTTAATCTGCTTTTTAATGAAAGTTTAGTAACTTTTGGTAGGAGTTCCCTTTTATCCATAACTAACGCCCTTTAACCCACATACCTGTTTAATCCTACTATATATCTAAATCTTATTTCACTCTGAAGTTTCTTCCAGCCAAGATGCTAGATTATTTCCTGTAACTGCAAACATCATGACTTAGCTTTCTGGTTTTGGGTCATCCTGTAAAAATGCTTCAGAGCTGAGAGAAAAAGACCAATGGCAAAAGTGACAACCCTGTTCGGTGACTGTTTTCCTTACAACTCCAGCAAGAAGATGCCATTGCTAGTACAAGATGGCAGGGACGTTCACTTCAGTAGTATTCTGTGGTCATGTATAATATTAACTCCACATATAGTTCAGAAACAGGTATTCTACAGGGATTCCAACTTTGTTTCTTATTAGTCCAACGACCGCTCTTAACAGCTACAGGTGTGATGCAGCAGCAGTCTCATTTTATGTTCCATTCTGCAGTTCCAATCAATCTGATTTGATCAACAAGAATGCCAATTCACATTCTGTAAGCTTCCTGATTACTACTTCCTTACGTTGCTGTCATTGGCACTTAAGAAAATGAAAAAAAGCCTTTGTAAATAGCTCAGATTTAAGGCTTCTCAGGAAACTGCACCACTGTTTAAAATCCCTACCATTTCACTCTGTAATACTGAAGTTGTTTACTACAAAATTCTCCATTTACACCACTGAAATCACTTGGGACTCATCAAGCAGAAGACGGTGATGGCTACTGTGTTTCCTACTAAATCCCCCAATTATTGTCACCGACCCTAACGAGGGAAGCTAACCAAGCATGGCCAAGGAGTACAGTATTACTCCCATATCAATTACTAGGAAGGTTGGGTGGGGTGGCAAAGAAAAAAAAAGTTAATCCATATATAACCGATCCAAACTACCCTTTCCAACAGTGCACATAACCTCTGTACAGTGTCCTGTCAATATCGACTTTCCATAAAATACAAACTTCAGAAATATCTCTCTCCCACCTACAGTACATATATATATTAAGTTTGACTAACAAGAGAACCGGTGGAGAAGTAGATGATAAACCGTAAAGCTGTCCAGGTATAAGATGTTGGAAACACCAACTGTTAAGCAACTCATCTCAAGTGCACAATCACATTTGAAACTGCAAGCAGATGTCAGCCTTTCTAATTGTGTTTCCCTCTGCCCAACAACCACAAAGAAAATAATCTGTGTCTCTCCAGCAACAAATAATTTACAAATAACCAAAGCAAGGTGTTATTTTCTGACCTCTCACAGACTGCAGAGGTGAGAAGGGGAAGTCTGAAGACAGAGCCAATCAGGTTCTAAGTACACTTCAGGTGCACAAAAAAAAAAGAAAAAAAAAAATCTGTAGTTTTATCCGCATTTTTTTTTTCAAA
>WUAM01000189.1:1158448-1180684 GCA_024336885.1 Actenoides hombroni
CATTGCTGTTCCATGGAGAACTTACTGTCCACCAGGACTCCAAGGTCCCTCTCCATGGAGCTGCTTTCCAGCAGGTCTACCCCTAACCTGTACTGGTACATGGTGGTGTTCCTCCCCAGGTGTAGGACTCTACACTTATCCTTGTTGAACTTCATTAGGTTTCCCTTTGCCCAGCTCTCCAGGCTGTCCAGATCTCGCTGGATGGCAGCACAGCTTTCCAGTGTATCAGCCACTCCTCCTAGTTTTGTATCATCAACAAATTTGCTGAGGGTACACTCTGTCCCTTCATCCAGGCAATTGAAGAAGAATAAGACTGGACCCAAAACTGACTCCTGGAGAACACCTCTACTTACAGGTCTCCATCTGGACTCTGCACTACTGATCACAACCCTGTGAGCTCTACTGTTCAGCCAGTTCTCAACCCATCTCACTGTCTGCTCTTCTAACCCATACTTCCGGAGCTTACCCACAAGGAAGTTATGGCAGACAGTGTCAAAAGCCTTGCTGAAGTCAAGGTAGACAATATCCACTGCTCTCCCTCTCACTCTCTACCCATTCAGTCACACCATCATAGAAGGCTATCAGATTAGTCAGACATGATCTCCCTTTAGTAAATCCACGATGGCTACCCTTGATAACCTTCTTTTCTTCCATGTGCTGAGATATGATCTCTAGAATAAGATGCTCCATTACCCTTCCAGGGATGGAGGTAAGGCTGACTGGTCTGTAATTGCCAGGGTCTTCCTTCTTGCCCTTTTTCAAGACTAGAGTGTTTGAAATTCTTCCAAATAAGTGTTATCAACTTCTGTAGAATTTTAGCTTTATTTAAATATCAGTATGGAAATAAACAGGTTTAAGCCTGTGTGGTTTAGATGAAAACCCTCTGAACATGAAGCAGGAATGACTGGAGCAATGCTGTCTTCCTTGAGGTTACAGGCACACAGCTGCCAGTGCTTCTACTGCTGCTACCAGCATTCCCAAGTGTTATGGGTGCATGAGGTCCTTGGCACTTTTATCTGTCCTAAGTATCTATTTTAGAATAAGATGAATTAGTACCTCTGGGATTGCTGTGGACAGTGGCAATGCTGGGATCCCTGGGGATAACTGAGCAACTGACAAAAAACTTCGGTCAGAGTAATCCTCCAAAAGCTTGGAGAAGCTTTGAAGAAGAGGGAGAAAGTCAAAAGAGTCAGACAGTCTGAAACTATTTACAGCAGCAGGAGATATAAATCAGGATGGGAAGAGAAAGACAGGCTGTGGTTTTTGCTGAACAATAAATAGTTTAGTGTTTCCAAAATCAAAGGTGGGAGAAGCAGAAAGAGAACGCTCCATCTGGCTTGAAGGAGTTGGAAGAGCTGTCAGGAAAGAAGGACTTTCTGTTATTTACCAGATTCTTCCCTCTTGTAGAATGCAAGTGAAGGGTTTCTCCAGCAGGGACAAAAGCCAACAGCTTTGTAAGAATCTATGTATAACATGTTGAGAAGGGGAAACCTGATATTCCCTCAGGGGGAAGGGATTTTTTTTTTGGACCAGTTTTCTGCAAAGTGATAAAGATGAGAAATTCTTGGACTGAATTAGAGGGAAATCACAACCTTAATTTTTAAAGAGGATTCTAAATAAAAGATTGGCTATGTTATGATTAAAGATGACTTACAGATCCTTCTTCCTTTAGATTGTTATGACCTTGGATGACAACATAACTTTTAGACTTGGTTAGTACTCAGAGTTGGCAGATGTGACTGGACTATTAACCTTCTGTTTATTTGGTTGCATAGGTTTGAATTTGCCTACTTGGAATTCAGGTTCAGAATGCTATTCTCTCTGCTCTTAGAGAATGATGTTAAAATGTCAGGTGACACCCGCAAGTGAAGGTGAAGATTTTGGGAATTGTTCGTGTTTCTTTGTCCTTCACCTGATAGTGAGGAGGGTAATAGTAAATAACTCCAGTTTGGATAGGATTAATTTCCTCTAAATTCGGACACTCAAAAGCTAGATATGTGCAAAAGGGACACTCAAATGGTAAAGGTTATCATAACACGTTTCTTCCTGGATTTAGTTTAAGACATCTATATTAGATGTATGTCACAAGGGGCCAAAAACAAGGACTAGGATGTTCCTAGACTTTCAGGCAACAACACTAACAAGAGTTGTTATTTGAGGCAAAAACTGCAAAGAAAGCAAACCTGTGAAGAAAGGTAGATAGGATTAACTGCAGTAAGGGTGATGTAATGGACAATTATCAGGCTCAAACAAGAAAAACTATTAGGAATGGTGCAGTGCTCATACTAATCATGTTTTTAGATTTTTACATAGTGATATCTCCAATAGGAGATGAGTATAAGAAGTCGTAGGCATAGCTGACAGTCCCTCCTACAGTTCAATTTGCCTGACACATTCCATTAGAAGACTCCGTTTCCAGTTATTTAAAATGTTGCCAAAGATTAACCAATGTTCTCGGCTAATTTTTTTCCCAGGCTGGGAATTTTTCATCTTACAAGATCTTAGGTGAAAATGAGGCAGGGGACAAGCTCTTTGTCTTTTTGCTATTAAAAGCATTTTTGTGAAGAGCACTAATGCTCCCACGCTACAAAGAAGAACCTTCAAGTTTATTGGCAGGGTGTGTGTTTTCTCTCCCATAAGGATCTGCACAAATTTAAATGATTTAGAAAATTACCAAACATGCTTAGTTTGTCAGTAAAGGCAATAAAGTTTGATCATTGCAGTGGCTGAAGATGGTATCTATGCTAAGCACTGGTTAGATGAAACTTCAGGGTTCTCTGAGCCCCCTAAAATGAGCATGGTAGGTGCACTTTAGAAATGGTTAGATGCTGGACTGAGATCCCAAACTAAGAACTGTGATGCTGTTACAAAAAGTACTTCCTGCCTAGCAATCCAGACTCTTTCCAATAGCCTCTCACATTAACTCCTATAAAATTTGTCCCAATACCTGCATGTCATAGACTGCAAAACAGCAACAACTTTGAAATACCAGAATCTGGTTGTCTCAGGATGGGCACCAAAATCAGTGAACACTTATTACACTTTCCTCCTTGATATCTATGCCTAAATAATAAAGGCTAGGTTGTCTTCCAGCTCCTGGATGCAGGTCCCTATCCCAGCCATGTCTAGATTGCACATAAGATAAAAGCTCTCTGTTTCCTCCATTTGCTGCCCACAGGCAGATTTTGACCAGAAGAAAGGGCAGGGCAGGGCCTGAAGGATGCTACAGTAGCTTCCTTGATTTAGGTGATTGGGGAGCAGGTCTGTGATCTTCTCTGAATCATTACTTGCTTCATGGCCTTGCATGTATGAATAGGTTCTGCACCCACTTTCACCTCCTGTTCTCACCTCCCTTGGGTTTTGGCTGCACATGCTCAAGCCAGCTCTGGTATGACCCAGTTCTATCACCTGGGAGCATAAGGCTGGGAAGGAGCTTGGTCAGACAGAGGGGTCCTACCCACCCCTTCACAGAATGGTAGTGATTGGAAGGGACTTCTGGACTTCATCTAGTACAACAATGTAGTATCATCAGATATCGATCTTCTAGTTCAAGTTGGTATCTGCTTTTAAACCCAGGTTTAAGCTAAGCTTCAAGATCAGTCCCCTGTCCATACCTGAGCTACACAACAGGAAGGGCAGTGCTCAGCATTGTAACACACTAAGTCTGGCCTTCATATGCTGACTTGGCTTCCCAGATTGACCTTGGCCCTGCCTTGTTGCTGTGAACTGCCCTCACCATCTGGAGTCTCAGCTGACCCAGGTGGCTGTCTCTGGACCTGCTCTGCTTCTCTTGCTTTGGTGCTATGTGTCTGTGCCAGGTGGGTCAGGGTCCTGACCCATTGTCACCCTCTGCCCCTGGCTCCCCTGCCTGTGTGGGCAGCACCTGCCCTGCTTGTTCCATGGCACAGATCCTGCTTTGGTGTAAATAACAGCACATACCATTAGTACATAATGTCTCTCACACACATTGAGATGGTTGGTGGGCAGCCATAGTGGTGTTTAAAGACAGCCTTGTTTTTAAAAAAATAAAATTACATTCAATACAAAAGAAGGTAGTAATGATCATTCAGAAACCTAGAAGCCCAAATATGAAGACAAATATCCAATGAAATTTATCACTGCTGGATGGTCTTGCAGTAGTCCTCTGCTGTCTCTTCCAGCAGTGTACAGTTTGGGGGAGTCAAGAGGAATGAGGGTCTTTCCATTCAGGAGCTGAGCAATGAAAGTGCTGTGGTAAAACTGGTACCTTTGCTGATACCCTCATATGCCTGAAACTAAAGCTAGAGATCACTTATGCCTTATGCATACAGAGCATAGGTTTTACAAATGAAGCAAGCCAAAAGCAAAATAAAGCATAGGAATGGAGAAGCAGTTTTGCTAACCAGCATGTACCTTTTCCAGTTAAATGGAAAACCATACGTATACCTTGCATACACTTACACATATCTGAGACACCCTGTGGGATCAGCATAAAGCAGTATCAGGCAATGATAATCATGCTGTTAATGCTTTGCAAACCTGACTCAACATACAGGTGCAAAACGAGATTCTAAAAATTTCCAACATTCAGCTGACCAAAGGTGCAACTGTACTCACTACTCAGTGGAGACACAACAGGCATGTGCCAGGAGTTACTGGTAGGAGGGTATATTGTTAGTACTAGCCCAAGATCATTGTCTACTGGGGTGCAAAGGGTTAAAAAAAAAAAGAAGAAGAGAAACAAGAAGAAAAAGGAGGGTTTAACTAACAACAGTAATGCCTAAATAAAATGGTCAGTAAATTGGTATTTCTTCAGACATACCAATTTTACAAAACAAAACTGTTAGCAAACCCACCTATTAAGTTTATCACGGGTTTCAGCTTTCCATTGTGAGATGTTTTTTGGAAACTCCAAATTCTGTGTGCTATGAATTTTTCATCGTAGGGACCATTCTCACACTGTTATCAGGCAGTGCCACTCTGCAATAATTCTTCTGGCACCTGTGCATTCCTGAGCTGTGAACTGCACTTGACAGTGACTGAACTTTGGCTGTCTGATAACCTCTGCACAATGTAAAAAAAAGAGACAAGTAGAAATTTTATGGAGCTACTTATAAGCTTATCTCTCTCAGAAGGCTTCATTTTCCAAGTCAGTCAGTAGCCGAAGTCAATCCAAACCTGCCAGTGACACTATTTTCATAGAAAACTGTCTGCTAATGCATCTGGAAGCAAAGAGAAAGTAATGTCAAACTTGCTGGCAGTTTTATTTTACTTGAAGTTCTTCTATTTATTTTTCCTAAAGCATTGATGAACAACTAGAAAACCAAAGTAATCTCTCATTCTCTCTCCTCCAAGGCAAAGGGTAATCCTGAACATGCCTCAAATCCTGACAGTTTGAAGAAAAGTCAAGCCACATTTCACTAAGCACAGTGTTTAAAAACCACAGATCTATCACTGTAACCCGGTGTCCTCCCCTGTTGCTTTGTCCCTTTCCTTACATTAGCTGACACCTGCCCCTTCCTTTGAACTATGGTACTCCACACTTAAGGCTGGCATAGAGCTGGATTTTTCTCTTCCATGCCAGCTATTTCTTCCTTTCTCTCTCACTGGATTTCTCTAATAAGCTCTTTGCTAGCATTTCCTTCTCTGTGTTTCTTAGATATGGCACTTTGTGTCTGTTCTCATTTTTACCGGTCCTCTGACTTTCCTCCCTTACTCCACTACCTCTGGATTTAATCCTATCTCACTTTCTTGCTTCCCCCTCAGCCCTAATTCAACTCCATCCCACACCTACCCACCAAGTTTCTTTCTGGACCTTATCTCTATTTGCCTGCATGGTACATTTTCTCTAATCACAACCATATTTTCTTCTCTACCATTTTCTCTACGTAAAACTTCTTTTGCAGCCAGCCTTTTCAAGTTTGGAGTAAAAATAACAGCCCTAATACTCTTTGTCCCTTCTGTTTCTTTCACCTCATATAAATTGAGATTGTAGTTCAAAATCTTACGTAGAGCTGGTCCTTACAACTATTGCTTGGAGGGTGGGCAAACAACTGCTCCATTTGCAGAAGAGAATTTGGTTCTTCAGCATCCAAATGCCAGATTAGGTAACTTCTCACATAGGACATCCACTGACTACCTTTAAGGAAATATTAACTCCTGCTGTTGTATTTGAAAACTAAATAAGGCTGAGAAACTAAAAGAAGGCTTCACTAGAAGTTTATAATAAGCAAATGTAAATGTCTGTAGCACCCTTCTGTTGTTTCACTGGGATGAAACGTAGGTAAGAAAAAAGAAATGCATTCAATATAGAACATAAATTGGTATGAATAATAAGCAAGTATAAATAGATAATAAATATGTATGAATTAGTTAGATAAATAAAGATACAAAAATGAAAATATTTTAGTTGTAGCAATCCAGTAGTATACCTTAAATATCCCAGGTCAAGAGACTTTTTTTTTCTAATGTTCATTTTACACTAAAGTAACTAAGCCCTCTTTATGCTCTGCATGGTGCCTTGTACAACAGAATTCTGCTCTGCCTGGGCAGTAGAATAAGCTATACAAATGATTATGCATCCACAATTCTACAAAGAATAAAAATGAAGAGCAGTAATTCATACCACTGCATTTATAATTTCCTCCTGGTTTACATTGTTACTGGAAATGAAAAAGATGAGGATGAAACGGCAGTGCTGGTCCTGAAAAAAACATCACTGCTATTCTTCATTCGAACTCTTTATGAAAGATAGAAGGGGAGCAGCCTCAACTGAGTAAAAAAGTTTTCATCACATGCTGCTTCACCAAACAGGCTTTTGACATAGTCATATTTTGTGTTCCTCAAAATAGCACTTCAGCATGTTTCAGTTTCTAGACTTTTTTTTTTTCTTTTTAACTCCTTTGAGTTTAATTAGGACATTCATCAGCTAGGTAAATGCAAAGAATCTTTTAAAAGAGGAACCGTGATTGATTTTTAAAGTCCTATAATCACCCAATTTATCTGTAAAAAAAAGTATTTTCCAGTTAGGTATTTCAAAGGATATTAATATTCACTTTTTAAAATAAAAAGTCCCTGTCCTTATTTTAATACATAACCGGGAAGCTGCCGTAACACCACTGGATGAAGTCCTTCATCCAGCAAAGCCCCTGTATAAAACTCCCATTAACATCCACGCTTTGTGTGAATCTTGCTGGCACAGGAGGAAATCTGGGGAGTCAAAGAAAGTTTGTTCTGCACAGGGTCCGGGTCCAGGTCTGAATGGGCTCACATGCAAACCAAAGCTGTATGGCCATGCTGGCACATCACTCCACTAGCGTAAACTACCATTTTCTGCACCCAGATAACAACCCTGAGAGGAATCTCAGGTGCATGTGTGTGTCATTGCATTGGCAATGTCAAAAAACTGCAGAAAAAGGGAAGCTCAGATCACATTCTTTTGCCAGCACCCCAAAGGAACCAGGTCCAATTCAAGTCTAGCAGTTTGCAGAATCTTGCATCAACTGAGTTACATCAGAATAGTACTTTACAGACTCCAGCATTTGTAACCTAAACGGTTAGTTAGGCTCAGGGAGGGAATTCACCCCCGAAAGATGTTTCTTCTAAATCTCTGCAGTCTTAGATGGTGTCACAGACATGCCACTGCTGCAGAAACTAAGGTTGTTCCCTAAACGACAAGGAGTAACTCTTCAGATCACCGGTGTGACAGCCTACAACTTCTGGTCTCTTAACAGGGATCAAGAGCAACAGCTCTATCTTCAGAAGCCTTGCCTCTGTGGCAAGGCTGACTGACCTCTGAGTGTGTTGTCATTACCACAGATTTGGCTGCTGAGACCTTTCACAAAGACAATGAATACTGTTCTGTTGTGTGAAACACCTTTAGGTCTGCCAGGGGCTGGCCAGCTCTGGAATGAGGACTACTGCTTGGATCTTCTGTGAGGCTGCTCCTCTGCAACCAGCAATTGCTGTCATGTAATGAAAGGGAAAGCAGCATGAACCTTCAGCCTCTCATTTCCACACAGCACATGCTTCACAATGCTCCCTCATCCCTTCTCTACACCAACCCAAGTAATTTACTTCACTGCCTCTCCATCTGCCTGTCCTCATTTATCCTTCAGCTCAGGGTCAGCTCTTTCCCAGATATCCATTGAGTATCATCCTGCACTTTACCTCTACTAAGTATTTTTCTCTTGCTTTGTCATTAATAACACTTTCTTTCCATACATCCCTTCATGTCACTCACTCTGCTGCTGTTTCTTTGCTTTTCTTACCTCTCTTCCATCTTGGCTTAAGCGACAGACAGGCAGACTTGATCCTATTCCAGCTACAGCCTACAACCCACTGAAATCCTGCATCAGCCATGGGGACAGTACAGAACTGTGGTGCACACCTGCAAAGTGCCGCACCTTTACAAAACAAACATATTCTGCCCAGCCTGTGGAGATTAAAAATTACAAAATGCATGTGAGAGTATAATTGCCATTCTTATCATTTTACTGTTGGGTTTAAAGCGTGTTAAATTGACCACCAGAAAAGTATTTCAATTATCCCATTAACATCACAGAGAAAGCCAGTCATGAGTCACACCAGTAAATTTTAGGGAAGACAAACAGACTCATACTGTGTGCATACAGTCCTCTTCTATTGATATAATACTTCATAATCCCAAAGTGCCTGACTCAATGCTGGATGTAGAGTGTGCTGCCTGCAGCTTAGGAGCCTGCTAGGGCTCAGGGATGCTCCCACAGCTCCTCCAACCAAGGGTCAGCCCCCAGCTGACCCTGGAAGAAGCAGAGCAAAGGCAAACGCCCTTCTCTCATGCTGGGGAGGAGGGGAAGGTGGCACCAAAGTATGTACAGTGTTTTGCAAGAGCATCACTGGCTGTATGGATTCTGGCCTTGCAAGATGAAGCAGGATTGTAAAGCAGAGAACTGTAGCCCAGATGTTTTCGTTTCAGGATCACAGTGTGCAAATCGGCACGTAACTGCAGCATTTACTGAGCTTTACACTCGTCCATCACACCTCTGCAAAAGGACTACACTTTCACATGGGGAGGGAGTTTCTACTCCCTTCAATGGAGAGCACTAAACATCAAGTGAACCTTCTCCACTCTTCTCCATTTTATCCAACAGATTTAAATAATTCATGTAATAGCTACAAAAAAACCCAGGAAGCAAAAGTGTTTTAAAATTTGCTTCCATTTGTGTACTTCAGGCTTCAGTGAAACAGCTTAAAAAATATAGGACCATTCAAGCTGAAACAGCACAATTTTGGGGGTTCTTGCACAAAATACTTTTACAGAGGTGACTACTCTGAATGATCCTTTTCTTCCTTCATTCTGTTGTTACAAATAGCAAACCCTCCTGCCGCCAAGATGCATCACCTTGAGAAAACGAATGCTACTTACAGGATTCAGAGCGCTACACATGCCATCAAAATATTACAATGTATTTCAAGCCTGAAGACAACACCATAGAAATATGTCCCAAGAATGCCAGAGGTGATGAAAGGCTGATGAATTGAACATGAGATGGAGGAGCCCTGCTTCTTCTTCTTTTTTATTTTTTAATTTTTTTTTTTTTTCCTGGGAAAGCTGATAGCTTTTCTTTCTGCCAAAGAATAAGCTATTTTCATTTATTACAGTTGAGTCCTCCTGTTATGCGTACCTTGCCCCTAATGGCTACAGGATGTTGGAAGTGCTCAAAATGGATTCTTGTTGCAAAATTAATTTCTGCTTTCATTCAGATTAAAGGAAGTTTTAGCTGCAGTTTTTATAAATAATCGTCATAGATATCTTGATTAGTTTACTAAAATAATTGAATTCTCTTCTTACATAATAAAAACAATTTTATAGAGGTATATATTTTTTAACTCTAAACTATTTCCATACATTAAATAAATCAGTTATTAATAAGACAAATATGCTTCCAACACAAGAAATAAAAGGGAGGACTGTATCAAGTCTGCCTAACTTAACAATTTGCTTGTACATACATTTGAGGTGTCTAACAAAACAATCCTGAAGCAAGGGCCAAATTTTCCTCTACAGATAATTAAGATGCGTCACTGACTTTGATGGTTTCCAGAGGGAGAAAGATCCTGTCTCTCAAAGCTGAATGGCCTAGATTCTGAGTGATGAAAAGCAGGAAGAGACTCCTATTATCTGAGATCCTATTACATTGAAAAACTTCTGCTTGTAACTTTAACTAGGTAATCACTTTATTTAGAAGATTTTAAAAAGGAGCAATTTAATAGTTCTTTATGCTTTTGCACACACTTTCAGTTTGTTGCCTTTAGATGCTGCAGAGTTATGAGAAAGTGCTCTTTCATCATGCTACACTTTGCAGAAAGTTACTGCATGTCAAGGGCTCGTCCCTGACATCCTATGTTGTGCTTCATGGCATCCATTTATACCAAGCTTGTATTCCATCCCATGACCTGGGGTAATGAGGTGTGTGACTGGTGTGCCAGGATTTGATGTGTTGTAACATGGCATTATCTGCCTTGGGAAATGTGAAATGAAGGCATTGACTGAAAAAAACGTAATTAAGGAAAAGGTTCCTTAGACCTTAATAGCAAAGCACGAACATTACCAAGACTACTGCTCTTTTCTGAAAAGAAATAGAATAACTAATGCCAAATGGAAATGTTTTTATTCTTACTTCTTTGGTTGGAGCAATCATTCTGAAGAAAACACAGCTTCAAGAAAATGAACCAAAGCAACTGAACTCAAGGCTATATAGTGCTCTTGAAAACTTAACTATGACTTTGCATTTATATAATGTATTATTATATTTTCACATCAGCTGCACCCCATTAAAAGGAGCTACTCCTTGAAAATAAGTATTCAGAGAATCCATATCCTCACAAAGGAGTCATGTCATGGGAATCAAAAGCAAAAGGTTTGCTGGATGATCTGGACTCTGGTGTGAATTTGCTCTTGTACTACCTGCTTATGGAATCAGCCTACACTGTTGCTGAAGCAACAGGGCTTTTTTCCCAGAAAAAAACACCCCACAGTTGTGTAGTTCACAGTTATACAAAAAAGAATGTAACACTAATTGTATATTCTTATGATTAATGCTAATACTGTCATTATCTGTAATGCAGCTGCACATATGAGTAGCCCTAATACGGATTTGGATCCATTGCACTGGGTATACTGGAGTCAGATATTATACAAACATAAAAGATAGCACATGTGCTTGGAAGAGCTTATACCCTAACTTGACATAACAAATCAATAAACTTCTTTGGTACCAAATGGGAGGGGACGTGGAAAGAAAGAATAAAATATGGAGAATAAGACCATCTGCTGATATAAGGGAGCAGGAAAATTCCTTACTTTCCTGTCTCAAGGACTTCTGAGAAAGACAAAACTTGATGTGTGTAAGACTGTGAGACTCATTGTATGTGAGGATGTGAGAGCTGGGCTTGTGCTGATGTCACACACCGGTCATAGACCAGAGCGAGAACTTGCTCGTATTCTTGGGAACAGAATTAAGACTCAAAACAGAGTAAAGCACCAAGTGACTTTATTTGCCCGACAAAAAGTTTACAAAGCAAAGAGAAAGAGAGAAAGGAAAGGAAGGAAGAAAGGGGTCAGTTGCAAGAGCTACCACCACGGATCTGAGACATCCCGTCAGTCCTATTTGTTTCCAGGTCCAGTGGGAGAATGTTCCGTCCGATGTTGGTGGTTCCTGCTCTTTTATCAGGAACTGTTCTGCTTAACCACACCCATCACCTGGCAGTGGCACGCATGCCCAACACCATCTCTGAGGGGTCTTAGGTGGTCTTCAGGGGTCTCTGGACCTCTCAGTGTTCCAAGCCCTGTGTCTGGGCGCGTGTGTAGGGATGAGGTTGCAGGTTTTGGAGTTAATTCTGTATTTGAAATGGGAACTTCTAACTTGCGGTCCAACCGTTGTCCAGTTTGTGGTTTGACAAACCACTGTCCAGTTTGTGGTTTGAAATCTTCCACACTAATACAGCAATGTTGCTCTGTCACCATTTCTGACAAACCGTCATCCAGTTTGTGGTTCGAAGTCTGTCCACACTGATGCAGCAGTGTTGAGACATACACTACACCACCTCTGTCACCATCTCTGACAGATGAGCAGCCTCAGAAACAAGGTCCTGGCAGTGATGCTGCACTTCCCATGAGAGATTAATATGCGGCAAAACCCGAAGAAGAAGCTGGTGTAGAAGATGAGAAATACAAGGGGATGAATGAAGTAAAATGCCTCAAAAAAGAAAATGAACGATCAGGGCCTTAGCTTTTCATCCTCTACAGAGTCCTATATATTGAGTTCAGTGGAATTTTAAACACATCCTTTCCTTTTACTCACGGTATGAAGCTTTGTAGAGATGATGAGGCTAGTCACACAAGCGAGGTGAAAACTATATGGCCTCACTGGCCCATCAGGGCAAGGACTGTAAATTCCATTTTCATCATAGGACAGAGTATAAATAATAATAAACATGCCTGTACCTTTCTCATGCTCTAAAGCCCATGTATGGACAGCAAGGTCAGCATGAGAAGGCCTTATTGTAAATGAGAACTAGACTGTAAGCATCCATATTCTTTTCCAGTACTTTCCTCAAAGGGATGAAGCACACATAGACCTCCGCCAGGACATCTTTAGCCCCGACACTTCAAGAAGACTAGCTGGCCCACGTCTGCTTGATGCGGTCAGAAATGACTTTTTGAAGTAGCAGAATTAAGTGGAGTTACCCTGCTCTAATACACCAGACAAGAGTGCATTGATAAAACCTTAGCAGGTTCCTCAAGTATGTTCTGTTCACTCATTTAGATTTTAAATGTGCAGTTTTTGCTTTATGAAGGCATTGAAATACAACAAGCAAGCAAACCACAATGTCCCACTATGTGAAGTGCTGAATATTGATGACAGCACAACTGAAAGAAGAACACTGTACCTAAAAAAGGCATCAGTTCTAATTTTGTCCTGTCTTTGTCCCGCATGTGTGGGACATGCTGTAATTGTCAAAGCAGTCCAATGACAAATTCCAGTAAAGTTTAATTGCTTTTTCAACAGTTACATAAAAACAATCACCATGTTTTGGGTAAAAATTGATGAAAATGGTGACATGAATATTGTACACTCAATCACATGCTCCAAAGCAGTCACTGATGTAAAAAAAAAAAGATTACTAAAAGTGCTGTGCTTTGTTACCTGCTGCTACACAGAACAGACTCCTGTTGTCCAGTACAGTAAGTGTTGAATAAATTGACTTTGCTGCGGGATGTAATTATTTACATTAATAACAGTCACAAAAGACATTCCAGACTCCTTCTGAAATATTTGCATCTATTGAATTTGCATTTTTCTGGGTCTATAAGGATTTTAACCACTAATATTGAATTCATACTGAACCACTTTCTTTTGCAGATGGAAGAGGAGCAAATTTAGGACTAAGTTTTCAAGGCTTTTGTGATAAACAATTAAATCACTGTATAATTATATTGTTAGCAGAAATTAAGCAATAACATTCAAATTCACATCTGGGCTAGACTAAGGGATGGAGTCCATATTTGAGTTTTAAGCAAGGATTCAGTTGAGTCTTTGCTAGTATAGAAATCCTCAAAGTTGACCTTGCAAGAACGTGTGTGTGCCCAGGTGAGAGGATGCAGTTGTGTCTCTGAGCTCAGGGGTCCTGATCTGCTTCCTGGTGGCATCTCATCATCTGCCTACATGCCTATCCCACGGACACTCTCTCTCTTCATACTGCACAAATCCTATAACTTAATGTTTTGAAATTTCTGGCATTTAGACAAATGTTCAAGTGAAATGGTCAATCAAGTACCTCACTGGCAATTTCACTCATTAATTGTTGGTGTTCATCTATTGTTAGAAATGCCATGTTGGTTCTGGTAATTCCAGATATATACATATTTTCACATCAACCTGTAAAGGTGAACGGCAGGTCCTGGAGGTATTTTCATTACAATGCACTGGGCTTATCCAGAGGGACCAGTGAGAACAAAGAGCCACATTTATCTTCCAGCTTGGCATGTGCACATATATTTCATGCTAGGCCCTGCAGCTGCATAAGAAGTTTCAGATGACAAGCAGGAATGGATTGAAGGAGACTGACTGAAAATGTTCCCTCTGCTGTTTTCACAGGAAGTCACAGAATATGCATAAGATATTTTTTAAAGTCTTTTTACTTCTTCCATTCTTTTCCTGGTGGTTCACTTTTCAGCTGACAAAGTGATTTATTAACTGTCTTTAAAAAGTTCCATTTCACTGAACAAATGATAAATATCAAAACCTGAAGCCTGACCCAACATCAATATCAAACTGGCTCAAACATTTGCAGGTTTAGTTATTTTTCAAATAATAAACAAAAGGAGAGTGAATGAATAGTCAATATAAGAATGCATTACAAAAGAATTATTGTTAGTCACAGTAGCTGGAAGACCCAACTCACTGTGTTAATTCCACTCAAGACAGAAAATAATCACATTTGAAACTTGTGAATCAGTTACTTTTTCCCTTCCTCCCATAGAGAAAAGGGATCCAAGAAGCAGGAAATGTAGCTTTAATAAGTAAAATTAAACATGAAACTGTGTCCTTCTAGTTCACTTTCTCCTTCCCACCATCCACCTCCTGCAGGTCACGTGACAATCAGTATTGTCTCTTCAGTTAAACTCATGGAGGGGCATGATTTGGTGTTCCTGCAAGTAACTACAACAGGGAAGATGGTCTCATTCCTGAAAGTACACACACACACACAAAACTGAGGAGAGGACAAAAACTGTGAAGCAACCAAAATTCATTAATTCATTAGAAAACATGATTTCCTACTGTTTACAAATGGCATTAGTTTCACATAAGCAAGGTTTCATGTAAGCCATTTATAACTTCTTATGTGCATTTTGTCTAAGCTCTCATCTTTCTAAATGGATTTTTTCCCCCAGTTCAAATACTGCTTAAATATAGAAAGACATGTCACTGAAAATATTCACAATTTTGGTGAAACTTGCTTTACATCTTGTTGATGCTTGCTGAACTGGCTGTCGGAGAAGTTAAGAATGGAAAGGATCAAACAGTATCTAGATGCAGTGTCACCTGGCAATTCTCTACACCTACCAGTGTCAGTCAACTCAAGACCAGGGTCCTGCAAGAAAAATGAAAATCCATGTGATTAGCTGAGATCTCTGGCAACAGCACCATCACCTTGTTTTATCAACATCAATTGTCACTCACTCTTTGTAAAGTTGTGAAGAGCTGAAGAAGTCCAAAACCTCCCCAAATGGACCAAAAAGTTCTGTGGCCTGTTGCTACTTAAATTGCATTTCAGCACTGGTAGCAGAAGAGGAAACGGCATATGAGTTTCATCTTTTGGATCTGTGCATACCCCAAGCAAATCCCAGACATTACCTAAAAAATTTACCTTTAGGCTCTTAGAAACTTAGCTACTCTGCACATTTTCTGTCATCCATATGGCACAGCAGCACGCATCAGAAACAAACTCAGTTTTCAGAAAAAATCTAGAAAACTGCTCAAGGAAGAAGGTTTTGTGTAGAGGCAGAACCTGCTGAGACACAGAGAAGCCCCTGCACAAAAGTGAGGAGAGGACAAAGAAGAGGAGAATGGCATTTGCCCATGAGACAAGAATAGAGCACAGACAGAAAAAAATGGAGTTTCTGACTTGTAGGGTTAGTAAACAGTAAGTATAGTTTGTCCCTGGCACTAGCTGAAGGCCAAAGATAGCACATTGACCTTCTCCAGGGTCTACTGGGACAGGGGTAACATTCAAGGTCGGGCTTGTCATATTTGCTGATCTCACAGGAGATTGTCTCCATGGCTAAAACACAGGCTACTGTCATACTTTTTTGCTGCTTATCCAAGTGACCATGACGAAAAATGAATTCACTTTCTCTGAAGCAGAAATGCACGAAAGTCATGTGGTTGGAAAAATACATGTTTACATGGTGTTATGATTTGTCATAAGAGTAAATATACTTCATTATATGACCCAAATCTCCACCAATAATTATCTTTCTACAAAATAATGAGGAACTCAATTTATTTGAATGACTGTACCCTTTCATGTAAAGTCAGGAAGCTAACAGATCCTGTGACAGGTGCTTCTGGGGAGGGCAGAGTAGAAAGAATCAAGAATAATTGTGCTATATGAGCTGGAAACTTTCAAAGGGAAACCCATTATTTTAAAGGGTATACTCAATAAGTTCAGAACATGGAAGTCAAAGAAAATGTGTTCCTGAAAGATCACATGTGTCATCCACAGTTAGCTCAGTCACAACATACTCTGGTGTTCCATAGCTGAATACCTTCTCCTCAATATTAATTACCTGGATTACTCTGTTCACTAGACTTTCCCAGAGAAGTTCTGTATATTCCATCATTGAAGGTGTTCAGGGTCAGGTTGGATGGGACTCTGAGCAACCTGGTCTCATGGAAGGTGTCCCAGTTCGTGGCAGGCAGTTTGGAACTAGACAATCTTTAAAGGTCCCTTCCAACCCAATTCATTCTGTGGTTCTGTGATTCTATGACTTCTCATTGTACCCCCTCAAATAAATCCAGAATACATTTATAACACCTCAACTCCAAATTTGGATAGTTCAGGCAACTCTATTGTTTTGGCTTGTTTTGCTTTTATTTCGTTTCAGAGATTAGATCCTTTCAAAATGCTGAAGTCCCATTTGGAGAGCTTTCTGATAGGAATCCATCCTTCAGGACTGAATACTCAGACGAAATTAAAAATCCTGGGAGCTACACCCCCTACTGATGATTTAGTAGAAAGAATATGGCTTCTAAAAATAAAGCTTTTTCTTTTTAGATCAGATGATTACAGGAAGGACCTTACATGTTTCAAATGTGGTTTTAGAACTACCCTGGGCCAAATGTTTGCTATGAGATATGAAATCATGTGTCTAACTAGCTTTTGTATCTTGTGAAGTTTTGTCTTCAGTGAATATTCAGTTATTCAACCTGCAAACATAAATGAACAATTTTCATTATGTACTTAAGCCAGTATATTATACTGCAGTCTGAAATGGTTGTAAACTATATGGCTATTTTACTGTGTAATATAGTTTTTAAATGTGGAAATATTCCTTTCATTTAGCTGCTGCTTCTGATTGAAGAAGAAAGACATATTCTTTACATTTCATATAGGTGTCCATAAGTGATGATAAGTATGTTCTGAAATATCCATCATAAATGTTTCTCTTTGATAGTTTTTGTTTCTTTTCTGGAGTAACAATGTCCAATTTCTTTCTGTGTTTTCCCTGAAGGTAAGAGATACCCATTTTATCAGATAGCTCCAAATAAGTTTGCTTTGATCACTATACACATTTTAAAATATATCATTCTATTCTGATATAACTAGTTATTAATAAAACTATACTTTCAAAAATGCTCTTGAGAAATATTTCTAGCAACATGAATCTGTTTTTCCTAATTGCCTCCAAACCATTTTGAAGTAATATATTTTGGACACATAAGAACAACTTGGAACCTTGCATCTAAATTTCAAGTTACCTACTTAATCAGACAGCTAAACACCTTTTCTTGTGAGTAGGTGAACCTTACATCTTTCAAATGTGTTTTTAGAACTACCCTGGGCCAAATGTTTGCTGTGAGATATGTCATATATTCAGCTTTTTTCTCATTTTTAGTCTGAGCCTCACTCAGAGAAGAAAAGTGAGGTGGTCAGGATATTTCTTCTCTGGTTTATTTTCTCCTTGTCCTTTCCTTGAATCATAATATGTTTTAGTCTCTTTTCAGTGAAGTGGTAATAGGTCCATAATGACAAGACATGTTTCAGTCAAGTAGTGCACTCCTGTTTCTTTTTAAAAGATAATACACAGACTTTCTAGTTCTCCACTTCCATAATGACTAAAAATGGAATGTCTTTTCCCCCAGAAATATTTTCAAGAACTTTTTTTTCCAGAATTCTGAAACTAGATTTCTTTTTATTTTGATGTCTTACTCAGTGGCCATCTTCATCACCTTACTGTCAGCTTTCAATGTTACACTGTCCTTAGAGGTATCAGCATCACCCTTGATCAAGGATGATGTTCCTCCTTGATCAAGGAAAAACGAGAGAGTGTCAAAGTGAAGGGCAGGACACAATGCTGCCTTTGCACATAGGAGCAACAGACTGCTGTAATAGTTGTGCTTCTGCAATAGCTACACTACTGTGTTGCAGTAATACATTGTGCTACTGTAATATGCTGGACTACCATAGCAGCTCTTCTATCCTCACTTCAAGAGGAAGAGTCATAAAATGAAACTGCTAAAAATAACTCTTAAGATGACAAGCCTGTCCTATTCAGCTTGTAAAAAGGAGGCTGAAGTAAGATCTTGTCTAATTACTCATACATGTAGGGCAAAAAAAAAAAAAAGATTTAAAAGTGTGTAGTTCTAACTTTTAGGAAAGAAAGTAAAACTGAAAGTCTTTTCAGTTTAATATATAACCCGAGACAACCAGATCCAATGAGCAGAAGTCAGGCAAATTCACCTTGACATGTGATGCAGTTTTCTAACAGGGAGGATGATAAATTAACACTGATTTTGGAGGGTGGTGCATTCACTATAATTGGAAGGTGACGTTAGTTGCTGTCCTGAAGATAGGACTTGATCCAGCTTCTGTGAGCTTGAAGTCTGCACAGACAGATACCTAAGCGAGACTAGGTGGTTGTGCTCCTTCTTGCCTTGGATCTTGTGGCTCTAAATACTACTTCAGCCACACATCCCTGTGGGAAGGAAGGTACAACAGTCTTGCCTGCACTGTCTCACACAACTGGCAGCTCTGCAATAAATTACCCTAATCTGTTCCCAAGGATCCTCATTTGAATAAGAGGAACAACTGGACAAATTTTGTTTTCTTCATTTTTCTCCCTTGTTCTAAAACAGGAGACTGACTTGACAAAAGGTGGAATGGTACTCTGAGATGCACCTGTCAGTATGCTGATGATTGACATTTACTCAAAGTCCAACTGAACATCAAATCTGGCATGATTAAGAAATGTTTCTGGGATGAAAAATATCTCCATACTGGAGGAACTTATGACACTTTTTGCAAATAAAGAAAATTGGGTCCTTTGTGTTGTAGTAGACCCCCTTCACTGTAGACTGATGCCTTGATCTTGTCTGTTCCCTCTCTGTGGTACAAAAGGGTTTAGTTGCCTAAGGATTGAAATATTTAAGTCTAATTAAAGTCATTGTGTTCAGTACAGGAACATGTGGGTGACATTTACATGCCTTTAATACATGAGAAGTCAGTTTAAAGTAATTTAGCAGTCATCTCTGGCCTCTGAAGATGACATACTCCATGAAGAGATGAAATCACCACATCTCTTAATGATCTCCCTCATGAATACAGCATCAAATCCAGACATCAAATGTCATTTGTTACTCCAAAGCTTTTTTCTTACTTTATGTCTTGTGGGCCCTTCTTATCCCCAACTCCTTTCTGTCTATTGCAACATGCATGCCCTGCCAGCATGGATGGGCAGCCCACCTCTGCTGTCCTGGCTCCTCTCTGCTTCTCTGCAGAGGAGCCTGTGCATCCCTCAGTCAGGAGCAGGGAGCTGGTGCACTGAGCCATTGGCAACTTCCACAATATCTGGAAAGCAGCACTTGGGACAAGATCCCACATCGTCCTTCGGAACTGGGAGCTTGTGCCACCATCTAGAGCCAAAAGGTTTAGGCTTGTAGGTATCACCAGCAAAAAGGTATCACGTTTAATTGTGCAAAAGCAGGAGGAGCCCAGCAGCTAATAGAGTCTGAATGTCTGTCCCCATGGCTCCAAGATAAGGAGATTCCAGAAGTTATAAATACAATTCAGAAGGCAAAGATAAACGAAGAAGGTGCAAGCAAATAGAGGAACAACCTTTCTCATACAGTGGAGAGGTGTCCACCACCTTTAGCACATCTGTATCAGACAAACAATCTGTTATGAGGTCTGATTTACCACTTCTTCCCAGAGCTAACATAGTTATCCAACAACTCAGCTTCACCTCTCCCAGGACCTGTTCTACCTGGGTGATTCACACCTTCACTGTAGGGCATTGCTTCCAATCCCTTTTCCCACAGGACAAAAATTCTATCACTTGCTTTTGGCCACACCTTCAAAATCTGACTCCAAGCTTGTATTAAAATCCTCTTGGAATAGGCTTTGCAGGCAAGGGAAGAAAGAAGACATTTTGAGATGAAAAAAAACCCAAACCCTCGTATACAATCACATTAGTCATAGCATCCCAGAACTACAATCCCTGTCCAAGACTCCTTTGAGCTAGACAGGGTACAAACAGAATAAAATACTGCCATGTCACAGACAGAGTTCTTTGTGTATGAGCTTAAAAAAGCCATAAGTCCATTAGATGGTGTTTTAAACTCTCACTTTATAATGTACAGACAGACCAAAGAAAGTGCAAGGAGTGGTCTTCCTTGGTCCCTTGGAAGTCAACTGATCATTTCACTGTATCCTGAAAGTACCAAACATATATACTGTGTGACATGACACAGACTTGTTTTGCACTAGGAGTTTTAAATTACTTACGATAATAAATCTTGTGGAAGGGGTGTCTGTGCAAGCAAAATGCAGCATGTCTAACTGATGAGGAAAAATCTGCAGAAATTTTAGGTATTTTGACCTGTTACAGGAAAAGAAAAGTGCCTACATTTCCTTTAAAGTTAATGAGGCAGGGTAGGTGTCTCTGAAGATAGTGGAAAGGAGATGGAGCCTCACTAAGCCTGATATTTATCTTTCTTCATTAATTGCACAGAGACTTAAATGCTGGATGACTTTCTCTATTCAGAATCCACTCTATGCAGTCCTCTTTGAAGATATGGACCTAATAAAGCATGACCAGCTCTTTTTGAAAAAGAAAATGATAACCAGTGTCCCACTTCCCTATCATGTAGATTTTAACAGAGTGATGAAAATGCTTGCTCCAGAGTGGGACAGTCTTGATTGTGCACACAGGGAAGACCCAGGGAACTTTGTCTCCAACTTCCACAGGAAAATCTCTTAACAAACAGGTTCTGTTTTACTAAGCAGGGGAGAAAATTTCCACCCTTTCTTCTAAGGTGAAAAGTTATAGCCTACCAGGTGAAAAATGACAGACATAGCATTTCTTACCTTGGACACTATCATCCATGGGTTTTTGAGTGGGAAATCTGTCATTTTGATACACTTTCCCACTTCTTTTCCTGGAAATAACACAGATATCTCATGTGATTGAGACTGCTCCCATTCTGAGTTGCAAGAAATAACAAAACAGCTGTAATTTTGTGGTCAGTCACTTCAAGAAGTTGCCAATATGTCTGAATTGGTTATGACACTGTGGTGGAGAAGAGCATAACACATGTAATACAGTGAGAACTTTAACATAACCCAAGTTTTAGCTACTAACAGAGGTAACTATCTTACCATGCAGGGACTGTTGGTCTCCACTTTGTAGTGATGTGCTATCTTCAAGTGTATCAGCTGTCTTTCTCCAAGTCTTCCCAACTATTAGGAACAGAAGCATGTATCTATTGTATTGATCTGAGGCTTTTATAAAGAAACATTTTCCACAGTAATGAACTCAGTAATGAACAAGATGAAGCAGAGAATGAGAGCAAAAAGTTATTTTTCATGGGAGAAAAATATAACAATTAAGATTTGAGGTTCCTTCCTTCCTCACTTCCTTCTCCTCCTGTCAAAAGTAAAAGCCAATTTGTCATAAAAGGCCCCTGTGTGGGGTTTTGTGTGAATGGGCTCCATAGGGACATACAGACATGGATGGAGAAAGAGCTACTGAAAACAGCCAGTCCAAGGTGGGCAATGGAGCTGAGAGGGAGCACGTGAAGGTCTTCCAAGAGCTGATATACTCTGTTGACCACTCCTCCCCTGATTCCATGAGAACTAAACTCATAACACCCTGAGCCAGCTGAATTTGAGAGTGGCTGCTGATGGGCTCCAGCCTCATCAGAGGGTGGGGTGTGTCAGAGGAGAAGGCTTCTTCCTTGCAAAGTTTTAAAAAAATCCAGCCTATTTTTCAGTAGAAAACTTTTTTTTTCTTTCTTTTTCCCCAAATCAATTTTTTTTTTTCCTAAACTTTTAATTTTTTTTTTAGGCTGTCTTGATTGCTGGTTGGGGATTTTAGTTATTTATAATTATTCTAACATTTTTTTAATTTACCTCACTAGCAAAACTGTAGATGTGGGGAAGAAAATGCATCTTGTTAAAGCATGAAATGCTTTTGTTTTGTTTTTCAAG
>WUAM01000189.1:1180784-1196438 GCA_024336885.1 Actenoides hombroni
TTTTTTGTTTTTCAAGGAAAAAATAATAAAATATTATTTTAAATTAATAAAAGAGTGAATCTAAAGAACTTTTCAGTTAGTTCTGTTAGGAAATAATTGAGATACCTCCTTAAGCATACTATGATAAGAACAAATAAATATAGCTGTGTAACTACCACATGTTCTGGGTAGAAGAGGGTAGCAAATGGATTGTAAAAACAATGGTCTTCTCAAGAATCATAGGCACTTTCTGTCTAGAAATAAGCTCAGGTTAGTCTATTAGGAAAGGAATAAATAGTAAGATCACTTCAGAGGCTTTTTGTAAAATTGAGTCTTCAGCAGTCCTAAATATAAATCCACATTGCTGGGTACCAATCTTGCACTGCTCTATCTATGGTTAGAGTTTGTCTGTATATGGGAATTTAGCTACAAGATAAAATAGTCCTTTATATAAATATCTTATGAGTCAGTCCCAGCTGTAACTCCAAAGTGGTGAAGTCGTTAAGTAAATGCTGTTAAGAGAAATGTAAAATGAGCTATGATTTCTTCACAAGAAAATGCTTTTATGGCATTTAATATAAGAAAAAAAAATGCTTTAAAAAGGCAGCATTGGGCCCTGTGTCATGCTATACAAATGACTATTTGAAAAGTAAGAGGGTTAAAATAAGATAGAGATATAGATCAACATGTCTGGCAATGCTACTGTGATGCATTTACATCAGCCACACCGGGGCATCCTATGATGCTTCTGTAGATCATATCTTACAATATTTTCATAAGAAGAGAAAAGGATCTTTTATGAACGTGAAAAATGATGTACCCTGTGCATAATGTGTTTCCATCTGTAGATAAATCTTTGTATTATTAGCTCATCAAACTTAGTCTGTTATTCTATTATTAAAATTGGTTAAATTATGTATATAATTTTTAATCAGTTGAATTAATGTTTATAATGGTGGATTGTGATAACTTTGATTTCTACTTCTTCTCACTATGAATTTTTAAAAAACTATAATCGAAAGTCATACCATATTTCTAAGTTTCCTTTTTCATCTGTGGTATTTCCTGGAAACATAATATATGCATTATTTCTTTTTTTGTCACAAAACAGTTAATTTCTTTATAGCTTCATCAAAACTGGACTGCCTGGGGAGCAAGCCAATTTTATTAGCAATTAAAAAGGTCATTCTTTTAGATTTTAAAAGATACCGAGTAACGTTTTTTATGGGCCATATGTTAAAATATAGTCATTTTCTGAAAAGTGATCATCATGTACAACTAGTTTCATGGCATTCTAAATTTTATTGTTCTTCAATGGTTTCAGTCCACATCTGTCACTGTATAATCAAATTGTGATTGCCAGCTATGCAAACGTAAGTGGTGGAGCCTACGCTGTGTTTCTTAGGTATAAGCATCTAACTTGACAAATAAGCACCAGCAGCAACAAATTTTGTTTCACTTTCATTGACTTCAATAAATGTTCCTGGATTTTGCTATTGAGTTGTTTTATAAACTGCCAGTAACCTAAAACTGCTAAAAAAACCTTGCTCCTATGCAGTCACATCTGGCCTACGCTGCTAACAGCAGCAGAAAGCTTTTAAGTGTTCCCTTCATAAGCTTCCTCTTTCAGTTTACTCAGACTGACCTACTCAGTGACTTAATTGCACCTGTATATGCAAATAGCACCAGCTGCCTTATAGGAGAGAGGTGAGGAGAAGTGGTGTAGGCTGCTTGAGCCAGATGGCCACCCTCGAGTAGAAGGAATAGATAAGGATTGTGAAGTGGTGGAAATTAGGAAGTGTGGCTATCTGAATCATGGTTTGGGCCACTGTGGGGCCATTTGCAAATGCCCTTGCACTTTATGGCAATGACATAAAATTCCTTATATGGAAGAGGTATTGTTAGGAAAGTATGTCAAAAGGGTAGTTAGCTTGCTTTGATGCAGTTTAGGCCTGGAGAAAAGCAGTGCTATCACAAGTGGCACTGGCCAGGTTTCTGCAGGGTACTGCCTATGTTCTCTGAAACACCACTTTCGGAAAATATGACCCATGTTCCCAGAACTGTTCAGTTTGAGAGAAACAATTTCCAATTTATTTCTTTGCATATGAAATGAGTGTCCCTTTGGTCGGTTCATGCCCTAGTCTAAGGGATGAGAAATGAGAATTCAATAGTCATGTTTCTTCCAGAATGAAATCCTAGACCTTGTAAATATGTCTGCTTAAATTTAAAGCATCTGAGCTGAGGCTAAAGTTGTAGAGCACAGCTAGCTGATAGTAGAAAAATGTTATTTACTAAGATTAGTTAATCTGTAAGCATTTTCAGAGTATTCATAAAATGTGTAGGTCCACACAGCAGCTGGTGAGTAGTACTGTTTCTCTCATCTGAATCCCTGCAGATGCTAGGGAAAGGATTATTTATCTAAGAAGCTGCTCCCTGCCTCAGAAGCATGTGGTCAGCCTTTGTAATGCCCTGAGAAAGATGCAGGAACAGAAGGTATCACTCTGGAAAGGTCACTACTCCAACGGATGTGAGGAGGAGGTTTCCTTTTCCACCTGCCCAAAAGACTTAAGGGGAATGCACAGAATGACTATCAAGCTGCCAAGGAAAATGACCTGTTTACTTTATTTTGTGTGATAGGATCTGAATGATGTAGATCTGGGAAGAACCACAGGATCATAAAACCATAGGGACCTTAAAGATCATCTAGTTCCAACTCCCCTGCTATGGGCACCTCCCACTAGACCAGGTTGCTCAAAGCCCCATCCAGCCTGGCCTTGAACACTTCCAGGGGGCATCCACATCTACTCCGGGCAGATTTTCTTGGGACACTTCTGATTACAAAACAAACCCAACCACCACGTAATGGAGACAATGGATTATTTATGGAGGTCTGAGAGCCTTCAAGACTTAATGGCATCAGTGAGAATAAAGGCAAAGAGGATCCTAATAACACATCCAGAAATGAACTTAGATATTGTAAAAAATAAGGTAATTGAGTCAGATCTCTCTATAGGATCCAAATAATTATCATCTTGAGCAGAAACATACCTGGACCCAAGCTGAGTGCAGGATTGTGAGGTAAGAGTCAAGATGGTGATGCTGTACACCACAGTATGTCTTCAGTCTCAGTCTTGACATAGACTCATTCCTCATTCTGCTTGAAGCTAAGGACGAAGAGAAGCAACAAACAGAGAGAGGTGGGTGCATGTGGGTGCATAAAGCTCTCACAGCAACACAGGTGTGCATCAAGAGTCCCTGAGATCTCAGTTCTACTTTCAGGCAAACTCAAGGGAATCTTTACAAGTTGCTTGCATCAGTGTAAGGGGAAGAAATGGTCTCACAGCAGCAGAGAATGGAAAAGTAATAAAATTAAATTTGATAAAATTAGTTTAAATAATGAGAAGGAATATAAAGGAGATGATCTCAGAGGCAGGTGCCCTTTTGAGAAAGTAGCTTTATTAGATTTTGATTTAATTTATTAAAGCTAGGTTGACAGTGTCTTAATGCTGTGTGGAACATTATCTTCTACTCCTGTTGATGGACAATGACAAAAAGCAGTGCATCTAGAGTTGAGTGTGGTGAGAGGCAGGAACTTCCGAGGTTTGTTCTGTGTTTCATCATCTCTCCATATTTTAGCTCTGTTTGGCAGCTGATGCCAGCTAAAGAGGCTTACTGCAGAAAAGCCCTGAAGCCTTCCAATTTTATGGTACCTTGTGGCAGCTAACTTGGAAATAAACTCAGCAACACAGTGAGACCTAGATTTGGTACCTAAATAGTAATAATAAATAAATAAATAAATAAATAAATAAATAAATAAATTTACTATTTTAGTAGCTATTTTAATTGAAGACTTTCATGTGTTTCCAGTTGGCTAACACATGTTTTAGCTTCCTGGCTCCTTCAGACGAAATTAAAAGAGAGACCAGATTTTTTCTATGCCTAAATCAGGGATAATCTAAACATTCTTGTTATCAAACCATATTTCTTGTGCTTGCTTAACTCAGCTTCTTTACAAAGTGTGTTAAAACAAGGAAGAATTACGACCCTCATATTCCCAAACCAAAGCACTCACATTTAGCAATAGCAAGATGCCTATACCAGCTCTGGGCACTCCCCACTGGCATGGCACACTGCAGCAGGGCTCAGCCTGGTTTTTCTCCTTGGTCTCTCATCAGTTCTAAAGCCATTTAATTTCTTTGTAATAGCAGTTCTATGAAGATACTTGTTAATGAAGCAAAATCTGATTTTCCCTTGCATGTAGAGTTCTCTACATTGCTCTGTGATCTCCTGAGACTTTATGAATGATGTAAAGAGGGATTAGCATAACCCAGAACAGGAAATTATCAAATCAGCCTGTTCTGACTATTTACTTTTCTCAGTGTAAGTTCAATACAATCCAGGGACAGCTAGACCCTTGACATCTAGATAAGTCTCTTACTTCCTATGGTCTCATTCTGAGCAGATGCTCCTCCAGCCTCTACCACTGCAGAAGGGAAAGCAAGGAAAATGTTCCCTCCTGCTCAGACTCTGTCAGTCCTGAGGTGGGATCTTGCCATCATCCAATGTGAAAATGAACCTTAGCTGAAGAACTAATAGCAGAATTTCTGTAGCTCCTGAAACATTTGAACCTGTATTTATTTTGATTAAACCAATTTCTAGATTTCTTGATTTTGATGCTCTAGATCCCACTTCAGATGGGTAAACAGGGTTAAAAAAAATTAGTTTTAATTCTGTTTTTTAATGCTTTGTTGCTTTCTCTCCTAAATGAAAACTAATGAAACACTGTCCATGAGCAGTCCTTTTTTTAAAAATTTATGTAAAAAATAATAGCAGAATGCCTCAGATGTCTCCATAGAGGATAATAAGAACATTATTCTATGCCATCTTATGCTTTTACTTGTATCAATTATAATAAATAGCAACTCCAGTGATTTGACAGTTACTCCAGATTATCAAGAGTGCATACAGGAAATAAACTTGGGCTTTATTTTCCCATGACACTCTCATTTTAACACACCTCATTTTAATGTACCGTGTTCTACAGTTTCATGACACAAGCCACAAAGTAGTCATTTAGTGTAATCTAAATGCAAAGTCTAAGATGTATGGTAGATACGTTGTCAGTCTCTCTTGTAATTTATTATTTACAATATGTTCTCATTTATTTGCAGTACAAAAGTACATCACTGTGTTTTAATTTATTAAATAGTAGATCGTTACTTCTAAGGTCCATACTCCAAGTACAGAGTAAAGCTTTTAATGGAAATATTTTTGGTGAACTTTGTGTAAATTCTGCAGTACAAGTGGCTACTGAAAAATTAACATGTTTATGTAGCTGAAGAGCTGGTGAGTTGCCCAGATCAGACCTGAAACTAGTAATTTGTCTGTGGAAGAAATATGAAAAAAATGTGAACATCATATAGCAAATATTTTTCCTTTATATAAAAAAGTTTTTTTAGAAAGATATTCTAGCTTAACAGCTTGTTCAGCACGAACATCTGCTAGGTATTGATATGAAGATAAAGACCTGAATAAAGATTTTATATGTGGTTTACTTAGCACTTTTCCTCCTAAGGCAAGATTGTGTTCATTTTGCCTTCACTGTCTTTATTGGAGCTGCTAATTTTTTATTGGTATAGCAAAAACGAATCCATTCCAGACCTTCCCCTCCCCCCACCCCCCAAAAAAAATATTGCCAAACAAGGACTTGAGACATAATTCTCATTCATAGATAGGCCTTGCTTCTTAATTTTTTCAGCATACAAGATGTTAGAGTGAGTGCAACTGTAAATTTGTTCCAGATTAAAACTTTTCATACACTAGAGCGACAAGTAAGGGGGACTTGTATACTTGAGTATAAATAAGGATAGCAAGTGCCTTTGAAAAATCTTGCTTTCCATTGTTCTGTGGTCACTCACACTGCTTGTATAGTCACACCTAAGCAGAATAGATGTAACATAACGATAAATCAGAGGTCTCAACTTACCCAGTCATTTCCAACTCTTTGTAGAAATGATAGCACAAGGAGAAATGGGAGGGAGGCCATGACTTCTGTGTGGTGCATGGCTCTACCTTCAACAATGACAGTATTGAGAAAGGATCTGGAAAGGCCAAAAGTGTCAAAGAGGGGCCATCACCAATATCAATTAGCAGAACACCATGACAGAACCTGTAGAGGAAATAACAGCAAAGATGCCAACTGGAAGCATAAGGAATAATAATTGTAGGAACAGATGAAGAGCCTTTCAGAAGTTATGGTAAGGTACTGCTTTCTTTCCTCACCAAAGAAGCTGTGGCCAACATTTTCAAGATGAGTATTTAAATCAACACTGCTGCATAGCAATCTAAATAAATGTCCCAATTTTCAGATTTGATGTACTGTTGCAGCTTTTCTTGGCTCCAGGAAGTATGAATTCTCAGCACCTCAGAAGATCAATCTGTTTATGTGGGTGGTGATCATAGTAAAAAGTTAAACCAATGTAGCTTAACTTGCACGTGTAGAAACCAGCATGTCCACACACAGGGTATTTTTCATCAGTGTATGCCTGACTTACCTACTGTTTTATTTACTTTATTGCCAGTATGGTAATTTCTGAAATTAACCCAACTCATTTTCACTTTCCATTTATTGTCTTATCATCCATACATAAGAAAGGACTGGATTAAATTTGCAGATTAAGGCTCTTAAATGTAATCTCTATTATGGAAAGCTAGTCAGCAGACTTGGTGGAATCAAGAGTGGTTTTCAGCTGACATGATGCAAAGCTGATGTGATGTCTGTTTGGAGGTAAGCAGAACAACTCTAGACTAGAGTCTACTCTCTTTTAGAGTCCATTCGCAATGCTGAGGAAGTCTCATTGTCTACCTTGGGAACAGAGACAGCTATCTCACACATACATATATAGGTTATGTGTAAATACACATAGACATCTTATATTTAAGTCTTTTAAATGGGAGCTGCAATCCATTTGCTATGATTATCATCAGGCATCAAAATGAATGAATTCAATAGTCATTTTATACATCTGTTGTAGAATAATTGCATTCATAGATGTAAAAAAAATAAGTCCTATTACAGTTGTCTTCAGCAATACTCATGTGCTAATAAGCTCTCAGAGCCAGAGCATGTAGAAAACTTACACAGTTTTCTGAAGTAGAAAGCATGGCTTTGGAGCTACCGAATGGATATTTTTCCTAGCGTAGTCTTTACCAAGAAAAGATTTTTTCTGCATTTACACGGGAAGGAAAAGCAAAAGTGGGTCACTTGAGAGGACAGATTTCCAAATCTCAGTTGTGTACCAGTGGCACAGCAAAACGGCCTATCAGGGTACTCAATCTAGATCTAAATTAGTTCTGTCTTGGGTAAGCCTTAGCTACTTTTATCATTTGGGGAAAAAAAAAAAAAAAAAAAGAGAATAAGTATCTTTGTTCTTCTTGATCACTTCTGCTGTGGAAATGGCTAGTGATAATGAAATCGGGCATGTAGAGAGCTCTCACTGAATAAAAACTCAAGAACTCTTGCAACTGCCTCTGCTTACTACACTGTTTAATTCCTTTAACTCTGGTTTGTCTTATTTACCTGAGCTATTCACAAATTTTTGTTTTCTAGCATCTTACATAAACATAATATACAACAGAGAAAAGGTTTCAGTCGGTGACCTTAGCATTATGACTGTGGGTCAACTACTTGAAGTATCACTTTCAGTGGGAAATACCTAAATACATGTAGTGTTAGGGCTGCAGCTCCTAATGTTAGACATTAAAAGAGTGGAGAAGAGTAGTGTTGACAACTCCTTCCAGCAGTGGAATTAATTTAGTGGATGGTTGTTTTACTTTTTGTCCTAACACTCATGAAAACACGTGCATAGAAATTTCCCATTGTTCGTTATGCCGGTGCCAGGAAGAACAGCATCAGAGGCATGCTGCAATCAGGACAAAAAGAACTAATTTTTCTTTTCCTTACAATGACAAATATTCACAGAGCATTCACCAGTTCTATGTCTCCCTCTCCTGAATGAGGGAGATCCAGCAGCTCACCAGTATAGTCCTGCGCTTGTACATGTGCTCTGCTGCTGAAGGTTATCAGTCTTTGTCACAACCTGTGAAATGAAAGGGAAGGCTGCTTACCTCCTTCTTCAGTTATTTTTAATACCATGTTTTCCTTTGCACACCGACATTTCATCCACCTGCCAATGCTCCACACAGATATCCCTTCCCAGACATCTGGAGAGAAAGTGCTGTGGTGATCCCATCCCTTTTAAGTTCATATTGAGAAATACAGAAGCATGGCTCTCCATCAGGATACTAAAACATGTTTTCATTTTTACCCGACTTGGGACAATCTACATGTCCCTGCAAGTATGCCAGAAAAAAAAAACATGGGAAGAACTAGAAATCTGCCCCAGCTCTCTCCTGAGCTTGACATATTTGTGGACGTGTCAGGGAAGGGAAAGCCTGAATCTACTGTAGAGCTCAAAGACCTCCATATAGGTGGAGAGATCTAATGCTTGGCCCATGTATGCTTTGCTCTATTGGACTGTTGTAGAGATAATGGCAATGATAGGATCTAGTGATTAGGTGATCATTCTCTTTAGGCTGGTCTCTCAGTTCCAGGTCTACAACTTTGGCCATCAGCGAATTTTGCAGGTAGGCTGGATTCCTGGATTCAGTTCTCTGCATTATCAATGGAAAGATAAAGATACTCAGGTAGGGCAGACTGTATTTCCCGTCTTGTGTCCCACAGCTGAGTGTCTACAATTTCAGTGAGATCAGTTCCTATGTCAGGCAACTGGATAGGTGAGTCAACTTCCATCTCTGATTATGTCTTACCTGTTGGAAGGATGCTGTTTATCTTATTACAGTTTGATATTGCTGGCTGAGTTTCATGCACTACATAACAAGTAAGGCCTGGAAAATAATTTATTCTAAGGGAAAACATAGGTACTTGGTTCAGGTTTTGAACGATTTGGATTCTCTTCCTTCAGGGGACTCTGATTTCCTCCTGTGGATGGTGATTATTGTTTCAGAGAACATATGTGTTGATAGCAAAATACTGCAGATAAAAACACTTCAGGAAAAAAGTCCTTTGTGTCCAGCAGGTACGTGTTTGCAAATTCTCCTGCTCTGCTTTGATGGCAAACAGATTTCTGCTGTTCTTTGGTGATCTGTTCTCATGTTCACAGTGCTGCATTGTCTACACATTTCATTCCAAGTTGTTTAAATAACTTGGCAGCCCACCACACCACCTTTTGTGCCCACCACTTTGATGCAGCTGCTGACTTAGAGTGCTCTGCTAAATGGTGCCAAGGCAAATACAAAAAGTCTGCAAAGACGTGTTCAAGCTTGTCGCCGCTGTACTTCTCTATCTCATCAGGAACTGAGTCTCTGCTTTCTTCATCAATTACACTCTCATTTAGACCAGCATCTATTTTATGCTTCCTTGTTGGATCATAGCACGAAGTTTAAGGTATCATGCTTTACTTATGTTTAATCAGTGTTTGCTGGTTTTCTGTTCTACAGATCTTTCAGAGACTTTGTTACTTCTGTTGCTCACGTCAGTGAAAAAACATTACGGTATTTTTGTATTTCCCTAATAGTTTGATTTCTTCACATCTTTCAAATACAATAAATACAAACAGATACAAAAGCTATGCTGAAACAGAATTATTTTGTTCCACTTAAACCACTTGAAGCATTTTTCTGTCCTTTACTGACATGGTTTTTAATTTAGCCACAGAGCTATAACACAAACGTTTTGCCCTTTAAGAACTATAAAAGTTTCACTAGTCAGTCTTCATAGCAATTACACATATCTGAAATTAAATCAAGCAACTACAGATACCAAACCATTGTATCACCTAAACAACTCACACTAAGCTATTTTAAGTCTTTCCTCTGTCCTAAAATCTGCAATATTTGCTTAGATTCAGAGTTAATTGCTTTTTCAGTGCTGTTACCCGTAAGTCCTTGAGACCTTTCAGCATATTTGTTTTATCTTAACTGTAACTGCTTCTTCAATGTTTTTATATTTCTCAAATTACTACCCTCTGCCCTGTAGTACATGCTCTTGCACTTTATGAAACTTCTATTATTGAAGGGGAGAAAAAAAGAGGCACAATCTGCACTTGAAAGCAGTGCAGGGACCAGGTTTATTTAAAAATTAATTCCTTCTGCACTACTACCCCTAGCTGTGTTTTGTTTGTATGACAACAACCATCTCAGCTTTCCTACAGATTATGGTCTCTGCAACAACTGACTTGTGTTTCCACAAAGCAAACCACTGCATTATCAGGCTTGCAAATTAAACACGGATGTTGCCTGGTCCTCTGGGCAGAGAGCTTTACAGATGCTTGAATGTCATGGAATGGCCAGGGCTCTATTCTCCAAAAGTTTGATTAGCTGAGCCAGGCCCTGTGCTGTTGCCAGCTAAAGTTGGTAGCGAGGAAGCCCCCAGTAGCACATCCAGGAGATGGCTGCAGGCAGAAAAGCTCATTCTGTAAATCCCTCACCTGTCACTAATCCCCGACAAGTTCCTTAGAGGCAGTGATGGCCATCTGGTTGCCACAGGTTAGGCAGAGGTAAGAATGGCCATCACAACCTGCTCAGACATGTCTGCCCCAGGTCTTATGGAGGAAATTTTAATAGGCTTCCTGAAGACAAATCCTACATGCAAACCTACATGGGTCCCTCCTGCATCATATGTCACCCTGTTTGCTGACTTTGTGCTCTGCCAGACCATCTGCATTCAGCTTCTCTCTTGGAAAAAGCAGGGGTGATACATACCATGGTGAACTGATATGTGTTTATGGCCACTGGGTCTCGTATTTGTCAGGGGTGATGTTCATACAGTTAAAGAATGCAGGAGCATTTCTGTGCCTCTATGAACATCGTACATGTGCTTTACAGATTGACGAATGAATTAAATTTTGTCTATTGTGGGACGATATTTGAGCTGTCTCAATCTGGCTGCTTCTTCCAAGTTTAGTCTTTTATTCTTTCCTGAAAAGTTAGATTTAGTCCAGGCAGTGTCTTTGTGTTTTACCAGGCCCAGCATGCTAAGGTTTTGATTCTTGACTAAAGCTCTTTGGCATTACTACATTAATGACAACAAATTGTTCAGTAAAGCAATCTTGGCACCTCCTTGTGCTCCCAAGTCCAAAACAGGGTAACAGACCAGGGTTTGTGATCTGAGTTTTTGAGTGTCAGATCCTTTCATGTAACACTCGATCCACATCATACTCACATCCCACCTACCACCAAGTTATTCTCTCATGAAATCTTACTATATGATATGGATACAGTAGGATTCCTCCCACAATTGCTCCTGCTGAACATCAGTACCTTAGGCTCCTACTGAGCAGGCAGCTCAAGACTCTTTTTCTCCCATTCAGTTAGCTCCTTTGCCACACAGGCAATGCTGCCATGGGATACCAGACTGGTAGGATAGAAACAGATAATGGAGGACACCACTCATGCACATGAAAATAGCCACTTGCCTTAGTAACCTAAAACAATCCCAGGACTTCAGTGTATGTTCACCTTTATCCAGGATACCCATCCAGGCATCACCAATACAGGTAACCAGAGCAACACTGGTTTAGGGCACTATTCGCCTGAGTTGCCTCAGGAATTCCCTGCAGCTCTTTCATCACCTTGGAACAGCAGGAAAATCCTGATATTTAGTAACTTCTTTTTGTATATATGTAGTTATGGATTTCGCTAACATCTGCTTGTGAGAATATGGTCTATTCCCCATTGCCTCCTTTACTTTCTCAGGAAGAGAGGAAAGAAATGTCACCATTATAGTCCTACAGAAATTGTCTATGGACTGGAACTGGTGGGTCAGCATGTTCTCATTTGTAAGATCACCCAACGTTCAAACTCATCCTCTTAATTCCCTCAGGACAAGTACACCTGTATGCTGAATTGAGGGAGAATGACAATCCCTCCTTCTTCCCTTTCCCACTAGAAGTAAGGTGACATTTCTGAAAAGGCTGAATCTCTTTATCTCCATTGCTCTTGGTACCTGGGCACTTCTTTCTGACATTCTGTATGTGGAACAGTCAAAAAATCCACCATGAAGTAGAATGTGCAGCCTCATCTACTAGTCTAGACGCTACCCCCAACACAGAAGAGGAAGAGATGAAGAAGGTTTCAGAACTAGCTGTCTCCAAGGATGGCAAGAGTCTACAGTTATAAACATTTAGTTTGGGATACAACTTGTGTGTAAGATGCCTATACTAAATTATCTGTGTATGTGTAAGCCTGTGAGCTAAATATTAATATCCAGTGCAATCAATAGGGATTTAGGAGCTCTATACAGTTGCCTAGACATAGATAGCTATCATTGTCCTTTTGAGATGCTCAAGGATGTACAGTTCCTGCAGCTCCATAAGGGCCTGGGTGTCCCATAGATCCAGAATCGTACCTACCATGCCTTATTTTGCAAGATAGCCTAGGAAGTCTCAGATGGCTCTATATGTCTAAGTTTCAGCAGCCAAATCAAGTTCCAGATCTTCATGAGCTATAATGGAGTATAACCATCTAATTCACAAATAGACATCTAGATAGCATGTTCTGCAGGCTGAGTCTCACTAAATGATAGCTACTGCCTTTGCATTTTCTAGACTACATAGGAATTATGCAGGCTCTATATTTTGGAAGACAAAGGAGTTTATGGTTGATGTGTAAACAGCTAACCTTGTCTAATTTACTCTTGCAATCAATGTACACTGGACCTTTTAGGTTGGGGGGGGGGATATTCCATCCACAGTCTTACTGATTAACGTACAAGCTTCTTGTATGGTACGTGTGCTTTGACATCTGCAGAAATCTGTCTCTGTTCTCAAAGGACTTACAGAACTTGCTTAATTTTTCTCCCATACAAATGGGTCCTCTGATGACACCGTGCTATGAGGATGGGTTACCTGGAATTTGGTGCCTCCATCACCATCTCCCTGGCCTCCCACATGGAGTCCCTCAATAATGATTTCTTTTTTTCTGATTCAGAAGGCAGGGACTCTTGATGACATGCTATAAAAGCAAGGGACCTTTCATTTTGTTACGGTCTTCCTTTCTCCCAAAGCTGCAATAGTCTCTATCAATCAGAGGTCTTCTTTGTACAGCCCGAGTGACCACAATACTCCACTGTTTCTTTCTCCCTTTTCCCTAAATAAATCCTTGGAGGAAGAGCTGAATCAAGTATCACCTGTTGGTTTTGCACTTCTCTTGACTTGCAAGGACTACGTGGATGGCATTTTCTTTCACAGGTCTGCCCACCTTTTATGCATATATCCCTCTTCAAGTAAAGTTATCCTTGTATTTGATCTGACTGAGATGGAGTTAATTTTCCCCATGACAGCCCTCCCAGTGCTGTGGTTTGTGTGGAGAGCTAGAAAGGTCTTGTGGCTACTGGTGATCAGGGATCGCACAGCATCAAGGCTGTTTTTCCAACATTTCCCCTTGCAGTGGGATGGGGTGGACAAGATCTTGGGAGGGAACACAACCAGGACAGCTGACCCAAACTGACCAAAGGGATATGCCATACCATGTGACATCGGGTCAGCAATAAAAGCTAGAAAAAGGGGGGGAGGGGGGGAGGGGGCGGGGCATCTGCTTGTCCTCCAGAGCGACTGATGCACATTTGGAGCCCTGCTTCCTGGAAAAGGGGACAGAGATTGCCTGCTGATGGGAAGTAGAGATTAAATCTTGTTTGATTTTGCTCCTGTGTGCACGGCCTTTCTTTGCTTTTCATTAAACTGCCTTTCTGTTAACCTGTGAGTTTCATCTTATTTTCTTCCCCTTGGTCTATCTGAAAGGAGGGGGGGAAATGATAGAGACGCTTGGTGGGCACCTGGCACCCAGCTAAGGTCAAACCACCAGTCTTATTCCAGGGTCCTAAGACAGATAAGAACCCTTGAGGGAATGTTTCTTTCTTTTTGTCCAGGTCATTTTTTCATTTGATCACTTGTGCACTGTACGCGGTAAAGGATGAAATTTATTTTTGTTCATGAATCTTCCTACTGTGATAAAATGCTTACACCCAGATAAGTATCAGTTAATGATATGCCATTTATAAATTAATTAAGGTGTTGAAAAGGATAATTTATACTTTGGCTAAATAGGTCCAAGTATATGTTTTAGACTTTTTAAGGTTGTTATACATATTTCACCTAGAAGAAAAAACTTCAGGTTTTTTCTACATTAGGTCAACTCTTCTTTCAAAAGGTTAATCTTTCCATGGCTTTGACTTTGCATAAAGAAGAATTCTGAAAAAAATTCTTGTTCTTGCCCAGGTACTTCTCTTCAGGCGTGTGATGTTTTGAGTACCTCTCCAAGGGCATTAAGTTACCAGACAGACAAGTTCAGTTTTAGTTTTCTCATTTGAGATACAGAGTTTTTGCTTCTGTTCTAATTCTGGTAAACCTTAATATATATATATGTATATCACCATCAGAACCAGCCCCTTTCAGTTCTGTATCCACAATTCCTGACATATGAATGATGTTGAGATGTTAAAGAGAAGTTTTACTTTCAATTAGAAAATAGGGAGTTACACACTAGCGTGAGGGAGCTATATAAACCAGTTACTTGGGTGGAAAGCTTGTCAATGACCCTTTGTTTTCTACAGATCCACAGACTGTTCCCAGCTATATAATGTTGGCTCTTGCGGTCAAGGGAAGATAGACACAGATCTCAGATACTTTGGCAAGACTCTAGATCAATTTTATGTTTGTAGGGAGCCGTGACATATCAGATCTCATGAATAGCACTTGGGCTGCTGTGAACTCCCAGCCAGCTGGCTGAAAGGTGGCCGAGCCAGCTCGCCTTCCCAGCAGCCAGTGTAATGCCCGCACGCCAGGAAGCACAGCTCGTCAGCTCAACAGGCAGCACAGCCAAGGGACCAGGGACAGGGGACCAAGATGCTTCTTAGCATTAACTTCTTCTGTGGCCTTTACCTCACTGTCTTTCTAACTTCCCTTAAATTTTATCAGACAAGGTTTGCTCATTTTTATTTTTTGAAACTTGGCTGCTGAGAGGTAAGCACCTATCCCCCCCACAAAAACCAACCCAAACCCCCCCACAATTCTGTAAACTCCATGGGCCAGTTCTCACACTATAGCCCTTCATTCTTTGCCATTTTTCATCTTTGTAAAATAGGGTAATGATGTTTAAATATCACGTAGACAAGGATCTGTCAACCAAGCAGTTCACTTCTATGTATAAATTCAGAACCTCACTGAAGGTAAAACTACTGGAAAATTTTCAGTTCCCAGTTCTTTTGTTGGTGTGGTGACCAAATGTCTACTCTAAGAGTTTCCCGAACATTGGGAAGCAGAGATCCTGACAGGGCAGGACAAGTACACACACAAACCTCTGCATCTTTTCATACTTCAGTCTTACACTTCCTGGAGCAATGGCAGCTTCCACAGCTTCAGGAGAAAACATCAACACCTAACCACGTCTGAATGAATGCAAATATTAATAGAGATGTCATAGGAGAAAACAGTGTCCTAGTGTCCTTGTACTTCTTTTTTTGTACTCTATTACTGGAAAAAGTTAATGGTCAAAGAGAAGACCTTTGTCCAAAGAGCTAAAGATGGAGAGGAGAGGAGAGGAGAGGAGAGGAGAGGAGAGGAGAGGAGAGGAGAGGAGAGGAGAGGAGAGGAGAGGAGA
>WUAM01000189.1:1197658-1208899 GCA_024336885.1 Actenoides hombroni
GCGGCGTCGCGGGGCGGCGGCGGCGGAGGCTGCTGGGCATCGGCGGGGGCTGCGGGCGGGGTCCGCGCCCGCGGCCGGCAGCGGTGTCTGCGCCTCAGCCGGGCTTCGCCGGGTGCTGGTGGTGCGCTCTCCCGCCGCGGGGCTGCACAATGGCAGTCGTTCAGTAGGATGGATCCTGCCGTGGCTTTTGTTCTGCAGATCCACCCATCCTCCTAGCAGTCAAGTACCAGGCTATGGTTTTCTCTCTGGGGATCTTTCTTCCGCGGTTTGCCGGTGTCTCTGATGAGGTTTTGGCCTCGGCTGGGATTTCACTACCTTACTTTTCGTTTGGCTTCATGCTGAAAAAAAGGGATTTTTTTTTTATTTTCTCTCCACGCTTTTGGTTATAATCCAGTGTTGATCTAGGGGGAATAACCGTTCAGCCTGGCTGAAAAAAAAGCATCCGTTGAAAAGTCTCAAAGAAATACACCACGTGAGGAAAAAAAACTGGGAGAAGCTCGGAATATAATAATTTTTTCTATGATAAAACTGGTGCCCCTCTTCAGGAGAACTGGTCTCAATTTATTATTATGCAACCACAAGGATCTCTTCTTTCTCAGGGTGTATAAGCTGCTGGATTGCTTTTCGCCCAAATCAATGTGGTTTCTTTGGAACATTTTCAGCAAAGGATCGCATATGCTGCAGTGTCTTTGTGGCAAGAGTCTTAAGAAAAACAAGAACCAAACTGGTAAGCAATCCATTGCACTGCGTTGTTTTTCTTTTATGCTACCCTGTCTGTTGCTCGCCGAGGTAGATCTGCAGTCCTGCTGAGGGGAGAAGGGGGAAATATAACGAGGCCAGCACGGACATGCATGTGCATACGTGTTTTAATAAGCAAGGAGCGGTTTGGATTAGCTTCAGCCACTGTCACCACGGAAAAGGAAAAAAAAAAAAAAATCAAAGGCGACTCTAGCCCAGCCTGCATCTCCTAGTTTCTATGTGCTATTTCCAAGGAGGAAACTTTTATATCTCTACCCTTTTAGAGGGGAAGCTGGTAGGCCACCCCCCCCCATCCCATCCACGTCCCCGATGTGAGCCCCCTCCCGAGCACACCCCCAGTCAGTTTTGGGAGAGGAGCCAAGGGTCTCCCGTGCTGGTATGAGCCGGCCCTGCCTGCGGTGGGTGAGTGAGCCGGGGCTTAGGTCCTGCACAGCACTTTATGATTAGCTTGCAATATGTCACCCCCCTACACACACCCGCCTCGCTCGGCTTTCTGAAGTCAAGCCCGACACCCCCCGCCCCCGGCCCGGGGCACCCCCTTATCACTCATCCCCCGAGACTCTAGGCCGGGAAGGTGGCGGAGGCTGAGGAAAGGGGTTGGACACTTTCTTGGGGCTTGTGCCCAGACGGCAACTCAGCCAGCGATGCCAAGCGGCAGCAACATCATCGCCTGGGTGGCTATGTCTCTCCTCCGCCTCTCCCTGCCGGGATGACCCCTCAGTGCACACGCCGGTGTCTCTGTGTGTGTCTCCATGTCTGCCTGGCAGCCAGGATCATGCGCTTCGGTTCATCCCGGCTCCGAGGGGGAAACTTGCAGTACATTACATAAGAAATGCAAATGCAGGTGCTCTGGGCCGGCCGGTCCCGAGGGGTCACGCTGTTGCTGTTGCATCCCTCTTGCTCGGGGCTTCCGTGCGGCCAAGCTCCGCGGCTTGGCGAGCAAGGTGGGCGAGACGCGATGCTGGGTGGGCGGGGGAGCCGGGAGCTTTTCAGGGGAAATACCGGACCTCCCCACCCCCCTCACACCGGACTCTAGTACCCCCCGCCGCCGTGCTCACTACCCCCGGCCGGCAGGTTGTCTGCCAGCACTTGCGTGCCTGGGGAGGCGAGAGCCGCTGGAGCTTGGCTGTCAGGGGAGGGATGCCGTGTGCGCGCACTGGTGTGTGTGCCGGCTGCCCTGCAGTGGCAGCTTCCGAGCAGGAGTCTCCTGACGCTGGCACTGCAGTGTAGTAGATCATAGGCTCTCGTTGCCTCTCTGACACCCCAACATCAACAAGCAGAAGCCCTGGCAGCCCGCACCCCTCTCCGCTCCGGCAGCCGGGGTGCCGGCTCCTGCTTTGCCCAGCTCAGGGCCGGTGCAGAGTCGAGGTGGGCACCTCGGCAGATTTTTTTCTCTCGCTCTCTTTCTCCCGTTCGCCAGTTCGTCTCGCCCCTTTCCCCCCCGCTGCTGCCGCTGCAGCAATGAGCAGCCACTTCTCAGCATACCAAAGAGGCCGAAATGCCCCGCCGGAGGCTGCGCTCAGCCTCCTGCGAAGCGCTTCCCTCGCCCCTTGGCGCTGCAGCGATCCGCCTCCCCTGGCCGAGGGCAACTTCCAAGCCGTGTGCCCACCCCGGGGCGGGACGGGGCGGGAAGGGGCAGGGCAGCCGGCCACCTTCGCGCAGACCCTGGGGACGCCCCCTCTCCCCCTGCCCGGGCCTCACCTGCGGGTGCTGTGCGCGCAGGGGGAGAGCAGAGGCCCCGCGTGGCTCTGCCTGCCCTGCCTGTCCTGTCCGCCCTGCCCGCTGCGGCCGCCAGCAGTCCCCCCGCGGGTGAGGCGGCTCCAGCACCGTGGTGCTCTGAGCCAGAGGCGATGCTCCGGCGGATGGGCTTTCCGGGGTGGTGGTTTCTAGACCTTTCAGTTTACACACTAGGGGTGGGGGGAGAGCCCCCCCCCCCAACCCCAAGGGCCCGTGTCCGTTTCTTGCGGAGGGGAGGCTCGTAAGGAAACAGCCCCTGAAGCCGAGGCGTGTCCCTCGGAGTGCCAGGGGACCGCAGCACACCTTTCCCCGTCCCCAGGGACTTTGCCGCACGTACCCCCTCTGAACGGGACGAGTGGGTTTGGCTGGCAGGAGTGGAACTGCACCCGCCTCCACTGCTGCCCTGCCTGAGGAGGCCTGAGCCGGCCCAGGGGAGGCCTGAGCCGGCCCAGGGGATGCCTGGGGGTGGTGGGAGATCCGGTCCGAGTAAGCAGAGCGGACTGCTGGAGTGGGGGCAGAAAGCTGGGGAGGCGGACGGGGCGGTCGCTACCCCCCCCTCTCACGCGTGCCAGAGGGGCGTAGGGAGGTCGAAGAGCTGAGAGCGGAGGCGGGGGCGGTTGTGGTTGCCATCCCCGCCGGCCAGGTCCGTGGTGTGGGTCTCCGCCCCGCGCAGTTTTCGCCGCTCTCCTCCGGTCCGACGTGATCCCGGCGGAGGAGCTGGGACGCCGAGCACATCCGAGCCGCATGTTCTGTCCTAACATCCCGTTCCAGGGAGCGCTAAACTGCGGCTGTCCAGGGAATCCGTTTGGCTGGATTATCTCTTTGACAGGCGCTGTAGCTCTGCGGGGAGACCATCTCCAGGTAGACTGGGGTCGCTTGTGGGAGAGCAGGGAGTCGGTGCCGTGATGCCGTGCCTTGCCCGGTGCCCCGGGCCGTGGGGTTCCCCCGCTGCGGGCAGCTTCGCCTGCGAGAGACGGAGACCCCCGTCCCCGCTGCGGCACGGGGCTCGGCTACAACCTCCCCCTTCCCCCGTCTCTCCCACGGCCACCCCCCCCCACCCTGCCCCCGGTCTCCTTTGCCCGCCAAACTTTTCGGGAGTGACTGGGCTTTTTGTTCTCAAAAGGCACCACATGAGTGAGCAGCTGCCGCTGATCCAACCGTGCGGAAAATCAAGCAGGTTAGGCAGCTAACGCTGGCTGCAATTTCAGTTTATTTAGTTATTTTCGGCCTGGTGCACTTTGTTCGTTCCTTTCAACAGCTGGTCTATTTTTTATTTTTTTTTTCCAAAAACGGGACTGGCTGGCTCGTTTCCAGGTGGTCTCTGCTTTGCTTCTGCTCTTCACCGCAGGCTACAGCCCTCTCCGCCATGCGATGAGCCCTTCCTAGGGCACTCTTGCCTTTCACGGGGGACTCATCTGGCCCGGGCGGGTTATTGGCACCAGGGGAGCTCTGAAGCGAGGGACAAGCAGGGCAGGCAGGAATGGGGTGTCCGGTGAGGTGTGTGCAAGTCTCTGGCAGGGTTACATCAGAAGGTTTTGGGTTTTATACAGGAATAATTTTGTTATGTGTAAGTTTGTTTCAAATTTGATATCCTAGAAAAAGGAGCTGCCATTGATGGCTACAGTTATTTACCTCTTTACATTTCTTCACATGGAGAAAAACTTTGAGAATCAGTAAATACAGCTTTGCTTGAAGCCATTGATTTTTTTTTTTTTATTTTTCCTAAGTTTAATAGTACGAAAAGTAATGAAGCCCCACATATCTTCAGTGTCCTGTCCAGTGTTAAAATATTTCTACTGTGTTAATTTCCCTGAGCCTCACTTGCTTTCATAATTACTTTCATCTAGCTCTGCTGTTTTTGCTTGTCATACACATGAAAAGGACTTCACAAAGTATGAGACAAAAGAGACTTTTTCTCACAAATTGTTAAAATTTTCTTGAGACCAAAGATAAGATGCCATCCTGGTGACTTCGCCCCCTGCCCCTCAAGACTCTAAACTGAATACAATCAGTTAGGGCATAGCTAAGTCATGGGGAGGACTTGGGGCTTGAGGGGAGATGGGGAAGGAGGTCATCCCTGGGTATTTGTTTTAAGCAAATACAGCAAGTGAATACTGTGGTTTGTTTTTTTTTTTTAACCAAATGAGAGCTGTTAGGGTGCCCATGGGAGATGAGTTAGTTGGCTGGAGTAGATGCCCCCATGGCAGGAACTGCTATCACATTTCACTCCTGGTGGCAGCCCAGCAGACAGAGGATGTATCAGGTTTCCTCTACATTTACCTCCAAGAAGAGGCATCTCTCCAACTCGTGCAGGGATGTTGACAGGAGAGTAGATGGAAATTGGCATTACTATAAATATGTTCCTGATAGAGGAGTTTGGTTTCCATTTCCATTTCCGTTAGTATCAGTCCCATATCAATCTCTAACACAAAGCCTAGTGAAAAAAAAGAGCATGTGAGATGCAAGCTGTGCCTGAACTGGGATCTCTGTATAGTTCCTTATTAAACTTCTCTGTAAAATAGTCAGACTGTTCTTTCATGGTCACTTACCCTTTTGAAAAAGTTTCTAAGCACAGCCAAACAAGGCAGGATCTGTTTGAAGCAGAAGCTTGGGTCCTGTCCATATATAGTGTGTGTCATTATCTGGATTCTAAGTAAATTGAGCCCCCTTGCTCCCTTACTCCTAGAAAACAAACCTCCCAACAAAAGATAAAGATTATTTTGCCTCAGGAAAAGCTACAGGATCAAGTCCTTGAAGTTTCTTTGACATAGCATCTCTGACTACCTAAATACTATAATTCCTGTACTGTTAATCAAGTTGTGATGTGTTTCTCTCACACAGATGTAAAATTGCCTACTCACGTGTACTTCACCTACTGAAGTTTTATCCTCTGTGGAATATATTTCCTGAATTTATACAAATTAAATTATTCTTGATCAAATTAAAATTGCATATTCTACTTGTTAAGGGGTGAAATTTATGCCTGCTCATGCATCTCCCTACTGTGATAAAATGCTTGCACCTAATTCAATGTCGGCTAATGACAGGCCATTTATAAATGAATTCAAATATACAAAGGATGACTTAGGCATAAGGAAATATAAAAAATGTATTTACAGATATAATTGGTTTAAATACTTATGTGTATGCAGCTTTCATTTGAGTGTGATGTTTATTCTACTTACCTGCTTTGATTATACTAAGTATATTCATTTTGAATTAAAATTCCTATTGACTTCAAATTTAGATAAGGAATGCTTTAGACATTCAGTATTTGTCCCTTTGCAATGATTGTCTGTCTAGTAAATGCCTGTAAAACCATAATCTGGAGAGGACAGAGTTGTTTGAAACTGGAAACCAGTTTCTCAAGAGGATTTCCTAAAACTAAAAAAATTGGAAGCGGGGCATGCACTGACTCTGGAGTGGTATGTTGTAGCTGGTGAGGTCACTCCTGAGGGTTTTCTATAGTCACTCAACATGTAGGATGGAACACTGCACATCTAGAATGGGGTTGGATCAATGAAGTGAAAATTAAACTCTGCTGAATATTTACAGACATTTGCCAAATGTGTCTGTGAGCACGGACTCTTGCTGGAGCAGGTTTTATTCAGTCGACCATGACCTTGTTACTTTGGAAGCAGTGACTTGTTTCTATGCCTAATTCAGTTTCAGATGGCTCTTGTGATTTTGGACACACTGTTACTTTCCTATGCCTTGCTTTCCCAGTTGTTAAATATCACAGGCAGTATCTGAATGTTGCACAAGTGTGCTGCTGGTCCTTTTGTTTGCTTTTTGCATTTCAGTGAATGATAGCTTTTCAAAGACAAATTACTAGTTTACTGAACAACCCACTGAGTAACAAAACATGGAATGATCTTAAAAAATTTCAATCTCTGTTGTGAAAAAAATTGCTGTGGTGTAGCACAAGGCTTTATGTACAACTAATATACCTGAGAGCTACTTGCCACTGTACAGAAAGAGCATATACAGTAGGAAAACAGTGTACCTGGTAATAAACTTTGCAGGACTGGGGCTGTGTTTAGTTCAGAAAGAGCCCGCTTCTTGCACAAAGTGTATGTCTAGTGTCAGAACAAACAAAGCCTCTGATTTTATTGCAGACCATGTGATAAAGTGCTCAAAGGAATATATTCATCTTCAGATTGGCTATTAAAATTTTTTTTTCATATTTTCAAAGTGGATACTTAGAGGTTGTGAGCTACTCAGAAGTATGAAAATTGTAATTGCAAAGGGAACTGATGGTGTTTGTCACCATGATAAACTGAACTTACATTGAGCAAAATGTGATGTATTCTTTTTAATATACTCTGCAACAAAGGTAAACAGCATGTGAACAACTAACAAAGTTGTAATTTAAATCAGGAGCACGCTGACTTTGGAGAGGATCTTTTTGAGGACAAAGCCTCAAAAATATGTAAGTGAAAGGCTTTTAATGGATAAATGGAACACTGGTTTTGTGTGCCTGTATTAGAAGCACTGACATTAAATAGTAGCAAGGAAAGTAAATAGTTGCTGATGAGACAGCATTAAGAAGTCAGAATAATAATATCAGTAGTTAAAATTCAATGCACGAGTCAGAATAATAACACCTTCTGTAGCAAAAATTCCGTGTAGTAGTTTAAGTAATATACTGTGTTGAACGTAAGCAACACTTTAATAGTTAGAGAGTTATATTGGATAGTTGTGTGGGTCAGATGACAATAAATGATACTCAGTTGCTGGCAGAAATTGATGGTGTAATTTTAATGTCCGTATTTTATGTTTTCATTCTGATACCTGCTTATTTTACTTTTAACTGGAAACAGCATGAGGAATTGCACTGAATGAGTTTTACATTTGTACACTGAATGTAGTTTCTTGAAAATCACTTGGCTTAATCATTTTGTGGCATTAAAATTAACCTGGTCCTATCAGACAGTAGAATTGAACCAAGGTTAAACGTTTTAATTCCGTTGGAATTGTTTTGGTTTTTGTTCTCAGGCAGAGATACAAATAAGCTGTAATCCTCTGTGAAAAAAAAAATGTTTTAAGGAGATTCCAGAAAGGTCTGTATTTGACTGAGCTGATAGTGGAATAGATTTTGCTGTTCTCTGAAAATTCATCATGTCATCCCTGTTTCTTTTCATGCAGCTTTGTCATTTGGGAAGATGAGAACATAGTGAGGATACAGAATGTGAGGGACTCATGCCTTAGGCTCTTGAGTGTGTTGTGCCTCCTGATCTGGGAGTTAGGTAGTATAAGAAAAATATGAAAGATGGGGCAAATCTAGGTTCGATCCTTCCCCTAGTCTATCCTCTCAGTTTTTGTTTGTCACTAGACTGTTCAAAATCACAACTTATATTGAGGCTACTGCATGTAGTAGCTTCTGAAGGAGCTATACACCTTAACTTGTCAAACAGCATTTCTATTTTGGGCATCAAAAATCTTGTGCATCAGCAAATTCTATGTAACCATGTGGAAAGGGTACGAAGGGGTTTGTGCTTTCAGTTGGTTCTTCTGTTGAAAAAGAGAGGCCAAGGTTGCTATTCCTGCTCTGTGTTATTACTAATTACAGGGAGCTTTTTGGGGGTATTTTATCTATAAGGTGAAGAGCACTTTCTTCATGGTGCCTTCTTCCTTGAACTGCCAGAAAATCCTGGTCATTCTATCATCTCAGTTCACATAAAGTATAATTTGCCTTTGCTGAGGATATAGGATGCCTGTGGCTGTGGAGGACAAAGATGAGGCAGCAGCTCATACATCCTTTGCATGCTCTGCTTCCACCTTGCTAAAAGGAGTTCATTCCTATGGATTTTCTAGGCCTATGGGATAAGGAAGTATCTCCTGCAAAGGGCATGTTTTCACAAAGTCCTTTCTCTTGAGGGAAGAAGTGGGATATTGCTCCCCTGAACAAGCTTTTAAAGAATTAAGCTCTAGTGTGACTGAAAACTAGGACTGTGTTCCACTGTGAAATGATCTGAACAGGAGAGAGAGCTTGCATACAAAAGCAAAGACTTCTGTTTACATATAAATCTCTTGGTTCTCACCAATGCTGGTAAAGGAAATATACAGGAATTTCATTGTCCTTTAATGAGGTTTGAACTGAAAATGTTAATTTAAATAAGGCAAGTTTGCCATACTTGTTACTCTTTCAGTAAATGTATTTCTAAGCATGTCCTGCCACATTTAAACAAAACATCTAAATTAAGCCATTCCCAGTTCACACTTCTCATTTGAGCAGTGCATTATGGAGCATTACTATTGACCAGTAGTTTCTACACATATCACTCATTGCTAATACAGGTACGTTTATTGACATCGAATGAGATGAACAGGAACTTCCCATGCAAAACATAGTGGAAAACAGAAAAAGGGGTGGGAAAATTATAGAGTAGGGAAATTATTAAAAGATCAGTTAAATCATTAGTATAATAGTATCTTATAAAATAGAGTATCCTATCTGGAATATCTTAATAAGAGTTAAATTAATAGTAGTGCTTATTAATTTGTGGCACTCATGATATGAAAAAACACATTACAGTTCTGATGTTGGGATCAACCCAAGATCTCAGACCCGAATTAACTTCAGGATGTCTAAAACCCAGGTACAGACTTTCAGTACTGACATTTGCTAGTCTTCTGCCTTTACTCAGATCTGTTTTATCTCTGTGAATATGACCTTGACCCATCCCAAACACTGTTACCTCCATTATATCTTCTCATATCTCTTTCAGTTCTTTCACCTGCTCCTTGTGCAGGCATCTCACCTTTTTACTTTGAGTTGGGGCCTCTGAGGAAAATTAGTCCTTAATGATATTTCTTTCAGATATTTTTAAGTTGTATCCATCACTTTGAATAATTAGCTAGTAGCAGTGAGCAGAATGGTACAGGTTATTACTGATGTAATAGATACCTATGACGGGTGAAGGGTAGGCTGATGGACTATCTGTCATGTCATTGGGCATGAGTTGCATGAGTGACTAGTTTCCCACTTTCTGCTAATTTACAGTAGCAAAAGAGTAGCAGAAGCAAGTAGATTCAGAGGCAGTAAAGCAACTGTGATTGATCAGAAAAAGACAGTAAAATCAGCAAAAGGATTCAGAAGACCTAAGAGCAAGTGTTATCCCTTTCATTTGTTTTGAGGATTGTCTGAGGCTACTACTTTCTTGAGGATAATTTACTTGGTGTGGGATTCTGCTTAAAGCAGGACTTCTCAGCTTCCAGGGAAGTTTTCTGGATAATACTGCTGAGCAATTCTTACTTGACCTGGTAGGGAATCGGTTCCATGTCTTGTTTTTGTCTGCTTACATGGGTGCTATGTGTCTAGACTCTTGACGCTTGTGGCTGCGGTACCCTGGCGAAGAGTTCCCAGAGAATTGCAAAGCCCATGGGGATTCAAGGCATGCCCCATATGTCCATACCTTCTGCAGGGTACAGACAGAGCACACTTGTCGTCTGCATCTTAATCACCTTTGATCCACCTTGTTTGCCTTTGATTGAGTTCATTTTCGATAGTCTAGTTTTGAGACATTATTGTATGAGAGGATTATAACATGCTACTTCAGTGCAACATGCTCTAGGGTTCCTGCTGACCAGGGACATTTGTGGTAAAACCAGTGATTGTATGTGCTATTAAACCTTATGTTCTGAAGTGTTGAGCTCTGCCTACTTGCACAAAGTTTTGGAACATGTCAGAGATTAATTCTCTTACTTGTGAAACTTGCAGTGTTGTAGCATAGAGTCTTCTTCCATGGCACAGGGCACCTAAAAGCAGTATGGGATTGGTTTGCAGCAAATACATCATTATGTAGTGTTTGTATTGAAGACCCACATTTTTTGAAGGATGCTTTATTTTGTTTTAGAACTGGACTTTAAACCCTGTTAATGTTTTTGGAGTTGCAAAAGTGTAATAAGAGAAGAAGAAAAAAAAGCGGCTGTAGTTTCCTAGGTAATGCCTATTTGGGTAAAATCAATGAGTTTACTTATGGTAGGAGGAATGTGAGCCAAGGTAGTGGGAATGGAGTCGTGATTTTGTGTTCTAGTGTCTTTCTGTTTTTCAGTTCGTCTTTGCAGCATATAAGAGATGGTACATTGGGGGTATTATGACATGGAGATGAGTCCTGTGATTTGTGGAACACAGAAGATACTCTCTCCTCATTGAAGGTTTTCAGTGAAAGTATATCTTAGAAGACATGGGCTTTCTTAGCACTTCAACATCACATGTGTTCATTTTGACCATTGCCATACACCATTGAAGAAAACACAATCTAAAGGATTCTTCAAGATAACTAAGTGAATATAGTGCTCTAGATTAAAAAAAAAAAAAGTCTTTAAGCACAGTGAGAAAAAATAATTGAACCTCGGGATACACAGGTGAGTATCACGGTAGTTTAAGTGGAGGCCTACATAATTTCATGTCCTCTTAGATGTCGGATGAGAACTATTTTATTCCAGTTGTGCCAGCTGCCATCAGGATGAAAGTGGAGACAGCAGTTTAGGCTCTTGTAACCAAAGCAGAAGTAAACTGTAAGTCGTGCAGGCTAGGTTAAAATCTTTCAATAGAATATCAGAGAAAGAGCAACATGAGGGTTCATTATGTTTGCTGAGGCCTATTTTCCTTGGCTTTCAGTGGCTGGCTGGAGTGACTGTGGTCTAAGTTGGCTGCCAAAAAGAAAATCTGCTAATAGATTTAAGATGGGAGATGAGGAAAAGATAAATACTAAGCCCTTGTAGTCATATATATATATA
>WUAM01000189.1:1208999-1227130 GCA_024336885.1 Actenoides hombroni
GTTAAGAATTTGGGGGTGGAACTTAATGAAGTTTGAAGAAAAGTAAGTCAGAATTCGATGTTAGTACATTAGGTGAGATTTTTTTTCAAGTGCTGTGTGGATGATACATGAATAGTGTGGGATGCTCTCTCCCACTTATTCTCAGAGGGAGATGAAAAACCAGAATGACAAAGGAAATTATAAAGTAAATAATAAGGGGATTAAAGGAATCTGTAGTCATTTAGACAGGTTAGTGATAGGGAGTCCTACAGGCAAGCAGAATTAGAAATTGTTTAAGCTACTTATCAATCGAAGAGCAAATAGATCTGAAATTTAAGGACATTTTCATGGAACACATCTATTTCTAGAAGTGTTTCTTTCCCAAGGACATCTAAGAGAGTTACATTTGAGATCCTAGCTTCTCTCAATTTATTCCATTTATAGCCATCTTCCTAAAGGTGAGATACCCTTGTAAATGTTGCTTTGCTTTTATAAATGAAGGTGCTTCCACACTGTCATGAGTCTACCAGCTGTCACTGCACAGCTCTGAAGGAGTGGCCTCCAGGGTGACCTTAGGTTGCGTGTCCGGTGCCTCCTGCCTGCCTGCCTGCTGTCTCACGGACTCTCTGCAAGCCATCTGCATGAGCACGCCTGGCAATTCTTGCTGTTTTGAGCCTGCATGGGCATGTGGAGTCCTACGTGTGCTCCAGCTGCCTGGGCTAACACCTGCAGGCTCACAGGCAGGAGAGATGGCACAGGGGTCTACTAACTGGGGTGGCCCTCAAGCTAAACTGAGTCAGTGTAGTTGCCACAGTAACTGCTGATGAGAGGAAATGTATTATTCCCTCCCCCAAAGAACATGATTTACAACACAACTTTTAAAATGCAGTGTACGTGCTTCTGTGGATCTTAAGCTTTGTATATCTTTGTATCAGACAACATGCACCGGGTGGTGTATAGAGGTATCCAACACTGGAAGCATTTTAATAGCTGCTGTTTATAACAAGAGGTTTCAAAGGCGTTTCTGCACACTTGCAAGCATTAGGCACTGTGGAAGAGGGTAGTATATGTTCAGTATTTATCTGACTTTTTCTTTCAATAGTTTATTAAGTCCCCAGCCAAATAGACCAAGAATGTTGGGTGCCATTCAGACCTAGTATAGGAACATAAATCTGTATCAAGAAGCTTATACTGGAGATCTTAAAGTAACTTCAAAGGGAGAGACAGTTTCTTGTTCTCATTAACAGATGGTGAGTGAGAATTGTAAGAACTGTCCACCTTCAGTTTGGCATTGAAATCCTTCCCCCACCTTGAACTCCTCCTAGTTGTTCAGGAACCTAAGACTGAATTTATATTGCTTAATTAAAAAGGGCCAGGGATTCATCCAAGTCCAAATGGCTCTGTCTGGCTCATGTCCATGTTACTTGCAGTTACCACCCTCCCTTGCAGATTTGTCATGGAGAGAGCTGAAGTGGTGCAAAACTGCCTCGGACTTAAGGAACAAGTGCAGGTGACCAGAGGTCTAGCACCTCCTTTATTTAGCAGTATAAGCAGAGCCAGAGAGGATCAGAAACCTCATTTCGCTTCCACTAAGGAAAGTTAGGGCAAGCTCTGATTGTAGGGTGACTTATGTGTGCTCTGAGCCTCAATGTGGGAGGGCACCTGGACTAATAACAGCATGTGATACTATCCCAGCCAGACAAAGGGAATATTAGAGCTTCAGTAGAATGGATGAATCTCAGCTTCATCCTTTGAGGAAGCAGCACCTAGAAAGGGGTCTTCCCATGGGCTCTTGGTTAGCCCTGTGAAAAGCTGGTGAAGGAAAGAGGTCAGAATACCCTGCTGTAGAGTAAGTCTGGCAACTGAAGAGCAGAAACCTAAGTCTGCAAGGAATGAATCATAATGAATTTCTGAGGAGGGCAAACCAGACAGGAAGGAAGACTTAGTCTTGCTGGGGAAAGCAACAGATTTCCCCTTTCTCCTCTCTCTGACAAGAAGAAGATGCAACTCCAGGGTAAGGAAGAGCTGAAGGACAGGAGGTTTCCTCTGTCCCTAAACAAAACCTTTTTCTTCCGCTTCACTGACTTGTACTGGTTTTCATCCTCTCTGACCTTACAGGGGATCAGACCTTCATTTGTGTGAGCAGGAGCAACAAAACTGGTCAACACTATCAGTCATATGAGTAATCTGTTGTTTTACTGCACACCCATCTTCTATTTGCAGAGCTACATGGGCACTGACCTAAGTTGCTGCTGCATGTGCTTCTTGATCTTCCTTTAATTAAAGAGTATATACTTCTCCCCACAGGAACACCAGTCCCTCTCTTCCCTTAAATAGTTGTGTGGAGCACAAGTAAAGAAACATTTCTGCTCACCACTGATACTTTAAATATTTTGGCAGGCTAAATCCGGTCATGGTTTGTGAATTACAAAAGTCTGATTTATAGTCTGATAGTATTCTCCAGCGTATTTGTATGCATTTTACCTACATTAATGAAATTAGAAATCATAAAGAAGGTATTTTTTTGTTTGTTTGTTTATTGGTTGTTTGTTTGAAAACAGTTTTAGTGAAAATCATTTTATAACACTTGGAATATCTATGTATGTTTACTCTTGAATTTAATGTTAAGTATTGAAAGGTTGAATTTAAGCAGTGGATTCTCTTTTCATGATTTCCCTGAAAACCCCTTAAGGTAACTTTTCCTTTACAAATTACAAATTTGAAGACACCCAAGTATTATTACTTAATCTGGGACTAAGAAAGGTGTTACATTTAACAAGGGCAGAGATTTTTTTGTTTTTATTGCCAACAATAAAACCAATTGTGAAAAGCTGTGGTGATAGGACATAGTTTTATGTGGCCTTAAATTAAAGCACAGTGCGGGGCTGTGTTCAGTGTGTGGGCTTGTTGTGAAGTGCTGGGATTTCTGAAAACACTCTAAACTCTGTAAATTTGGAAGTCAAGTCAAATCTAAGTAGTAAAAGACTTTCAGTGTGAATACTTGTCAATTTATTAGATATCTTGGGAACTGTTTCTTCAGTTAGTAGTACATTAATGTAACATGTATAGGACCTTTCACACAGCATGGGAATTTAGACAACTTGGGCCAAACTAGTTGCATTGTAATTCTTTCCAAGAGTGAGGATATCTTTCCTTCATTCTCCTTTCCAGGCTGGGGAAATTAATTTTTTTTGATGTTTCCTCATTTACAGTGTCTTTCTTTTTCAGCATCTGACCTGAAAGCATCAGCTTTAATCCTTCTTCTGGAAGTTCCTTGCCATTTGCTTTATACTACAGTGCTCCATTATCAGATTAGGTCATCAAAGATCTCCAAAGAAGGGATTTACAGGAGGATAAAGGGAGCATACTCTCCCTGGACAGAGCATGGGACAATTCTTGTGATGGAAGTGATTTTTGCCCTCAGAGAAAAAGAAGGGTGAGCTTTTTTAGCTTTGGCACACTGCTTTGGGTTTTTAAAAACTAGCCAGATTTAAATACTCAAATCCTTTCTTGCTAATCCACCACTTGGTCTCTGTAAGGAGAGGCCCCTGTTGCTGTGGAAGACAATAATTTTATTGTACAGATTTAATGGTTCGGTGCTTAATCTACTATTACTTGAATAATTCTTACAGCATCAGCCTCAGTCTGCTCCATCTTCTTGTCTTTTTTAACTTACAGTGACTAATTTGCAGAACAAGCGTGTCTTCCCCAGTTTGCATTCAAGGACATTAATGTATAATGAAACTAATCTAGATCTACAGAAACCAAATAGAACAAGAAGCAAATGGAAGGCTGAGACAGAACAACAATTTTCCCCCATGTGGACATGGTCGTCTTGATTTTTCCCTCTAAAGAGAGCTGAGCTTTTCTCAGACTGCCAAAGTTCTGTTTGTTTGTTGTTTTGTTTGTTTGGTTTTTTTTCATTGCTCTATTAAGTACAGGTAGCAGTGGAAACCAGAACAAAATGGAGGTTACACAAATAGATTTCAAAAGTCTCAATGTGTCTTCAGTGAAGGACCCCACAGCAAATCTACAAAAGGAAAGACTCAGTTCATAGGAATTTCTAATCCTTTTGAAAAATACTTCTAAAAAAAGGAATATCAGAGAATGAAAATTCAAACTGCAAACATAGCAGTATACAAATTAGTAAGTGGGTCACCTGGTAGTCTCCTTGCCCCTGATACATTGCACTAATATTTTTCTCCCAGAGAAGGATGTGCAACAACAGTATCCTAAGTCCCTGACAGAGTACTATTGTATTTTTTAATTTTTTTTTCTAATGCAGTACAGAAAGATCTAGATAGTGTAGAAATATGTGGCATTGGTAGCTATCAGCAATACTTTTCAAAGAATAGTGCTAAAAATATTAATTCTTTTAAGGTTAAATATAATGGTGAGTTTATAAAGCTTCTGAAAGAGCACTGGTGGAATGTCCAGTATGTAACATGCTGCCCAGTGAACTTCAGTACACTCAACTAATTATGAAATGGAGGTCCATCACTGAAACAAAATATAAAAATTCTTTATTTGAGTTCAGTACTGTTCAGTACTTAGGAGGGCACTTAAGCCAAAAGGCTTCATGTTACTAAACCCAGTGTTCATGGTACCCTCTGTGAGTACCTAAGCCTTTTGAACTGAGGATACACTGAGGCAGTCAGGTGGTGAGTAAGTGAAGCAGTGTTTTCTGGAGGGTTTATAGGAACCAATTATATGCAATTTGTTTAAATTAGTGGTGAGCAGTTCTACATTAACAGTTGTCTTAGTGCTAATAAGTAGGAGTGTCTGTACTTTGCATGCTTAAGTTGTACCTGCACTTCAAGAGGAGCCAGATCTTTCATCACACCCATTGCTTTCATACAAAAATGATGGAGCTGAAGCTTTTTTTGCTCAGATATTTTTACAAGGTCATTTTAACATCAGTGTGTATGTGCGTTCCTGTCTTTTTTTTTCTGTTTTGTTCATAACTGGGAAAAATGTTACCAGACTATTTTCAGGGTCATAAATTAGCCATTGCTCCTACACTTCCTGTAATAGCCCTGTCAAAAGACACCATTTCTGTCATAATATTCCACAGCTGATGACTGGGTGGACTGCTCTTGCCTCTAGATTCATAGTTACCCAATTAGAGATTATCCCGTTACTGAGCTCTTTAACCTGTATTTCCTCTTCTTAGCCCATGGAGGACACAGGCATGGGAAAATTACTTTTGCCCATGCCACAGCTTCTACTACAGTCCATCTACTTATTCCCCTCCTTCCTACTTCAGCTTTCTCTCCCCATGTTCCTTTCAGATAAGTTTATTAGGTAGAGAGTGAAAATCCTGCTTTACAGCACCCATTGGGGGAATTTTTCCACCTGGGCATAGGATTTGGAGCAAGACTTTCTTGCCACTGTGCACTTCTCTGAGTACAATAAAAAGCTCCCTTGAGTTCACATCCTTTGATGTGGTGTGGGTCCTTGACAGTCCTATATGTTTCTGTGTATTTTAAATCCTGATGGATTTCAAAAAGCCTGAGACCTAGGACACCTCTGCTGGGCTCTGTAAGATATCTCATGTTTTTTTCTCCTAAAGTGATGAGAAGAAGTATCCAGGGCCTGCTTGCAATGCCATAGTGACAATTGCCATCATCTGTGGAGCGTGGCCCCACCACCTGATGAGGTGTAGTGTAGTGAAGCTGTTTTGTGATGAAAGAAGCATTTTGCTTTAGGACTGAAGAGATTTTGAACTTTGAGTTTATGGTACTGTGGGGCAAATACTGTCCTTCTGAGAACAATCTCTGCTCAGAACAAATTAGGGTGGATTTGAATAACAGATGGGAAGGGAAAAAGCTTCTGAAAGTTCTCTAGAGAGAGCACAAGCTCTGCTCACTGTAGCATCCAGCCTGTGCGCAGAGGGATTTGTGTGAGTGGAACAGAGAAAGGAAAGAGCAAAGCTAGTAAAACCAGTTGTCACAAAAATGATCTTTGGTTATGTAGCCAAGATTTCAGAATTTTTGGGTCTTGTTGCTAGAAGTTCTTCTGTTTTACAGAAGGTGAAAAACGAAAAGTAGTTTTAATTTTACTACAGAGAGCCTTCCTCCACTTCCATGTTCTATACTGACAGTATTCACCGTGTACTCCTCTCCCTTCCTGCTCTTCCAGGCTCATTGATACCAAGAGTCTGTTAATGCTTACAAATGACCTTTATTTTGATTCTTCTTCATCATGCAGCAGCTATTTCAGTTGTGTCTACTCAACTTTGCTCCATTTTTGGCAATACTGTAATGAGGATTTAAGAAGGCAAGGTCTAAACAGCAGCCAAATACTCATGATAGATGTACAAGGACCTGAAAGAACACTTACAGGTCAATTTTAGTACTACTGCCCTCATATCTCATAGTTTGGCATGTACAAAGAAGCATGAAGGATTCTTCAGTGGATGTTAGTTTTTATTAGACTTTGGTTCTTTGGGGGCAATTTTTAGTTTAAAAGGTCTAGTGATAATTTGAGAATAAATAGGTTAATGCACGTAATACAAATTCTCATTCTGCTGTTAACAGATCACAAAATGTTCTTAAAGGTGGAGTGTAACAATGTTAATGGTGGGATCAGGCTCATGGTTTAGTTGTCATGCCTTGGAATATCAGTTGTGTTGTTACAAAAACAAACAAACAAAAAATACAGAAAAATATTCCTTTTAGTTTGTAGCATCCAACCCCAGCCCAAAGGTCTTTTCAGTAAGGGGAAACACTGCCCTTGGCTTGGATGAGTGGTGGAGAGAAAATTTTCCCTATGCTTATTTAATAAACAGGATCTATTTAGTTAGCAACAATGTGAAATGTAAGATGCAAGCAGCCCGTTTGTTTTTTAGGGATAATATTAACATCCAGTTTCCTAAGCAATTCCCTCAACTGTGTAATTTTACCAAGGCCTTTCAGTATTTTGTTAAGTTTAATGAAGAGCTCAGTCATTCAAAAATTGCACCAATTCAGTAACAGTAGGTTCAAAGCCCTATCTGTGCTTCATTCTTTACCCAAGTGAAGATGCTAACCTTTGATGGTTACAAGGATTAGTACAAAAAGAAAATACAAATTTGCCATCTTTAAGATTAATTGTTCCAATTGTTTCAGTTTTCCTTCAGAAACTATTATAACTATTATTTCTAAGTATATTTTCCCCCACCTCTTGTTTTTTGTTGGTTTTTTTTTTCTCCGCTCTTGGAAACTGGAACAAAAGTGTTGCAGATTGCTTTTCCCCCCTCTCTACAAGTTCAGATTCTTTCGAGCTGTTATTGTACCTCAAGAGGCCTAGATAAGGACTGATTTTACTGTATCAAGCAACTCACAATACAGCATTTTCATACTGAGCTGCACAATCTGTGCCACCTCATCAAGTCTCAGGCTGCAGCTTTGAAGAATTGTATATGTAAAGATAACAATTCCTGCAATTCACAAGCTCATGCCTGAACTGATATATTTCATTCACATACTGTATTATGAATACAAGAGAAAAATTTTGCCTACATGCAAGTCAGAGGAGATACAAGAACCACTGAGTTTGCTGGGCCAAAGTTATTACTCATGTAAAGAGATGAAACTGTATAGACTAGTTAAGGATTATCTCTTTATAAGCCGGCACTAAGTGCTGTGTAGTTTTTTTCTAAAAGATACAGGTAGGGAGTAGTCCAGTGGCCTACTGTAATAAGTAATTAAATGATAATTAAATAAATAATTTAAAGGACCATATACAGGACCTTATTAATACAGGCAGTAAAGATAGCATGTCAAAGAGAGAGCAAAGCAGTTGAGAATTAAAAGTAAGGATTTTAATGCCAAAATTAAGAAAAATGGTCATATTTAATATGCAGAAAACAGAAGAAAATGGAATTAAATTTAATATGTTATATTTATTACTATATTAGTCCAAGATATTTTACTTATATAAATAGTAGAAATCTAAGTAAGCAATAAGGGAGTATTTGTATTTTAACAAAGCCTTTTAGAACATATTAATTAATCTCTGTTTACTCTATATAACCTTGATCCGAAGTACATTTCTTTGTTAGTCTTCATCGGTCTCTGAAAGTGTTCCAGAGGTAAAAGGAAGGTAATGCTTCATTTGTCTTATCAGTGGCTTGTTCTCTCTTACCTAGATAAGTCACGGTAGCTATAGGAGAGGAGGCATTGAAGTCATGGTCATATACATCTTCACTTTTAGAATCAAAATTGGAAAGCTGTCTTGCTTGAAATATTTTTTTGGGGGGACAAAAATGATTAAGAATACCATGGCCATACAGATAAAATAGAGTTTTGAATGGTTTGGACTGTTCTTCATCCCAAGACCTCACCATACTTCCTGCTTTCTCTCCAAATTCAACATCTTACTGGGCAGTGGCAAAGGATAGGTTTTTATTACTGAGTGCCTCTGCTTTATCTGCATAGCATTGCCATGGTCATGAAAAAAAGCACTAAAAATAGGTGCTGACTATGACAGATGCATCTCATGAAAGTCCCCATATAATAATGTGCACTCATATAAATTGTGCTATTCATATGGTAAGGGTGAGATTATGCTTAGTTCTGCACTTGGCATAGCAAGGACAAGTCAGTACTTAGCTCTTTTTCTCCCTTGTTTTCCTGCAGAGTGCTAGCACAAACTTATTTCTTCTATTCTGGGTGCAGAGGGATGAGCAGGAGATTGATTCTTGACAAGGTGGGAAAAGCCATGTCTCTGCTCTTTCTTCAATAGCCAGGAAGCCAGAGGCAGACCCACGGGCTGCAGGATGTAGAGTAATTCTTCCATGTCTTTCAGTTACAACAAATCTGTCTCTGACAACACCCAGAATGGTGTGATTCTGCTGATTAAAAAGGCACCTGATTCCTAGATTCCCAGTGATATGTGGGACACAATCACAAAGCCACTGCTCTGCTTTAATGTAGATAGCAATTAAAACTGACAACTCTACCTCAGTTGTTCATAATATTTTTTCCAAGTGGTGTTAATTGCTTCCTGTTCCTTACTCATATGTCCCTGTGCTGTAATGGGTAGTTCTACTTAAACTGCAGTTAAAGTCTCCTGGTTTTCTCATTTCCTCTCATGAGTTGACAGTGTACATTACTGTCACATTCCAGAAATTAAAATAATAAGTTACAAGATGCTACTTCAAATCTTTGACAAATAGTGACTGGTAATGGCTACTACTTGTGGGTGTAAGCAGGTAGGTGAATGGAGAGGAATTTCAGCGTATTTCATCTCAGAATTCGATCTGTGACTCACATGAAGTTTCTAACATACAATATTTACACAAGTGGAAGCAGTATTACCTGTTCTGCACTTTGAGCATCTGTTCAATGCTGGATGTGGTTGATATCCAGACAACTCGCACACAGCACGTTCAATGCAGACAGAAAGACCGGCATGTATATTTAGCTATTTATGCTTGAATGAGGGTGACTTAAGCCATCAACGAGGTGGAGGAACAAAGAACCACCTCCTGATTGTTGCAAAATTGTGATCGCTCCTTTTATGGTGTTAAGACCAGTTCCTTGACTATGGCACAAAGCTAATGCAAAGGCATATGATGTAAATGAACACCTTCACTGCAGACATGCATTCCTTGACTGGCTTTCTAGTTTTGTGGTTCATGTTAGAAATGCTGTTCAGCATTGATTCCAGGGGGAGGAGGTGACAGTGAGAGAACAAAGAATAGAAGTCATGCCCCAGTTCCTCTGACCTCAACCTACCCTCTATGAACATATGAAAGAAAATTGCCCAGGAGTCATAAGCATTTCTCTATTTGATATGGAGGCAGTGTTGACAATTCTTTAAGGTACTGGATCTGCAGCAATATACCAACAGCCTCAGGAGAAAAATTAGCCAAACTCCTCACCATAGAACAGCATCTCAGCTGATGAAGACTGAAAGGGTTTCTTTCACATCAGTGATGCTGTGGAGATTTGCTTCTGTCACAACAGCACTCACTTAGAAGCACTGCCACATAATATAATATCTGAAACAAGTGCATTACCTTTTTTTTCCTGTATGAATAGCAGTAATGAAAAGTGCTCCAGAATATTTTGTGACTGTAGTGATTTCAAGGAGAAAGGAGTAAAAGTTTTTGGATGTTTAATTGAAAATGACAAACTGTTTGTTTGTTTTTTTTTTCCTTTGAGGTGGGGAGGGAGGGCATGGAGAAAAGTGCAAAGAATAGTTAGTGCTTCAGAAACTATCAGATGTGTTGCAGTTTTATTTTTTTCCTTTAAAATCAGGTCAGTAGTGTGATGAAGGCTCTGAGGGAATGGGGCATAACCAGGAGCTCTGTATTTCTTTGTTTTCTGTACGGTAGATAGAAATTCCAGTTTGCACCATGCGGGTTTTTTTCAGATGCACTATAGAAATGATAGCCAATAAAAATTTCTTTGATGTAGTTGTATCCATCTATGACCATACATTATTCAGCAGATGTTAATTAGGGCTTCTAAAATTTCTATGCGGTAACCTCTATCTAGAGATAGGGAAAGAAGGAATAGAAAAGCATGACGACTTAACATTTTTGTATAATACCCTTTCCAAGAACACCATGTTATTTTTCACTGTCTTAATCATAAAATCATACTTTTCTCACTACCCTTCATACCCTGGCATCCAGATATCTGGAAAAAAGTAAATAGCTCCCAGGGATGTGAGGCAGTAAAACCTGATGCATGTAATCACAACACTTGTTTTCAACTTGTTTTTGTTGCTGCTTGGCAATATTTGTCAATACACTATTAAAAACAAACAAATACATTAAAATTCATTAAAAGGAACTGCAAAATCAAGCATTCAAATGTTAGATCTAATCGACTTTAGAAAGCTGTAATGCTTTCACTACATCAGTAGGATTAAATCCCTTAGTTTTTAGGCCATTGTACCAGGAAGGAATAAGAAACCTGGGTATAAAGCAACCTCTTGTTGGTAGAGTAGTTAACTTTCTTCTTAACTGATCTCTATTATATGTATCAATTATGATAGACTTGGTCTTTAATTACTTGATTGCCTAATGTTTTTTATTCTTTGTCTTCACTGCCTGAGCACTGAGCGTTGCCTGAGCTCTGCAGGAGCACCAGAGGGAGTACCTCCCAGACAGCTTGAAAAAGGTGTTAAGAGCAACTGGAGAGAAAATCCTCCCTGCTCAGTGATCAAAATCCTGGGCCGAAGCATGCACAACACAACCAAAGACTTTAGCTACTAACCTGTAGTAAGTCTATTATAAAAACACAATCTGAGGTTTCTGTGGTGCTTTTAGAGATGTCTGCTCTACTTCACAGAGGCACTAGACCTTTTCAAAGGAATGACTGAGAGTTCCTTTAAATATGGGCAAGGCGTTTCCAGACAGCTCAAGCTGACACTAATAAGTCTCAGGAGGACTTATTAGCTCAGGTGTGATTAGAAATCAAGCTGTCTGCGTGTACTTGTGCTGCACCATGTCCAAGTGAATAATGTTTCCTATTACGCGGTGTGCTGAAGAGTCCAAGTGACTCCAAACAAAGCTGTCTAGAACCATCTGAAACGGGTGCTCATCTGGAGCTGAAAAACACCGATGAATCCAAACTGATGCTAGGTACCTTATGCTGCCTTGTTACTGGTGTGAGCCAAACCGGGGAGAGGAGGTGTCCCCTCCATGTGAAGGAATTAGTTAATGTAGGTGCCAGTTCCTCACCAGGAGTTCAGGGTCCAAGCATCTTTCAGTGATGAGAGCTGCCACCTGGTTAACTACAGAGCCTCTGTGGACTTTGACAAGGGAAATGGGTGCTTTTGTTCTTTGAGTTGACAGCTACTGTTGTGAACTGACAGATTTTCTGGTTGGTTTGTGGGGTTTTTGTTTGTTTGGTTTTTGTTTGTTTGTTTTATTGTTTCTTGCTTTCTTATGTATATGTCAACATGACCAGGTACTAAGTATTTTCTGGCAAAACTTTATGCTCTATTTTTATGAACTGTAGCATAAAGTTTTGCCACAAAGAAAATGATCTATGGTGATCACATTATTTAAAGCTGTAAGAGGATAATGAAAAATGAAAGATGGTGTTTCATCACAGAAGTGGATGGATTTTATTTATGATGCTGGGAATAGTTTATTGCTTTGGGCTTTCTAACCCCCTAATAGGAAGTTTTTTATGGAAGGCTTATTTTTGTCTGATGTACGTAAGCACCTATGTATCAAAATACTGAAGCAAAATCAGCCTAGTCACTGCAACATTTTCCTTCGTGCTTTCTGAATAGAAGCCTGGGTTTTGCATTGTTCTGTTCAGAAAGTGTTACACAAACATGCCCAGGACATTGTATGAAATTCTTGAAATAAGGTCTAAAAATTTTTTAAATACTGTTTTGAGAAAGTATCTTCAGTGCTCAGATATTCATGCTGAGAAAAATACAGCATTCAAAATGCTGCCTGAAATATTGTAAAGAAAATTTAACCACTTTGATACAGCTTTTCTCAGTATTATTTGGCAGTTTATTAATGCATATTTATGGAATAAAGAATGTATACCCTTGGAGCCACGAGAGAAGGGAAAGTAGAGTTTTTAGTTTTAGCTCATGCACATAGACGTACATATTTTGTTTTGTGTTTATTAGACTTTCAGTTTTTGTTTGTGTGGCATATAATATCAGTGATCATGACAGTTTATATATTAAATGATATTTGCATGTAAACATAAGCTTTCTGAACACGTGCTGGAGAGTCTGCTCATTGAGAGTTGGGTGCCAGGAAGGCACTGAGGAAGGTGGGGTGAAGGTGGGATGAAGGCAGGTGGTTGTGTCTCACTGGAAGCCTCTGGCTTTTGTGAGGACCTGGTGATTGGGAAGATGGCTCAAGTGGGCTTATTCCTACTTGACAGGAAAGAAAGTTTTAAGGCAGGTTTGAGATGGGTGTAAATTTGAAGAGGATTGCCACCTGCAGTAGCTTTGTGGATAAAGAGGCAGGAAGTAAGACTCGGTTCTTCCTCTTCGTGTTCTCCCTTCCTTTGACTTCCCAAATACACTGGGGAGATGGGATGGGTTGTGGTGGTCCCATGTGACATGATAAACAATGTCAAGGGTATCAGCTGCCTTCCCAGGCAGCTCCGCTGGATGCAAGAGGGCAAGCTGTGAGCTGAGACTGCCAGACGAAATGGATGTTTGGCAGCCCTGGTCATAGCCTGAAATGCAGCTTATGTCATCCAAGCCTTTACAAGCAAAGGTGAAACAGCATCATCTCAGAATCAAATTCTTCTGCAGGGTCAGAAAATGTGACCCCAACTCTCCTCCCTGAATCTTCCTACAACACCTTGGTTTCCAGTCTCAGAAAATACGTCCCCATCAGTTTGGAAAACTGATGAAAATCTTGTATATTGTTGGTGCACCACAACTTTTACACTCAAGCTGGGATAGCAACTGCATTTTTGGCCTTGACACCAGTGGTCTAGGTGAGCTCTGGGTCAGCTCTCCCATCAGCACCTAGATCTGTAGTGTCCTGGCCCCTTTCCTGTACAGTGATCTCAGTAGTTTGAACTCTCAGGCTAAGGGCATGTAGGATACATATAAAACTGCCCCTGAGACTGACTTCCATAAGCTTTGATTAACCAGTTTTGAGTCTTCTCTTCTAGATATTTTCTGGGAAAGTGGGTGGAAGAAGAGGAATAGCTGTAGGAAAGTGTCCTATTTCATTCTCTGGCTGCTTAAATAAAGATGAATCTGGCAAATTCCATTTTCATTCCTATTACTGTTTTTCTCTTTTTGTTCATAACTCCCAAGCAATGTGAAATAAAATGTTACACTTTCAAAGGAAAATTGGATTATACTCACTTGGAGGGAGGGAAGGGAGAAGAAAACTGGCTTTATATTTTGACAGAATTCAATCCAGACTTAAAAAAAAATAAAATGAATAATTTTGCAATATTTTGTAAGACTGTGTATTCTAAAGACACAGCTAATCAGATATGCATGCAAATTTAACATGGGTTGCCAACTCTCATGGTTTTTTTTTTGTTTTTTTTTTGCTACAATTATGCGGCGTAAAAATTGGCCTCTTGTGAGAAGTTGCTGACAGCTCAGCAGTTCTGCTCCAGTGCTGGCTGCAGAGGGTGGGATGGCTGCCAGAGTGGGAGGGTGGAAGATGGCTTTGGACTGGGGTGCAGGATGCTTCCACCTGAGGCAGCTGTTGCACAGCCTGCACTTGTTTCTGCTGTCCCAGGAATGGCAACCTGTGGGGCAAACCAAGAAGCCTGCTGCATCTCCTTACCTATCCTGTCCCTTTACTTAGGGTGAAGTGGGAGAGATAGAAGCAAAGGATGTAGCAGATGCGCAGAATCTGTGTGTTTCTCCATCATACCCCCATTTACATGTAATCAGATCCCAGGGGGTAAAGGTGAGGTGAGGAAAGTCGTAAGAACAGTTTAGAAAAAATACCCATGCAGTAGGAGGTAAGAGAGCTGATTGTCTAGTCCTCGAATTGGATACACTGAATGGAATAAAAGGAAAGCATCAATTTTAAAAGAGATGAGAAACTGGGAATGAGTGGCGCCCAACACTAGAGTTCATGAAGGAAAAAGATTGTGGGCTTGTCTCTGGTCGTGGAGGGCCCCAGGCAGCAGTACATGGAGGAAGGAGCTGAGGGAAGTACATTCACGTTTCCACAGAAGCAGAAATATGGAGTTCTCTATGGAAGGTTTTTCCAAAACACTCCAAAAAGAGATGACCCTTTCTGAAGAATGTCTAAAGCTGAGGTAAGACTGCTCTGCTTAGTATTGTGACTGTGTTTGGTTTTGCTTGTGGGTTGTAATCTCATGATGTTGGCAATGCTATGTGTATATATATATATATACCCCTTATATAATTTGAGGAAATTTGTAAAATGAAAGAAAACAGGAGGCAATAAAAGATCTCAGATTTTTTCTCCATTACTGTGATACTTAAGTGCTGAAGAGGTAGCTAGGCCTTTATTAATTTGATGCCTTATTTATGTGGATTTTTGACAAAAAACCTAATTACTCCTTCGAGATATTTGTCTATTGATATTAACAATCCTATGAACAAGTTTATTGCATTTAGAAGATAGATATGGCATAGTTTGCTTTCTTTTATATTCTTGCATATACTGTTGTTTATTTCAAGACTACAGTAAATACTAGTTAGTATTATCATAGAATCAAAGAAGCATAAAATGGTTTGGGTTGGAAGAGACCTTAAAGATCATCTAGTTCTAACCCCCCTGCCATGGGCAGGGCAATCTTCTACTAGTCCATGTTGCTCAAAGCCCCATTTAACCTGAACTTGAATGTTTCTAGGGGTGGGGCATCCACAAGCTCTCTGGGCAACCTGTTCCAGTGTCTGACCACCTTCACAATGAAGAATTTGTTCCTTACATCTCATCTAAATTTAACTTTTGGTTTAGAACCAGTACCCCTTGTTGTATCACTACATGCCCTTGTAAAAAGTTCCTCTCCAGCTTTCTTGCAGGCCCATTTAGGCACTGGAAGTCTACTATAAGGTCTTCCCAGAGCCTTCCCTTCTCCAGGCTGAACAACCCCAACTCATCCTGTCTTCACAAGAGAGGTGCTCCAGCCCCTCTATTATCTCCATGGCCCTCCTCCTGACTTGTTCCCGTGTTTACCACCTGAGTTCTGGTGAGCAGATTTCCAAGCCAACCTAGGAAAATAAGTCTGCACAGAGATTTGGCCAATACAGATGCTTTGGTTTGTGCCAAATAGTGACTGGGACATAGGCCTCCACCGACTTGCTTGTCTTATTACAGACTCCCACTTGGTTCAATGGTCAGATTAGAAATTTCAAACCATGGTAAACAGCCAGTAGGAGCCAGCTGAAATGAAGAAAAGCTGTCATTTTTAGCAGTCTGCAAATCTGTGGGAGTGAGAGCTAGCTGGTAACTGACTTGGAGAAATATTAGGCTGACTTCTTTACTCCTGTATGTGTTGTGAGGCCTCCTGTATTTGTGCAAAGCTTAAATACTGAATCCAATCTGTCTGCTTATTACACTCTCATTTTGCATGGTTATGAGCTGCAGGATGAGGGCCGGTGACTGAAGGAGTGTATGGGCTGGAGATGTGCCACATGGACTCAAAGCAGATTGACTTGGACACACTGTGGCACCGTCATCATCAGCCTGACACTGTTCTCCCAAGTCTGTGGGATGGAGGCTGGATGTGTAGTATGGCATCTGTGGCTCCATGCTCTAGTTTTGGGCTCAGAGCCCCTTTTACACCCAACCTGGAGCTGCTACATCTCCGGAGTCTCTACCTAATAGGGAACATCCCATTATGTTAGCTTTTGCAGGTGCTGCAAAAGAGTGTTATCACATGTTGTAACTGAAATGGTGAGATATGTTGCTCGAGCTGTAATTCCTGAAGTGTTAATGTTTTCAGGTGCTAATTTTAACTTAAAGACCAAAGACTTGAAGACTATTTTTAACATAAAGACTTGATTCTGTGTGCTGGGATACAGTCAAAGGACGCTATAAATACAGTGTGCCTATTCTAACTCCTCAATTTCTATTTTGGTCACGTAATGAGTATTCAACCTGAGTGATTCCTATTGTAAGGAGATGTTGACTTTTTTGCAAGTTATAATTCAAATTAAAAAGAGAGAGATGGCAAACTGTGACTTTGGAGTAGGTGTGCAGCTATATTACGGTTTGAAAAAGAAAATGGTTCAGAAAACCATCTCTGGTACTTCAGACTCTGTAAATATTTTAAAGAGGTCTTTGAGGGCAGACAGCATATCAAAGCTGATGAATACAAAATGGATCACTTACGTATTTTCTATGAAATGATTAATGATTGAGACTAGGTGTGTGGCACTTACAGTAAGACCATAGCTCATGTTTTTCTTTTACACAAACAGAAGCAGAATATTCTTTATTTTATGGCAAAGATACCGTATTTTTCCTCTTTAGAACTTTCTAGTCAGATTTCAAGTATATAGCTTCTTGGATTTATACTCAAAAGTAGAAACAGAGTTGGGCAAAGCTATTTCACTCTGATTTTTCCCTGTAGGTTGCTTGACTGTACAGGAGAACATGGTTACTCATAGGAGCAGTTAGAAAAACAGCTTTTTTAAAAAGTATTGGAGAATATTAATGGGAAGTAAATATAGAATTCAGACTCACAAATGGACATAGTGTAGGTCAGATGAGTTATGCTTATGCAATCAACAAAAGACATGTGTCTTGAGACTTGTCAAATTAATTTTGAATTGTGAGTATCCAAGATATGATACATTCTTGCAATGAGCAGTTTATTAAAAGTCTGTAGGAGAGGAGGTGCATGCATTAAAATATGCTCAAAAGAATTTTGAACTGTGAATGCACTTATGGAAAACATGTTCTTTTCCTAGACAATTCTTGAGTAATAAGTGCTAAATTTTACTTAATTGCTGGCTATTATTATTTCTCGGTTTCATGTGGTAAACCCATTGAAAACAACCCATTTTTGTGAATTGGGGATTAAATGAAAAGAAAGTGAAATTGAAAGGATGATTTATTTCATTGTGTACTGGGAAATGCTTTCTAACATAAAAACGAGTCCAAAATATCTTTGTATACCTTCTCTGAATAGCATGAGGTCAGATGGAGTGGTGCAGTCAGTACGTGAAACCAACAATGAGAGTGTGAGTCTTGCTCTGAGTGAGTGCCAGAGATGCCTCTTTTGATCCAGTTCTAGCTGGACAGTGGATCATTAGGGCTTGGGAAACCAAGGAAGTCAGATGCTATAGGAGCTACAAGGAGCTATCTTGCTCTCTCGAGTAATTCTCTTGGATGAAGAAACCAGTGTGCCTTAACTAGACTAGTCAGCCTAGACTGATAAGGTATAAGAATTAGACTGTATTTAGGTGTTGAATACTTCTCAGACTCCTTGACTAGGTCTTTGGGCTGTGGACATGGGCATGTGTGGATGGGTGCATACACGATCCAAAAAAGCTGTTGTGTTCCATACAATACCTTAGCTAATTTACTGTGTTCTTGTCATAGGATAATGCTATTTATCAGTTATTGTACCTAGTCAAAGCAAAGGATTTGTGGAGTAAGGAAAGGTGACTGACCACAATTTTGTCTTGCGTTTGACACTTCTTATATTCAGAAATAATTTCCTCTTTCATTGTTGCTCCTTTCAGAAATGCATTAAATGCTATTAATGATT